>CM033622.1:43234786-43247286 GCA_019453435.1 Rhinogobius similis | reverse complement strand
TCACAGCTGTTCTGGGCTATGAACAGGACAAAAACCAGACTAACTACACGAGAGTGAACAGGCTTAATAAAGCGTTCTTATGTCTTTATTTGGGTTTGGAGAGTCACCTTGGGATTAGTATTTAACGGTTTCTAACCTAAAATAATGCATTTGATTTGGATTAATTAAATATTTACATGACTTACATGCCAATCCTGAAATGAGCACAATATCAGATAAAAGACAAACCATTGACAGAAAAGGCAGCATTATAAATAGACATGTACAAAACAAAAACATGTAAATACAAAGAGGCACTAAGAATCAAACTGTTGAAAGGCAAGAGAGTCTTGCTCTTGATCACAAAAAAACGTTGTTGAAAAACACACTAAAAACTACACTTCCATTTACAATCAACAAATAAATGAAACCCTTAAGCAACGTGACTTCTATGCTAATAGAGCCACACATTTGTTGTGAACACAATTTGACAGTAGAACAAGTCTTGTTATGGTTTATGGACTTCAGGGGTTTAATACTTTTTAACTGAAATTGTACTTGTCGTAGGAGATCATGGGTTCGATTCCCGGACCAGACTAACATCACACGCTCTTTCTGGGTGGAGTCTGCATGTCCTCCCTGTGTTACCGTGGGTTCTCTCTGGGTTCTCTGGCTCCTCCCACTGTCCAAACCATAGACTTCTTTGCGCTGGCTTTAAATTCAAATTGACCTGAGCACTTTTATATACTGTATAAATGCTTGTGTTTTCTAAACATTGTGTCCAGGAAACTTGTGTTTTTAATATTGTGTTGTTTTATTGTTGTTGTCCAGCACTGTGGGATAATGTCTTATTATTGTATAAGGTGCTTTATAAATAAAGATGACCTTGACCTAGACCGTACATATCAGTGGACTATGGGATTGTGACGTCACCCATAGCGTTTGGCTCCAGCCAAATTAAGCCCATCGCGGCTAGCAGTTATAGCGGCTAAAGTGGAGCCAGACTCCATATTTGGAAATCCAAGTCCGTATCGTGGCAACCACACGGACTAATCAGGAGCAAGCTTGTTAACGGTATCCGCCCCTCGGCGAGAGGAGACGGCGGCAACGTGCGGCGCTAGCTGTCAATCAAACCTGTTGCTAACATGAGCGAAAACGGCCCCTGGAAAAGGAAGCACCTGATTGGTCAGTTATTATTGTTAATAACTTGATTTATGAACAACCAACGAAAAAAAAACCACCCGATTCATGTAGAGTGTGTCAAAACAGACAGTTTAGTTCCAAGATGGTGAGTTTGACCAAAACAGTTAGAGAGTAAAGGGCACCAGTGTCACAATAGAAAGTGAATGGCAGCTCGGCTTTACGGAGCCAGGAGCCTCCATAGCTGCTTCCTATTTGGAAGCAGTGGCTAGCATGTTAACGCGGTCCACTGATATGTACAGTCTATGGTCCAAACACATGACTGTGTTCAGGTTAATTGACAACTCTAAATTGCCCGTAGTGTGTGAATGTGAGAGTGAATGGTTGTCTGTCCGTGTCTCTGTGTTTGCTGTGACGAGTTGGCCACTGTCCAGGGTGTACCCCGCCTAAGGCCCAAAGTCACTGGGATAGTCTCCAGTCACCCACGACCCCGGGAACGGGAATAAGTGGTGGAAAATTAATGAATAAATGAAAGAATGTACTTGTAGTATGTATCATAAGTGCACAGTGTAACAGTCCCTTACTCGATTCAGATTTGATTTGACAAGACAAGCTTGTAAACAGGATTAATTAAAAAAGTGACTAAAGCAACATATAGCAGGCTGATGTCATACCCAGACACCACAAATATGCAAACTCAATCATTTAAATCATCAATAATCAGTCAGGAAAAGGAGCAGAGAACTGAATTTGGAGAAAGAAATCCACCTGTCATTGTGTGTTAAATGGATTTTCAGTAAACCTAATAATCATCCAAAATGTCAAGTCAAATCATCTCCAAATGCAGTAAAATCCAATGTTAAATGTGTTTAAAGCAGCTCTGACGTCACTCGTGTGTCTGATGTTTTTACTTTGACAAAACCACCTTATCTTTTCATTTTGTGTGATATTCTGTGCTTAATCCCAGTCTGTCCAGTGAAGTCACATCATGTGCCGCTTCACTTTTGCCTCCAGCGATTGATCAACTTTTTAAAGAGTCCGCAAGAGGAAACAAATCATCCATCCATCGGTTACTATAACGGAAACGCTACGGACTGTTTTCTATATCCACGTACACTATGAGTCACATTATTTCCTTGATATTTATAGCGTTCCTGCCTGTGTCGGTCAGCTGCTCGGGCTCCCTGCAGACGGAGCTGTGAGCGCCTCCCAGCAATTAAACCCTGCATCTCCACCACAGCTCCCTCTGACTCCGGCTAATTACCGGCGAGTAGCGTGCGCTTGTTGTCTGCATGTCTCATTAGACGCCACTATTAACCGCTGAATACTCCTGCTTTCGACACCAGTGGGAGAATCGTAACCTTGTTTTAATTGCACAAAGTAACATTTTATTGTTGAATAGTTACGGAGTTGTATCAATGCGGAGATATTAATTATGTAAGTACAAAAACACAAGAGGAGAAATCAATTGTTTGCACTTTGTGGCTTTGCTCGTTATTATTTGTGACGGTGGAAAAAGATGGAAAAACAAAAGAGTAAAAACAAATATTGTGATTGTTATTGAGTAAGTAAAATACTGCACATACTAACACCTTTTATAATATGTTATTCAGTAGTATGGATGTGTTAAAAACGCAGTGGGAATACTTTGTAATACCTGCACTTTAGCCTTAAGAAAGCATGAGCAAAGAACTCATAATTAACAACTGATTTAATTTCAACCACTTAATGAATACCCTGAGTCCTATCAGTTGATTTTTACATTTTTTTTTGTGTCACCAGCACTACCTTCTTTTTGAAAACAGTATCTTTCGGCCCCTGTATTTTATTCAAGATGATTTTAAGGAAAAAGTATTTCTCACACTTTTAATCATGTTGTAAATAAGGTCAGTACTATTTTAAAAGATACGTGTAAGACATCAGTTACAGGGGCGTCCAAACTTTTTTGATTGATGGCTGCATTTTGAAACATGTATGGAGCGTGGGCCACAGACGAACAACTGAATCAAGTGAATCATTCAAAAGGTTGCTTTAAAATAGCTTTAAGGCTTGAACATCAGTAAGGCTGCAACATGAATGTTAGGTCCGTGTAACATCAAAGAGTTTCTTATTTAGGTTATTTGCCAACAAAAATGAGTCTGAGGGCCACAGTTTGGACACCGCTGAGGTTATAACGCAGCTGATTCTCAAATCGCTCACAATTTTGTGAAATCTTTCACAAACAGAGGAGTAGGAAGAGTTATGGCGAAGTTTGGATCATGTTCCTTTGGCTTCGACTTTACACTGCAAACTGTGACTGGACTTATTATCGAGCACTTTGAGACACAGACTTGGCGACTTGATGTGCTTTCCGGTGGACATAAGTGACAACTCTGGAGTTTCTTCATGCCTCATTTAAAGCCACAGCACTGATAGTTAGCACCGACTGAACATACATTTTTGGTACCAGTACTTTCTGGACCTTTTTGGTCAGTTCTAAAGAGGAAAGGGTTCTGAAGAGTTTTGGTACACAGCTCTACTTCTAACCTTAACCCCTAGGTCTGAATCATTCTTATTAAAATATTGTCTTTGTATATTTTAGAAGTCTTTATTTTCACTTTATTTAAGCTAATCAAGGTGCGGTTATAATAAAGTACCTGCCTGCATACATACACCTGCGTGTCTCTATGAAGATGGTATTATTTGCCCAAAATGTTCCATAGATAGCATTAAACTGTCACACCAAGGCTATTCAATTTAATTTTACCAAGGGCCAGATTTTTTGGATGGTTTGTCCTCGGGGCCAGAAAACGTGCCCCATGCGCCAACAGGTCTAAACCAGGGCTAGACTAAACCAGGTCTAAACCAGGTCTAAACTAGGACTAAACTAGGACTAAACCAGAACTAAACCAGAACTAAACCAGGTATAAACCAAGTCTAAACCAGGCCAAAACTAGAACTAAACCAATAACAAGAGATAAAATGCCTGATTTGGCCCCGGGCCCTAAGTTGAATAGCTGTGGTCTACACAGACAGAAGCAGATGTTAAGTGGTTTAAAAAGGTAAATAATAATTACATTTACAAAAGACAAAAAGCAGGCCCCTTCAAGAGCCGATAAGACGATAAAGATTGACAAAATCTAAAATTTTACAAAAGGCTCCTATGTCACATACACAGGCCGACACACAATCACACCGAGAGTACAAGAGACACGCTAGTGCAGAGGCGAGCCAGACACACAGGCGGGTGGAGCGTGGACGGGTGGAGCGTGGACGGGTGGAGCGTGGGCCGGTGGAGGAGTGGGAATGGGCAGGTGGAACGTGGGTGGGCAGGTGGAGCGCGGATGGGTGGAGTACGGGCGGGTTGAGCGCGGGCGGGTGGAGTACGGGTGGGTGGAGCGCAGGCGGGTGGCAGGTCAGGATTAGCAGAGCAGCAGAGCTATGTACCAACCCAACCGAGATGGGAACCAGATCGTCCAACCAGGACGCGGGACATGGACAGTTCATGTTAATTAAACACACACGGGGGGCGAGGTGAGGCAGGCCCAGGCCAAACACCACAATACAGGTGACCAGCCAGATCTATGGAGCGGTGAGCCCAGTTAGTGTTAGAGATATGAAGATGATTTGTTTAATCAATGAATGTGATTTTTAGGACTACAATGTAATACAATAATTATGACACATTTAGATCCAATCTATACACTTTAAAACACACAGAATACCTTTTTATCTGTCTGTTTATGCTACAATATCTATACTTTGTCATTCAGGAAGTTTTCATGACGCAAACCCATTTTCTTTAACAACCACCCCATGTGTTCTCAGAAGTGGGAAGAGTAAGACCTGGAGTGGTAGTTAAAGACATTTGAATATTTCACTGTTGTTTAATCATGTTTTCCCTCACAGTAATTACAACACAAACAATGTGATATTGTGACATCCCTTCTCAGAGCAACAATGTATTTTTTAAGGGAAGAAAAGCTCACCAAGCTAAATATCAATGTGATGATTCCTAAAGAAAATGCTGTGCACAGAGGTGTTTGGGAGCAACATGAGTCAATCCAAAAGAACAGAGCCTTTGTGGCGGTCAGACCGTCCCTCCTCAGTATAAAGCCTGCAGTTCCTTTTGTGCACAGCTCACCTCTGGGTTCGTTAGGACCAAAGGCGATGGGCCGAGGTGGGCCGTGGCTGCAGGTGGTCCAGCGCTTTCATGTGCTTTGAAACTAGTGGGAGGCAAATGTTTCTAACAGCATGAGTAAACACTGAATATGTTGGTATATAAAATAGTACGGATAAATTCATCTGTATATTGAATCTGAAAATGAAGTCATATTATCGTTTATTTGGTCAGGACCAAGAGAGGTGTGGCTCTGAGGAAAGAATCCACAAGAAGTGTATTTTACCTGGACACTGCCGTGGTCTGGAGCTATTTTCAGGTCATGCCGGACAGGTCGATGGAACAGTCTGCCACTAACCTGCCCAGAGTACCTCACTCGGTACAGCTGTTATGTTAAACGATTTCTACTTAAATTTCCCTCCAGTTTAATGGCTTTCTTTGTCCCTCTGCTCTGTACAGACCACATGGTTCTGCACATCGGGGACATTTATCAGGTAAAAGTGTGCTGTGTGTCCGTGTAGACTCACTTGTTTTAATTCACTTGATTTTAAAAAGGCATTTCCATGTCCTACATATTTTTGAATTGATCTAATCTTTGATAACACATTGTCTTTGCTCTAAAGACTAGAGTCAGTTATAGAGAAACATGGTGGAGCAATATGTTCTGAAGACATCTTGTTATGAAACTTTTAGGAGAAATTACTTTGAGATTAAAATGACAAAGTGAAAGTGTAATGTGCCTCCAATGTTTTATTGATGTTTATGGAGCGCCGTGTTCTGGGCTGAGGCTGAGTGCTGCTGTCACATCCACACAGCTCCACGTGCACTGAGCCCGTGCACTTACACACACACACCTCGTGCACTGTGCTCGTGCACTTACACATACACACCTCGTGCACTGTGCTCGTGCACTTACACACACACACCTCGTGCACACACCTCGTGCACTGTGCTCGTGCACTTACACACACACCTTGTGCACTGTGCTCGTGCACTTTCACATACACACCCCGTGCACTGTGCTCGTGCACTTACACACACACCCCGTGCACTGTGCTCGTGCACTTATACATTACACACCTCGTGCACTTACACATACACATGCCTCGTGCACTGTACACGTATACACACGTCGTGCACTGTACATATCCACACACCTTGTGCACTGTACTCGTGCACTGTACTCATGTTCGTGCCTCGTGCACTGTACTCGCGCACATGCATCGTGTACGTGCCTCGTGCACTGTACTTGTGCACTGTACTTGCGTGTTGTAACAAACTGAGCAAACTGCTCTTGCCCTGCCTACGTGCACAGTACTTTTGCACTCACAGAATGTGCACAGGGGCAGCAGCTCACTGAGGATGAAAGGAAACATGACTTTAATAGAAAGTGATTAAGACTAACTGGAAACAAAACAGCATGTATTAAATGTCCATTGGAAAGAGCTCCGACATGACAGAATGAGGCCAATGAATTAGACATACAGGAAGTGTCTGAGCGCGCTCAGTGCAGCTGCCATCATTACTTCTGCACTTTGAACAACTTCATTACAGTCACTTAGACATTCACACTTCTCATAAGTGCAAAAATATTCATAACATGCCAGAGTGTACCTGGAACAAGAGGCGACTCTGCGGAACATGCCGTGCACTAAAGTGGAGCTAGTTGACTTTAAGTCTGCCTCAGAGCTGTTCTCTGCTCTGTGCAGATATGAAGAGCTGTCATTTTTGTTTCAATCAGAGAGCCGACCAATACGACCTTTTCAAACTGGCGCCTTTTTTCTTTCATTTTACTCAGTTTTAAAAAGATGAGCAGTAAATGGACACAGGATCACAGCAGCAGAGTGGGCCCCTCCTGCGAAGGTGTCTCCATAATATAGTGGTTCCCAACCTTTTTTGTCCTGAAGCTCCACCGCCAACTGCAGCCCCCTCAAATACATACTTGGTAACACTGCTTACCAACAAGCACTTATTTCAGAGTAAATAACAATGTTTGTGTTTATAGAACCACTGCCATAACAGATGTGCTCACACTACGTCTTATATCATTGCAGCTTACTGTGTACTGTAGTGTTCTGGTATGAGGAAACGCACTCATGTATTTCTCCTTTAATTTCTGCACTAAAGGCAACTGCTGCCCGTAACCCATGGCAAAAACAAGACTTGGCGGCATAGAAACCACGGTGTCACATATGCAAAAGCAGTTACACCTTTTCACTAGATACAAGGTGTCAACTTAGAAATAATGACAAATATTACATTACAATATGTTTCATACAAGTTCCTCTTTAAGTTTAAAGGGTTTCATGAAAAAAAAAAAAAAATGCTTTGGCCATTCCACTCAGTACTCAGTTATTAAGAAACAGTTTTAGGCCAAAATGAACTGCTCCCTCATTTGAGTTTGTGTGTCTTTCTGTGGCAAACCTCAGCCTGTGTTTGTCAGTGTGCCGTTTCCTGAATAAAAGCAGTGTGTCTGGATGGTGTGAGTACAGTGGCTTGTTGCTGCTGTGCTTCGGTACCTGAGGGCAGAGCGAGCAGCAGCTTCCACACTCGCACACCACACACTCCTCTGCCGCGCTGGCCCCTTAAATAGAGCATGAAGCTCCCACGCACTGCGCCTGTTGCCTCCAAACTGGGCCGTGATTGCATACTTTATGACTGAGGCATGATGGGTAAGGATTAAAGATGGCTGCCCTGGGGGTATACATTACTCTTGATGGATTCGTGCGCTTCACATATTCTCTGAAGACGTCACGGGGGCCACAAGGCTTGACTAATGCATGGTGCGGTGATGGGATCAGAGCAGTCAGCGGGGTGTGTGCGTGCGCGGGTGTGTGTGTGTGTGTGTGTGTGTGTGTGCGCGGGTGCGTGTGTGTGCGTACGTGAGTGTGTGTGTGAGCTCTGATCTGTCCGCCGCTGACACTGCTACAGTTCATCCGGGTTAGTGACAGCGCAGGCCTCCTGACAGACTGCACGGGGACCAGTGCTAGGCTTGTTACGCTCTTTGTACATTTTAATGCCTTAGCATTGATCTAAAGGAGACCTATTGTGCTTTTGTCTTCTATACTCACCTTATTCTTCCACGCCCACTTTTGCCGTTTTTTGCACTTTTGTTGTAAACGCACTTCCGTTTGACGAGAACTCCGTTAAAGCTAATGACGAACGAGGGAAAAGTCTCACCGCTAAAATGTTACATAAAGTAGATTGATTTGTGTAAAATGTTTAATGAACACGAGCAACAACAAGTCAACAACGCACCGATTTCCTGGTCAGTCTGAAAATGGCTTTTTAGTTTATGTAGAACTTATTTTCTGTTGAGCTCGTCTGCTCCATGTGAACTACAACGGAAACAAGACGGCAGCATGTAGGGCAACTTCCAGAATACGGTGAATAGTTCTAGTCTATGATACACATGGATCATTATGTCATATTTTGGACATTTTAAATGTATATTGATCTAACACGACTTTATGAAAGAACAAGTCTGGCTTTTGAGTTGAAAACCAAGGCACATATTTGCATCAGCCCTTTACATTACATCGCCCTGTGGAGAGTTGCAATTCACAATAGCAAGCAACTTCCAGTAGTTTAATGACATGACATTAACTGCCAATTTGATGTGACAGGTTTCCTTTAGAGCTGGAGAAGCAGATTTGTGTGGTTTGTTTTTTGTATCAGAGTACGTTTTGTATTGTAAAAGCAGCACTTTGTGACACAATGAGACCACTGCATCATGTCTGTAGCTAATAATGAAGAATTTTATATCTTGCCAACCAGGAAGTGGAGCTGAAAGCAACGCTCTGATTGGCTGCACTTGGGTGGTCCACCCCAGGTTCACTACTGGAGGAGTTGTTCTAAAGCGTGCACTCGCATGAAAATACATGCATGTGTTGCTTCACCAGTAGTGCATGGGTTCAAGTCCGGCCCTCAACATTTGATGATAGACTGTGCCCTCTCTCTCCCCCTTTCGCGCTGTAGCTGTCCCGTCAGCTGGAGTATTCAGGACGGGAAAAAAAAAATGAAATGAAGTTTCAGATCTACTTCATTCTCTTTGCAGTTTGAAAATCTGATTCTCCAGCTTTAAAATTATTGTTAACAACAGATGTATAACCTACACTAAAATCACAGTTTGGTCCAGTTCAGTTTCAGGGTCGTTTGGTTTGGTAGCACATTCACACACCAGTGTACGAAGACACTAGGGGCAAGGCGGGTCTTGCTCAAGGACACACCTGATGGAGATGGAATCGCACCACCAAGCAAGAAAATGTAAGACAATTATTCTTGAAGTGGATTGTAGATTTGTATGGTTTTTGCCACTACATAATACTTTTGAAATGCTTTTAAGACTCTGCACATTTAAAAATGATATTTGGCTTTAATAAAAAAAAAAAAAACAATGGCAGAGCGGCCCGAACCACCCCAACATCACATGCTCTCTGGGTGGAGTCTGCATGTCCTCCCCGTGTTACTGTGGGTTCTCTCTGGGTTCTCCGGCTCCTCCCACCGTCCAAACACATGACTGTGTAGGTTAACTGGCAACTCATTCTCATCACTAAAGTCTTAGTTTGAACAAAAACAGGTTTTGTGCTGTACTTGAGTAGCTACATCATCGCCAAAACCTCACTTGCTCTTTGCTCGAAAACATTTTTTTTGTTGTGAATGTTTTTACTTTGCGTGATGTTTTCAGTCAAACTGTTCCATAACATGATGCCACTGACTGATACATTCAAGCTCTTTATTGTGGTTCTTACAAACTGAAATTATTTTTTCTGAGGTTGGATTCTGAGGTTGAAACTGAGACCATTTATACCTCACAATGAAATGAAAGACTACAAACTCACTGTCTCTGCTGTGCACTGTTCAGTGCCGCTGCTCCCATTAGGCACATAACGCACAGTGCATGGGGCACAGAGTGCTCTGAGGGGCACCAGCTTGACCAGGCAGTTTGGACTGACAGAACTATTTGTGCAGCAGCTAAACTGCACACAAAGAGGCGCCTACAGTAGGCTTTAGTTCTGTATCATTTCAAAACAAACAGGACTCACACGGCAGCGCTCGCTCTCTCTCCAAAGCCAGTTTGAGACGCGCACGAGCAGCTCTACTGTCCAAGCCACAGTTAAAAAGACTTGGAGCAGGCTCAGTGAGGAGCAGGTTCCACAAGGAGCCGATATATTGAGCTATCTCAAAAGTTCAAACTTTAGAGTTTGTTGTTATTTGTTGTTTTATAAAGCAGTGGCTCTCAAAGTGTGGTCTGGGGACACCAGGGGTCCCTCAAAAACATCCCTCCACATTATTGATCATTACTTGAAAATTGCAATTCCTTTGATGATATGCAATCCCTAAAATAAACATCTACAACATAAAATAAGAACTATGACAAGTTCATCTTTCATCCAAATTATATAAACATATTCTGGATTATATTGTGATGCCATTGTGGAGAATAATAAGGGGTTCTTGTGTTCTTGTCAAACCAGTAAGAAACAATCTGAGAACATCTGATATAAAGCCCAGGCTGGTACACTTCTCCCTTGGTGACCCTGACGTGTGGAGCATGTCAGTGGAGAGCTCCTCCCCTGCTGTCGATGCTGCACCTGCTGTTTTCGCGGCTGCTGTTAAAGTTTTGGGAGCAAGGTTCCAGACCCTTCGAGGTGCAGTTTTATCTCTGAAGCGTTACCACAGATGACACAAAATATTTCAACATCATTTCTGCTTTGGATTCTGCTAGCACTCGCAGGCTGATGGGACCGCTCGGTGACCCACCACCAGTCCACAAACACCAGGCTCTTACACAGCAGTGACTACAGCTCAGCAGTTATCTGACACGGAGCTACCGGCCGTCTGCTTCCTCTGTCGGGTTTTACAAACACAAACCTTCACAACTCAGAGAGAATATGTTGGCAGGGCATCAGGAGGCTCTGGGACTGTCCTGGACTGTACACAAACACATGGAATCAGGCCCTAGCAGTTTCTGAATGTCAAATTAATGAATATTTTATTCTATTAGATCACACTTTACAAGTTGAGCCATATCGGTACTTCAGGAAAGACCTATTAATAATACATATTCACCAAACCAAAATTAAAAATTTGTCCAAAAGGGTTTTTTTTCTGTTTTTACCTGATCTTGTCAGTATTTTCTTTTTTATATGTATGTATTTATTATTTTATTTTCATTTTGAAAATTGCATTTGAAAATTGCATAATATAAATAATACAAAAAACACAAGACCAGAGAAAGCACAGGAAGTTAAAAATAAAAAGGGCAACAAAAAACTTCCAATGAACATTAAAGCAAGAGTAACTCTTCCAATACGATACTCAGTATCAGTCTCACCTCACGAGTCAAGCCCTGTCCTGGAGGAGCCTCCTCTGTCCCTCTGTCTACCGTCCTGTCCCTCTGTATACTGTCCTGCTCACATCTACTGTCTCTGCATGGTCTAGGCCTGGTTCAGTCCTGGTCCAGTCCTGGTTCAGTCCTGGTTCAGTGCTGGTTCAGTTCTAGTCTAGTCCTGGTTCAGTCCTGGCCTGATTCAGTCCTGGTCTAGTCCTGGTTCAGTCATGGTCCAGTCCTGGTTCAGTCCTGGCCTGATTCAGTCCTGGCCTGGTTCAGTTCTGGTCTAGTCCTGGTTCAGTCCTGGTTTAATCCTGGTCTAGTCCTGGTCTAGTCCTGGTTCAGTCCTGGTCTAGTCCTGGTTCAGTCCTGGTCTAGTCCAGGTTCAGTCCTGGTCTAGTCATGGTTCAGTCCTGGTCTAGTCCTGGTTCAGTCCTGATCTAGTCCTGGTTCAGTCCTGGTCTCGTCCTGGTTCAGTCCTGGTCTAGTCCTGGTTCAGTCCTGGTCTCGTCCTGGTTCAGTCCTGGTCCAGTCCTGGTTCAGTCCTGGTCTCGTCCTGGTTCAGTCCTGGTTCAGTCCTGGTCTAGTCCTGGTTCAGTCCTGGTTCAAACCTGGTCCAGTCCTGGTTCAGTCCTGGTCTAGTCCCGGTTCAGTCCTGGTCCAGTCCTTGTTCAGTCCTGGTCTAGTCCTGGTTCAGTCCTGATCTAGTCCTGGTTCAGTCCTGGTCCAGTCCTTGTTCAGTCCTGGTCTAGTCCTGGTTCAGTCCTGATCTAGTCCTGGTCCAGTCCTGGTTCAGTCCTGGTCCAGTCCTGGTTCAGTCCTGGTCCAGTCCTGGTTCAGTCCTGGTCCAGTCCTGGTTCAGTCCTGGTCTAGTCCTGGTTCAGTCCTGATCTAGTCCTGGTCCAGTCCTGGTTCAGTCCTGGTCCAGTCCTGGTTCAGTCCTGGTCC
>CM033622.1:43207286-43229786 GCA_019453435.1 Rhinogobius similis | reverse complement strand
AATGAATGAAATGAATGATTATAAATATAAATGATAGTTTTACACTAATCAAGTGTCAGTTTGAGAAGAATTAGTGCAACAATCAGTGTAAAACGACCTTTGACACTAACTCAACAAAATAAACGTGTTCTGATTTGTTTGTATTTGTCATATAATAATGTTTGTGCAATTAGAGGAGTCTGTGCCCAGTGTACAGTATGGTTGCTAGGTAACAGTAAAGGAATTTCCAAGTGCAACCAAGATGCAAAATTATAAACCTAAATAATGGCCAAACTGGGATACAATTTGTACACACGAAACACAATCTTAAATATAAGAATCTTCATGTTGAGATGAGTCCAAACCTGACATTAGCCCTTTAAGCACCACTGCACGCTGCTTATGACGCCTATGACAGGTTGGAATCTTTTTACTAAAACTCAGGTAAGATGGTCATACATTTTGCCAGATTTTAGCCCAAATCATGGGCTAAATAATCAGAATCAGAATCAGAAACGGTTTCACTAGCAAGGACCACAACCTCAGATATGGATGCAAAGTTTATTGACGAACGAACAAAAGGAATAACATGTGTACGATAGAACATATCGGAGAGCGCTGCAGGCTCCCGCGCCTCGATACCCCCCCATCTAGAAGATAGAACAGAATCATTAGAAAGGGGAGGGAGAGAGGGGCATGAAAACACGAACATGGATGTGTGTGACCGGGACACTTAAATAGTGTGGCCACCGGAAGGGGCGTAGAGGAGGTGTGGTCCTGCTCCCGAACTTTAGATAATAGACTTTTTTTCATTCATTTTCTACCGCTTATTCCCGTTAGAGGTCGCGGGTGACTGGAGCCTATCCCAGTGACTTTGGGCATTAGGCGGGGCACACCCTGGACAGTGGCCAACTCGTCGCAGGGCTAATAGATAATAGACTTATCTCCATTTCTTGCCGTTGTCAGTGATCAAAAATTCACAAACATAGGAACTTGCTTCGGCGTAAGATGCAACATAAGGCAATGAATAAAATATTATAAAATATATAAAAGAGGCATGCATAAGATTAAGAATAAAATAGACTTAGATAGATAGACTAAGACTATATACAGAATGTACAGTTGGCAGACAGTGCAATGTGCAAACTGTACATTCTGTATATAGTCTTAGTCTTAGTCTAAATCATGACATCACACTAGGAAATTCCATACCTGACATTATTTGTTGGTTATTATTATTTGATCAATTAAATGAGAACACCTTTATTTCGTCGTTAAATGTTTTGTTGAAGTAATGGTTGGAAAATGTTTCTTGCAAATTATAGCAAAAGTTAGGATGAAGTTAGGATGAAACGTCAGAGATACGTTTTAACGGGCTGCACACAATTGTTTTCAATGTAATAAAGTAAAGTAAATAAAGATGTATTATACAATTAGGTCTAAATGTGCAAATATAGAGAGCAAAGCAGGAAGTGGGCTGTTAGTGGGTTATAGACGCAGCCAGCAGCGCCTCATGTCAGGGGGGCGTGGTCTGCCGTGGGGGAAACTCTCACAACTTTTTCCCTCTCCTGACGCATTTCCTGGTGATATAAGTCTAATTTAAGCACAACCAATCAAAATCAAGTGACAACAGATGTTAGTGACCAGTGACCTGCCCTGAAAGTATGAATCTTCTGCAATAAACTCGCCGTTTGCTCTTGACAGTGGGTGAAATGAAGTGATTGTTTTCCCTGAGATGCCGACTGTATCTATGTTTGCTAGCTTTACTGTGACGGCAGATCTCACTTTGGCCTCAGACAACTGTAAAAACCATTTATAAACTCATCACGGTGAATAATTATGACGCTCAGAACGCGTGAGGTAAGTGAGGAACGCACGCAAACTGCTGCAAGAGTTTAAAATGAACTAGTTCCTTTTCTTCAAGTTTTTAAGACAATAAAAACCCGGTACAGAACCTTTGCTCACCTGTTTGCGCATCAGCGATAAGTTTGTGCTCTCAACGACCGTCTATTTTATCTGCCAAATGTTCCCGAGCGGTCCCGAACGTGTAATTTAGTGCGAGGAGTAAATTGTGCTGTTTACGAGACAGACACATCTTTCATTATGCAGCGGCACAGTGGAGGCATAAGAGGGGTCTCACTACAGTGGTTTGATGTATGGAGAGCGGGCGGGTACATGCACAGGCCGCGTATCTCCCTCGCTATCCCCCGATCTGCATCTCTGTTCCTGATAGAGGCATTACTCATGTGCGCACGTCCGTCGGGGAAGAGTGATTGCGGCTGGTTGACATCATCCGAGGCCGGCGTTTGAAGCACAAAGATGCATTTTATCGGAATGAAAGAGAATACAGGAGAAAAATAGCAGACGCGCTGTGAGTACCTCCTCCTCTGCATGTGGCAAATCTGCTTTTTAACACCAGCGATAGGCATCCACTTAACACGTTCTGTCTAATGTTGATGAAATAGTCTTAAACACTTGTGATTGTCAACAGCAAATAGTTACAGTCTGTCCAAATCTTGTTCAGTCCAAGATTGTGCAGTTTGGTGTGTGTAGGTGATACTTAAAGGGCCTATGACAGGTGAAACTACTCATGTAACTAAAATACAGGTCAGATAAATATATTTGAAGTTTTGTTAAAAATAATTATACATTTCATCATTTTTAGCCTTTTTTTTTTTTTTTTTAATATCACTTCCTGGTTGTAAATGATGACATCACACTAGGAAATTACTTTGAACACTGGGCTAATACTCGGCTAATGTCAGAGATTTTTTTGTCCGACAAATCAAAATATATGTGAACACCTTTATTTTGTTGAATTAAAGTTTTAAGGGTAAAGTAAGTTGTTTCTTTTGGGTAAATTATGCAAAACCTTTGGATGGAAAGAGTCTCCCTAGTGTGATGTCATCAGTTTTTTACTTCCTGTAATTTTAAACAGATTTTTCTACTTTTCTCCACAAACTGTGACTTGATTGGTCTAAAACAATAATTTGTATGTACATTATGTAATAATACACCAAATAAAATCTAAATTAGAAAATTGTTAAAACCTGTCATACGCACTTTAAAAATACGTCTGATTTCAAACTGAAGTTTCGGAACCTTTGGAGCACAAACCGTTAGCTCTTTGTGAAGCTGAGACTCTGTAGTTTTGTCCTCTGGTGTCTGATTTACTCTTACAAGTGGAAACAAGCTCTGCAAAGAGGAAAACCAAAATTTAAAGTCTGCCTACATTTGTTAAATATTTGAAGAAGTAAAGCTGGTGTTTGTAGGTTTTGCCTGATTGACACTGGTTTGGGCTTTTGACAATTCCTCTTTCAAAGCTGAAGCTAATTTACTACAAAAGAGTTTTAGGGACTTGTAATAAAGTAAAGAATTCCAGGCAGAATCCATATAAAAGTCCTTATATTTATTCTGAAAGTTAGTGTAATTTTTTTATTTGTGCTTTTGGAGTAAAAACTGATCCCAGAATGGTGGCTTTGACTGGAATTAAGAGGGTTACAGCCTTCTTTTCATGTATAACGTGCTTGATAGTTTCCTTTTATCAGATGGTGGATAAAAAGGAATAAATTATCAAAATGTCAGAATTCTAACAGGTTAAGCCCTGATCTTTGCGGGAGAATAATGCATTTGGAGAAAACGGCTTTGAAGTTACAACGTCCCAAAGAAATCAATTAATGCAAGTGGATTCAATGAAACGCTGAAACATCTTGAGGTGCAGATTGGACAATGCTGGATTGCTTCTGCTTCTGTGTGGCCAGACGCTAATGTAAGCACGCAGCTGTAATGAACGGGACTTGAATGAGTCTGGCGATGATTTATGGACTTAAAAAACAGCACAGGAGACCTCCGGATCTCAAATCTGGGAAGACTGAGAGAAGAAGTGGAAAAGGAGCAGAGAAGAGGAGCTTGTAAACAAGAACGAAACAAGTGCATGAAGCCAAATACAATAAAATACAACTATAACTTATTTTTTGGTGATGGGACGTCATGGTTAAAAGAGAGGATTTAGCATATCATGAACTTTAGTCTGATCTCTACTGACATGAAGAGAACCAGAATAAACACGCTAAACAACAGACATAGCTCATTAACGGTTAGTCCCATAATAATAAGGTGTTTGAATGGCAGCTGTGGCCTCGGTGTGAGAAAAGGGATGAGAAAGGAGGACATTATCCCACTGTTAATACTGCATTCACAACTGAGTGATTTCAGGTGGAGGGCACTTGTATATACTGTACTCTCACTCTTTTTGGAAGAAATATTCATAAAATTTGCAAATGTAAAACTTTTCTTGTCAGTGATAGGAGCAGACATATTTTTCACAATCCATAAGTCATTCCTAACAAAACTGCTTTTGCGGCTGAATAATGACACCACTTTGCCTTGAAATGAAAATAAAATCCAACAGATTATGTATGCCAGTTTTTGTTTCACGTGGAAAGGCTCATCAATAACATCACTTTGGCACTTTGACAATTAAATGGTAAATTCTACCACTGAATTGTGACCTGCCCTAATTTTAAAACTACTTCACGCATGTGGCAAACATTTGAGTTATACATGACCATAAAATACTGCACGTAAAATGACACTCATTTGGTCAGAAAAAAGTGAAAAGACTTTTTTTCGCGAGTCCAGGACACATTAAATACACCGAGGCGTGTCAGGGTGTGACGACAAACAAGAGCAACAACTCAACAAAAGGGCTTCTCATTAGTGCAGTAAAAAATTCAAAAAAAATAATAATAATAACAATTCAAAATACTATATAACACAATATGAATATATAAACATAAATACAACTAAAGTACCATTATGTATTAAAGGAAAAAATATAATACATTATTCATATTGTTCTTATTGTGAAATATTGTTGTGTTTGATGCATGCTGGGTACAGGAGTCTGCAGCGGATCCACAGGTGTAATTAAAGGTGTTTAATAAGATGATAATAAATGTGATAATTGAGGTTGTTCAGGTGGTGAAGTGATATGGTGGTGGTTCTTTATAAAGGAACAAATACAACAAATATATATAATACAACAAATATATATATATATATATATATATATATATATATATATATATAATATATAAAATATATAACAAGTATATAATTAGTATGTACATAATGGTCCAAATGAACACACAGTGAATAATCAACAATATAAATTAACACGATTGAATGCAAAGTATAGACAGATTATATACAACAGGTTACAATTCACACATGTAAAGTACAAAGGGTAGTTTCACGTAATGTCCACCAGGCGTCGCATGAGACTATCATCTGATGTCATGAATAAACGCATGGTTAATGGAGGCTAGCGGGACGAACTAATTAACGTTTAAGAAAACAACGACTATATTGTACAAAGGTTTAAGAGCACTCTACAACATCTAGGGAAAATTATAAGGAACAAGTTTCCACTGAGGGTGAGTACTTACTCATTTACGCACAAGAAAACAAACAGGGGAGAAAGTCTGAAGCGTGTCTCCACTCCTGCCACTCCCTCTGCGCACTAGCTACCTTAAATTTGCCATCTCATGTTTTGAAAAAAAAAAAAAAAAAGGGTAAAGGTTACAAATGAGCATGTTTCTCTGCTGTCTGGCCTGGTACTTACTGAGTGTATGCAGCCAGCAGATGGCGACTAGTGTATACACATTTTAGTTATTTTATCGCTTGAAGAGACGCTACAATTAGGTTAGCATTAACAGTTATTATGTTTAGATGTCAGAAATGCTCAGAATAAGTCTGGTGATGATTTAAGGACTTAAATAAGCAGACGATTCTCAGATAAAGGGTGTAGATGATCGGAAAAAACATCAACGATCAAAGGAGTTAAGCAGGAAGTGTTTTTGACGGTTGGAGAAGATTTTCAAACCAACATTCCTCAAAACAGCGTGAACTTCAACTTCAGGTATGTTTTTGATGATGGAACATTGTCAGAACATGGTTAAATGCTAAAAAAAAAAAAAGCTGTCCTTTAAAAGCAATTGTGAACAAATAAGTCTTGTCCCCCAGACAAGAATTTCTGCTCAAACTGTCAGGAATCATCTCAGGGAAACTCATCAGGGTCTCGGCCTGACTGCAGTTCATAATTGTAACCGACTTGAGTTGGCAAATGTTCGCCTGGGAATGTTGGAGAGGTGTCACGGATGAATCCCAGTTTTCACCGTTCAGGGCAGATGGGAGAAAATGGAAGCAAAAACAAAAGTGTTGCGTTTTGTAAATAGGATAGATAAGCCTGGTCCTCTGTGACCTTTAGGACAGTGGGCCTCCCTTTGCTTCAGGCCTCTCCCCTCCAGTGTGATGGCTTCAGTGCCCATTTGAATGGTGAGCTTCCATGTAATGTCTGAGAATAATTGAAGTTTTTGGAGTGAGTGGCATATCCATGCAGCTGCTCCGCCTCTGAGCCTCCTTTTGGTGAGGCCCACATAGAAACATCCACAGGATGAACAGCACTGAACGCAGTGCACTGCAGGAGTCGTGTTGCAGTTAATAAAGCTGTTTATTAAATATTTTTGTAATATCTGCAGTGGACACAGCGAAAGTTCCTCTTTGAACCAGAGAGCTAAGCACTGGCTTTGGTCTGTAGAAGATAACTCCTCCTTAACCAACTCTTCCTCTTCCTCCTGATGGTGGGAGCCCCTCACAAGCCCCCTGCAGGGGCTCAGGAGAGACACAGAGGATCACTTATAATATGTCCCATTTTATTTTTCCAACTTCTTTAACCTGGACTGCCTCTTTACTGTCATGTGTGACAAAACAGGATTTTGACATGAGTAATATTAAATGGTAAATTGTTACATTTATATAGTGCTTTTCTAACCTTTCAAGGCAGTTAAAGAGCTTTACATCAAAGAAAAATGTTAATATTCCAATTATTATGTGAAGAAACATCACAATTTTATGATGATGTTGACACAAACAGTCGGATAAAAATATCATCGCACGTAGTTTGACTTTTTTGAGAATAGATTGATCTGAAATTTCTCTTTGGTGCTGCCTACAATTCTCACACTTACGGATTTTTTGTTTTTTGATATTATTTATTTATTTGTTGTAAGCTGAATAATTATGATTGGCGATCAGCTGAAGAACCTTGACATCCTTAAACATGTGTGAATACAACAAAACACTACTGCAGGTATGTCTTTTTCTTGTGTTTAACAACATTTTATCTTAAACCAGACGTGATAATTATGTAGTTTCACTTTTAATTGTAATCATATTGTATGCATTGTAAGCATATATCTCCTTGACACGGTCCCTGCTCCGCTTGTGAGCGCTAGAGGATTTGAGTGCAAGTGCAGGTCATGCCAAATGAGAGCAGTGTGTTCTGAATGCTCGCTTGCACCTGTGCGCCGCCTCGGGCCTGCCTCTCCTGCCCCTGTTTGGCTGCTAATAAAAAGAAATAAATCATGTACAGTAGACTCAAAAGCTGCGCGCTGTGTATCCAGGGCTGTCACTCACTCAGCCCCTGCTCGTCTCATCCCACAGCCCTGAAAAACCCGGGCAACAGACAGACAGCTGCCGGGAGGACTGAAATAATTACCAGTGCTGCGGTGACACACACGTTATGGGCTGAGTGGAACAAAAGCAGTGCAGGGTGCTTTAACGTTGGGAGAGGTTTGCAGGATGGATTATGCAGCGCTCCGGAGGCCAGGCTCGCCACACTGTCTCGCTCACAGGCAGATTTACACACAGTTGTCATGGAGAACAAAAGACTCCACATCCAGAGGCGGTGCAGGCAGGATAACGCTGCGCTTATGAACCCACGCAGAGTCCATCAGGGTGTCACGTCATGTACAGCCCCTCTGGTGGATTAGATAGGAGTGCATTTACCTGTGCTGCAGTCTTTGACAGGAGGCTCTCATTGACCAATATCTCCAGAGAAGTGGGCTTGACACATGGGCAGAGGGGTTTGCATGCCTGAGAACCATGTAGTCGACTTGGCATCCTCGTTGTACGTCTAGAAGTGCTTTGTAAAAGGGCTGCAGAAGCATAATGACAGGTTGCAATTGCCTTCTAGAAACTCATGATGTCATAATAATTTATTTATTTGGCGGGGACAATGCAATCATACATAGTTACAGAACAAAGCTTGTAGCTGATGCAATGCATTCAGAGTTTATAGCAAGTGCTAATTTTCAACTCCCGTCCCTGGTTGGACTTTTCTCCACTTTCTACAATCAATAACAAAACACATTAAAACACATTTCTAATAAATAAATAGATCAGTGCATCATATCATCATAGAGGGCAGGCCCTATGTAACTCTGTGGCAAATTTATGGGCAGCACAACTGATAACATGTGTGTCTTGAGATTTTGTTATGCTCAAATTTGGAAACAGCTCATTTAAGGAAAAAAAAAAAAGGTAATTATTCAACAGCGTGTGATCTCAAAGACGGTTTGCTTGATTTTCTTTCTTTAGAAGTCAGATATAAACAAAAAAAATAGCGAGTTGTATTAGAGTTGTATCTTTTACATTTGTTTTCAGACTGTAGCGCTTTCATTTTAAGTTGTGTTTTGAGCTCTTATGGAAGAAAATGTCACCACATTGACTTTCATTCATTTTTGCCACTCACTATTAAAATTCAGAATGCTGTAATAACATCATTCTGCATAACCGTTATTGTGAAAATATGATTTTAGTTTTGTTTATAGGTACTGTTTGTACTTTGTTTCATGTGGATAGGCTCAGAGATGTGAACCATAGAGTAGGGTCTCTCTTTCACCGAGCTTTCAAATTTTTTCGGACTGTTTTTTGGTACTAATTCCTCACAACAGGAGGGAATGTTCTGGTACAGTTCTCCATTTGCTTATTTCCCCTGAACACTGCTTAATCTGCTCCTCTATTATTGACCAATAACCAGTCTGTTGGTCTGTTTTTAGAAGCCCTGTGAGGCGACTGCTGTGGTAATTTTGGGCTTTTCAAAAATAAATGTAATTGAATTAAACCATCAAATCTGCAATCTGACACTTTAAACAGCAAACTTTACCTGACAATCTGCAGTCAACTCAACTCAAGCCTACCATTTCTGGTCATTGTAAACAAGAGAAGCACATTATGGACCGGGATGGAGCTAACATCACTGGGACAGAGGACAACAAACATCGTGACTGGATGAAGGAGGCAACTGAAACACAGAGATGTGCCCTCTGCACTATAAACCAAGACAAGAGGGCCTTTTTACTGTCACACGCCTGGGATTAGTGTCCTGAAGAAGCTGGACTGCAGGCAGCACTAAAACCCGTGTAAATTATCTGACAAGAGAAGCTAGCATCACACGACACTCTGAAGAAGACTTGAGCAGTCCAAACCACCTGAAAACAAACTCTGATCCAAAAAAGAAACATGTGTGGAATAGAACCTCTGTAAACCAGAATCAGAATCTTAATTAAAGGCCACACACACAATTATGTTGATATTTGCGTCCAGTACTGCACAGAAGAGGAGGCTCACGTCAACTCGGTCATCACAAACAGATAAAAACAGCAACTAAAACACATTAAGAACTAATAGATACAGAAACTCTCTGATCCCTACTGCCATCCGAATTCTGAATCAGTCAGTGTAATGAATTGTTCATTGTTTTTTGTCTGTTTTTTTCTCTGTGAGTCACATGTGTAGATGTCCTGCTGCTGCAAACAAATTGCCCCTTGGAGATAATAAAGATAACCTTCAACCTTAAAGACATACAACATCACAACAGAGAGGAACATTCAGTCTAGAGCGTGATTAAGTATCCTTATGGCTGAAGGGATGAACCTGTGTTTGAATCTTACTGACTTGGCTGGCAGAGATCTGTAGTGCCTCCCTGAGGGCGTGAGGGTGAACAGGTGATGTAGAGGATGGGAGGGGTGGGATTCTTCAGGCTCTTTGTGTGATGTGTCGGTGCGCCTGGTGATTTTGGAGAGTTTATTGACAGTGTGCTCTAGTTTTTTGCACATTTAGTGTGAGTCCAAATTAGCATACCAAACGATTATTCAAAAGGCGAGGATGCTTTCAATGATGGCGGCGTTGAACTGTAGAAGGAGGTTTGGTCTGACTTTGAAATTCTTGAGCTGCCGGGGGAAGAATAACCTTTGATTGACTTTGTTGTACATGTGGTCTGAGTGGAGATTCCTTTTGAGTGCGTTGAAGATGTGTGTGCAGAGGAATGTGAAGGAGCCAGTGATGGTGATGAGTTCAGGGGCAGAAGTTAATAATTTCCTGGGTTTTGGAAGCATCCAGTGAAGTGACTGTTGGGCATCAGTTGACAGTAATGTTGTTCGTTACTGTTTGTGATGAGTCCAATTATGGTAGTGTCAGTGTCGTACTTGAGAGTGGAGACTGAGCTGTGTGAAGACGTGAGGTTGTCGGTGGAGCTGATGGGAGCCGACCATCAGCTCCATCATCAAGAAGGCCCAGCAGAGGATGTACTTCCTGCGGCAGCTGAGGAAAGCCAAGCTGCCAGCGGAGATGATGGTGCAGTTCTACACGGCCATCATCGAGTCCATCCTCACCTCCTCCATCACCGTGTGGTACAGGAGCCACAGCCAGGGACAAACAGAGACTACAGCACATTGTGCGCTCTGCTGAGAAGGTGATCGGCTGCAGCCTTCCATCTGTCCAGGACCTGTACGTCTCCAGGACTCGGGGACGAGCAGGTCGGATCACAGCTGACCCTTCTCACCCTGGACACGGACTATTTGAGCCCCTCCCCTCGGGCAGGAGGCTACGGTCCATCCGGACCAGAACCTCCCGCCACAAGAACAGTTTCTTTCCCTCTGCCGTTGGACTCATGAACACTTTGTAATACCTGCCACTTTAACCATATATTATATAAGAACAATCTACTTGCACTACACATTTGCACATGGCACTATCTGCCAACTGTACATTCTGTATATAGTCTATCTTAGTCTATTTTATTCTTAATTTTTATGCATGCCTTTTTATATATTTTTTATATTTTACTCATTGCTTTATGTTGCACCTTCGCCGAAGCAAATTCCTATGTTTGTGAATTTCACTGACAATGGCAATAAACCGCCTCTGATTCTGATTCTCTGATTCTTGTAAACAAAAGCGTACAATGATGTTTCTGCACTTCTGTATTAATGTTACAGCCTAAACTAAAGCATTTAAAAACATGTTTTAGCACATTTATGATTAACTACCAAAATATTGAGACATTTCGCCTACCCATGTCAACTGTATTTCTTTGCTTTATGATTAAACTTAACCCTGGACTGTATTTGACCAGGCAGTGGTCAAACAGTGGATATTTTCTTGGTAATACTACGGAAACAAAGGTGCGATAATACATCATTAAAAAACAGCAATAAATATAAATGGAAAGAGAAAAACTTGAACGGTGAATAACCAAAAAGACGGATGTAGATATAGATAAACTGAAGACAGATCAGTGGCTCAGAAGTGAGGGACAAAAAGCAGAAACCGAAGGACTAATTAAGGCCCAACAAGAGCAAAGTTTGGCCACCAGAGCGTACCACCACCACATCATTAAGGAAGAGACAGAGCCCGAGTGCAGAGTGTGCGGGGAAATTTCAAGAGACCATCAACCACACAATCTCAGGCCGTCCAGATAACATAATTGTCACAACAAAGTAGCTGTTTAGGTCTTTTGGAGGATCTGCCGAGAGTATGGAATAATCTCACACCAGCTTCTGTTCATGAGAAGGACAACGTAGACAATCGTGAGGGGCGTGACAATACATACTGAAAGAAAGAAACACCAATAAGCCTTTTATTGTAATCAAAAAGAGAAAGGAAAAGGACATTGACAAGACTACGATCCAGTGTGAAAGGAACTCATAAAGATAAGTTCTCAGACCAAATCCCAGGAAACATAGACCTGATGAAAGTCCTGATAGTCACTCTATTAGGAACAGACCCATCCTCTCCTGTGTCATTATCACACACTTCTGTCGTCCCTGAAGTGCACGGTTTGTACCCAGGACTGCAAATGTCAAACCCAAGCATACACAAAGAAATAATATATGATAATAATAATCACCCACTAGTCCTGAGGGGTCACATGCAAAGTGTAGCACAGTTCCTTATAGTGACGATGTCTGAGGAGTTATGGATTGTATATCAGTAATGCAAACAAATGCATGTTTTTTCTTATTGTAGTGTCCTGCACGTGTGTGACCAGCCCACGTGGACAGACAATACACTGGAAACCATTTCAGAGAGTTGCAGATAAAAATATAAAAAGTACAAAGTCTCCTCCCCCAGGCTTTGGCAATGTTACAGACTAAACCTGTTCAATATAAAGCCAACTCATTTTAGAATCATGCAACCACAAAACTTGGTCGAATATTGAACAATGTTTGAAGCACGGGCACAGAATGGTGGTCAAACTGAGGGATTCAATTAAGTGCATTTAAGGGACAATTGCTATAGAGACTTTTTGAGCTTTTAACCCTGTTCTAACAATGTTCCGTCATCCAAAATATACCTTGAGTTGCATTTAGCTTCATTTATGCTAGTTTGATCAATCCTGGTTAGAAAATCCTCTCCCCTCTGACCAAAACACTCAAAAACACTCCCTTCTGGATTTCCTCGATGGCTGACTCTTTTTCAATGAATGTTGTGGCTCTGAGAATCTTCGGCTCTGTTTGTAAATCCATAAATCATTGCCAGACAGTTCTGAGCATTTCTGCCGCCTAATCACCACAACACTACACTCTTGAGTTTTTTATTCTCAACTTGTGTAAGCGCTGATCAGCCAGTAGATGCTGCCAAAAGTCAGTAAGTGCCGAGGGAAACAGCAGAGATACAGAAGTTAATTTTGTTTTGTTAAAAAAAAATCATGCCAAAGCATCTACTCAAGAGCATATCTAAAAGCAAAAAACAACACAAGAAATGCATCATATTTTCCCTTTGGCTTGGCTTTGACAGAGCCACTGTACCTGTCAATAAGACTTGGGATATTTACTTTAGATCTGTTTAACAATACAGTGTTATGTTATTGAGAAAGTGAATCTTTTGAGTGAAAGAATTACTTAAATTAGGTGTAAAAAGTCCTCCCTGTTCATTTGGGCCAATTTTGCAGGAGGTTTGAGGGCCAACCAAAATTGGTCTGAGAGCCACATTTGGCCATCGGGCCATAGTTTGGACCCCCTGGTGTAAAGGTCTCTTTTCACTTCCACTTGATTAAGTATCCTTATGGCTGAAGGGTCTCTTTTCACTTCCATAAACAGGTTGTGTTTGGTACAGAAATGTGCCACATGGACACGACTGCTCTTTTACAAACGGTGGGCACATTAGGACCAGGAAATCAGATAACTGGAGTGATCAGATTATCCAATAATTAGATCGGATTATTAGTGTGTTCTAAGGCTCAACCTGATATAGACTTTTTGGGGGCTGATACCAATGTTGAGGGACTTGGAAATGCTGATTACATTTCATCGGCCACTGTTAATATGCGCATTGCATGTTTTATATGTAATTTTAAAAATATATTTATATTTGTATGTACAGTTGCTAAGCAACAGCAAATCATTTGACAATAAACCAAAGAGGGCCTTACATGATGTAAATACACTTTAGTAAAATCTAAACACTTGCCCAAATAACAATAATGTCAGAGTGTGTTTCTACTGCTGTGCACTGTGACCTCTGAACTTTGTTCTGTATTTATTCGAATTTTAGGGACATGTGCTTTACTCAAGTACATTTTACAAGGGAAACTTCTACTTTTACATCATTATTACATTTTTTACTGGATTGAAAACTATGTTTTGCTATTGTTTTAGAGCTGAGGAGTTTATTTTTTAGGACGTTTATGGGGACATCTTGCTTACAATTTTAGTCCTTCCTTTGAGCAAACAAAATACAAAAAAACAAGATGTAGATGACCAGGAAATTACTTCTGATGATCAATATTCAGAAGCACCAAGACAATTGAGTAGTTCTTCCATTACTGTTTTATATTAGATTGATTTCAATGTTGTCCTTCTCTCAGTCTTGCCCAAGACTCAGGATCTGGGTCTGGATCTGGGTCTCTGCACACAGCTCCTGACAGCCCTAGCCCCAGCGGGTCCAATTCAGAGGACACGTTTCACTTCAGGGATCAACAAAGTATTCCTTAATCTAAGTAAATAGATAAATTGCAGTATTATAAAATTATTATTTTGGAGTAAATACAATGAAACACTTTCACATGCAAGTCCCTCCAACTTGCATTTGTTGATGTAAAATGCGTGGCTAATGTCTCTAAACCGCAGTGTTGTTGTGTCAGATGTAATTAGAAGAGTTTAGTGCCCAGTGTGGTTGAATGGGCCTCCAGCTTCAACAGAGCACAGCGCACACACACACACACACACACACACACACACACACACACACACACACACACGCACACACACACACGCACACACACGCACACACACACACACACACACACACACACACACACACACACACACGCACACACACACACACACACACACACACACACTCACGCACGCACACACACACACACACACACACACACACACACACACACACACACACACACACAGTGGTCTCATAATGAACCACATTACCCAGTCAGTCCAATCTGATTAATGTAAACTTCTCCTGTAGGAGTCCAGGGTTTACTCGCTGTTAAAAGCCCCTGTTACAGTGAGACGAGGGCAGACATTTTGTTTTTCTGTGTGTGTAAACAGCTCAGTGTGGTGGGTGATGTGAAATCAAACTGTGATCTGACCATGTGAAAATCTGCTAGTATAAAGAACTCATTGTGTCCCAGCAAAAAGAGACCAGAAAGAAACGTAAGAGTATGGTGGTTATGAGTCTTTTATTCAAAAAATAGTCCACAAAATTTGACTTGAGTGTCAGAATTATAGATCGCACAACTGATCAAATATTTCTTTGTGTTTTCATGGACGTAATTTTTCTCTGCGGAGCTTTTATTTTGCTCAAATCAACTTCACGATAAAATGTAAACTGGAAGTTGTTTTTCGTTGTTGCGCCGACTGTGCAGAGCTTGTTTACTAATTGGCAGGTGTAGATAAAGGACACTTCAAGTGCCGCACAACAATTAATTTCCTCAACAGTTGAAACACCTTATTTAAGGTGAGAAAGGCAATAAGTTCAACTGTGTGTGATCCCAAAGTGTGTGTCAGTGATAAATGTGAGCGGAGCTGCAGTGTTCTGTTGTTTATCTGGTTTTCTACAACTGTTTAGTTGATTTTCTTCTTTTAGATGTCGGGTACAAGCTGAATGTTTACCAGAGCACTTTTATATTTGTTATCAGACTGCAGCAGCTTTTCACATTTTTAGTTGTGTTTTGAGCTCTTACACGAGAAAACGTCTTTCTCACCACTGGCTCATGCAAACTGACGGAAACTGTCAGACCCGTACACAAGGTCAGGGCAAGCTTCAGTTATAACTCCTCCCTTTGAACAGGACCAATCAGAGCTCAGGAGAGTACAAATGCTGCTGCTCAAACCATTCTCCTTTAAATTGAAAACAACTTTTGGATAGAAGTTGAAACCTTTGAAACCTTTTGCACTATTGTTAATCTTTATTTAACCAGGTAAGAACCCATTGAGATCGAAACCTCTTTTTCAAGGGTGACCTGGCCCCAGAGGGGAGGAGCCTATTGTACATGTTTTCAGTGGTAGAGGAAACCGGAGCACTCAGAGGATACCTACGCAGACACAGGGAGAACATGCAAACACAGAAAGGCCCAGCTCGGGAATTGAACCCAAGACCTTGTTGCTGTGAAGCTACCGTTCCACTCCTGCACAAATTAGGCTTTTTCTCTGATCGTGATGTGAATGTAAGTAAATCACTGTGGCATTGTACATCAGATGCAGCTCTAGAGTCAAACGCACTCAGTGTTCTTCAGTCCCTTTTCACGCACAAGTGAGTGACAGGTGGATGTAACCAATGAGCTCTCAGAAGAATCAGGTACTTCCTCTTTAAGGCAGTATACGGCTCGAGTGTGTTGAGGCTGTAAAATCGGTTCACGGCCTGAAACGCCTCATGTTTGAACTGTTGTTGTCAAATCTCAAAAATAGTCTTTGCTCAGTACTCTTTTAGCGGAGGAACTTAGAAATAGCTCACAGATGGACACATTTTCCCCTAAAGTAATTGTATCCTATGGCTTGTAAAAAGTCTGCTTTGGCCCCTGACTGGTTAGCAGATGCGGGCCCTTCCTCTTGATCCCCGCTGTCTGCAGTGCGTAGTGGGGGCAGTGGGGGAGGGGGTGGGGGGGTGGCCGCGGCGCAGGGGGAAAATTGCCTGTACGTGCTGGATGTAATAGGGGGAAGCAGTGGAGCGTTTCGGGGGCTCGCGGTCACAAGGGAGAGCCTGTCTTTGAGTCTCGTCTCCAGCAGCACACTCTACCTCTCAGTTTTACACACTCCTCTCAGCGTGATCCACATGGAGCTGCACTTCAGGCTTTTCAGTCAATTAATGCTAAGCGTGCTGCCCTTTGCATTAATTGACTTTTTGAGCCAAGCCGTGCTGTTATGTATCTTCGTCAAAAAAGTATGTCATGTTTAATCTATACATGTTTTGGTGATCCTTCAAATTGACGTTCTCCAGCTCCAAAACCCATTCTGCATTGATCTATTTAACAGTATTTTGAGGGATTTGTGTAAGAACTACAGTCTTGATAAAGCATGGACAAAGACAATTGTTTATTAAGAATGAGTCAGGCTTAGTAACTGCTGCATTAGCAAGATCAGCTTGTCAATTTTTACACAGGAAATGCCTTTTTATATAAAAATGTATGTGCATTGTTTTCTTGCATTAAGGAAGTGAGCAACAGAAGTTTGAAATAGCTAATTCTAAATGTAGGATTATTGCATTGTCTCGCTTTAAAGGAAAATATTCTGCAATTTTCATGTTGCTCTTGGCCTAAACATGTTCTTGAGTGCCTTAAATTTTCCATCTCATGTTTTAAAACAAAAATAAAACGTTTCTTATTCATTAAATTACTTTTTTTTCACCCAGTATGAAATTACACTTACTGAGTGTATCCAGCCAGCAGATGGCGCAAGCACGGTGTACAGTCTAGTGAAATTTGCCCTAAAAACATGTTGTGAAGTGGATTTTCTGCAGCAGTTATTGTGCTTAGACCGCAGAAATGCTTTCTCCGACATTCTCTGAAAAGTTACATGGATGATCCAAAAATATGTCCTGGATAGAGGGAGTTCAGCAGGAGGGGTGTTTGGCACTCAGAAGGGTAGGATATTCTAATAAACATTCCTCAAAACAGCGTGAATGCAACTGAATGCTACCAGGTGTGTTTTTGATGAAGGGACATCGTTAGAACAGGGTTTAAAGCTCAAAGAAGTCACTGTAGCAGAATACGTGTCATTTATACTTTTTTTATCATTTGATTTGCTTGAGCTTGTAGTGGCCTCTTCCTCTCACTGATAACTCCAGCTCACTCTGCACAACATCATCATTAAGGCAGGTGTTTGGTCTATTCACGTCTCCTCCTGCGTTTGACAAATAAACGGCAAATAAACGGTGGTGAAACCTGTCCGACCGCCACCTCAGACAGATCATAGGCCTGGTGTGAGGAAGCACCGCCCTCAGACGAGATGTTGGTCATGAGTGGCGTCCTCCTGTGACTGAGGTGTGTTCAGGCGCTTGTGTAGACCGATCTGCTTGTTACAAACGCTCTGAACAGCCTCTTCACAGCTGCGGGGCCTGTGCGTCGGTGTGCATCAGAGGCTGGTGAGTGTGAAGGGACGGAGCAGTGTGGAACAGCTCTGCAGCGCATGCAAAAGCAGAGGAGCAGTGCTTCAGCTGGACATCCACACTGGAGCTCGGGTTCAGAGTCACTGCAATTCCCCATTTATTTTCTTTTTTTTACATTTTTGGAAAAGATGTGAGCTTATCTCATATGTCTATAAGATCACAACTGAATAATAGCTGAATTGCTAACTTGGATACTTGCACCATGTCCTTCATTTCGTCTTTTCATGCGTCTTCTCACACCTGCTTGTCAGTGTCATCTTAACACCTTTGAGTGTGGAGTCAAAGAGTACTGACTGCAAGGCATTTTCTCTCTATTCCACGTCCTTAATTTCTGCTTCTTTATAGTTTATTTCTCCATCTTTTCTTTTACTTTTTCTGTCATCTATCCTCCTTTCCCTGTCTCTCTGCCTTCCCATTTATTTGTTCACTTTCTTTATTATTTCTTTATTTTGAATTATCATTATTGCTTATTGTCTTCTTTTTTACTTTCCTTTTTTCCCCTTTTTGGTATTATCATAGGAGTTTGATTATTATTATTAGTACAATTGCTTGTTTATTTATGTTGTTTATGCAGTAAACACGGTGCATTGTAGCTATGGGCTCTCTTCCATCCATTGTCCCACATTCACTCTCACAACACACTCTCATTCACAGCCCACGTACTTTCGTGGTAATTTAAATGTTCTTTTCATTTTGCTCCAAAATGTGCTATGAGCAGGCAAAATAAATAAACTAAATAAACACAATTAAAAAAAGAATCACTGAATCTGATTATTGAGATTTATGTTTAAAGAGCTCCTTGAAATGAGCCGTCTTGTGTTCCCTCAATTATTTCATTGGGATTTGAAAGAATTTACATGGACCAAAACTAAAGGAGAAGGCTTGTGTGAGCCAGCGGTTTGTGAATGAGTTGTGAGTGTACAATTTATGCATATAGAAGAATTATACATCATACGAGTAATTTAAAAAAAAAGGGGTTGGATCATAATGCCACATTCCTTTTCCGTGGATTCATTGAAGCACGATTTGTCTTTAGTTGAGCACAAATGTTTTTTGGTTTTAGATTACAGCCCTGCAAGTATCAGTAGCTCCTCCCTTTAGGGCAGGACCGATCCACCTCATGAGACTCAAGCTTTAGATTCAAAATCATTATCTGATGAGATAGAGTTGAAACGCCTCTATTTCAAAACATTGTCCAGCTGACTACCTTTGAAACCTTTTCTACAATGATTCAGATCATTATGCCTCCAAAGGGCCGACAGAAAGATCAAACCAGATTGCGTTTTACCCATTCCCAAATGTGTTAAAGTTTTAAATGGTAAATAGACCAGAGAGAACGGGCATTGGTTTGTTGTGTGGAGAGGTTTATGTGCGAGCTGAAGCTGCTGAGGGGAAGGAGGGGCACGCTAAAACAGAATTAATTTATATATATTAATAAGAACAGTAGGTGTGATCTTCTGATATACTGTAGTAAGAAGTTAAACACATTTGTTGAGGATAATGGCTTGTTCTTTTGAATTGACTGACATGTGGAGCTGGCTCGTGATTGGACGTTCCCGCTGTGAGTTGTCAGAAAATTGGAACAGTCTGTCGTCCAAACCGCGCTCGTCCAGTTGGTCCGAGGAGATAATTAAACACCGCACAGCTGCCACTCTCCGAAACTCCACCAAACATCCGCCCGAGCCACCGCCACAGAGCTCACATCACGCCTGTAAATAAGACTAAATAAGAAATCAAACCTGAAGAAACAATTTGGTGTAATGACAACTCCTTCAAAAGAGCAGAGCGCAGCTTTCTGACAGGCTTTCTTCATGCCGGCTCCTGACAGGGCTTTGTACGCGCCTTGTCACCTCCAATCTGTCGGTTCTTCTCTCCACCTTCCCACGCCGCGCTCGCACTGTTCGAGAGTCAAGCCGGTTCTGCATCTGCAGACGGCTTTGGCTGTGGCCCCGGGGCCCTCACCAGTCCGAAGCACAGGGGCCCCTTTCCCTGGACAGCGTAAGAAAAGCCAGCCTCACTCGTGTTACCGCTGCAGAGTGATGCTAATTCCTGTTGATTGGCTGTTGCTTTCAGCTTCCATGTAACCTGATTATGCCAATCAGAGCGTCTAACAAGCGGAGAACTTCAGGCTGTTCCACCGCCCCGTTCCTCCAGCAAACTTATTTTAGCCCACAGCAAACACCATTAGTGGAATCCAAAAAAGCAAGTCGCTGTTTGAGCTGAAAACTATTTCAAGCAATGCTGACTAGATTCATAGCTTCAAATAATATCTGGAATTGCATTAAAAAAGTGTTTGCAACTGTCACAAGCTTGTGTTCTGTGAGCAGGTTCATTGTTTACTCACTTCATATTTAAAAATAAATGCTAAATACGTTTATTCAGAATGATTGTTGATCATTCTTTTGTATTCATTTTTTTAAATGCACTTGTGGACTTATATTTTCCAAATATATAGAAGAGCACCAGAGCACTAAACAAAGCTGTATTGAAATGTTTTTGATAGCACTAAAATTAGTGTATGTTTTTGTCACATCTGCAACACCAGGAACAACACTTTGGTCTGAAACACAACACTTTGGTCTGAAACACAGCACCGCACCTGAATCTGGTCCAAGGCAAACCAGGTGTAAACCACTGTAAAGCCTGGCTGTTGTATAATCAAAAAGTATTGAAAAAATATGATTCCTATTGAGTTGATTTTTGTAAGTTTTCTAGAGTGACTTGACTGTATATATATATATTTTTATTTTATTACTTGCCTTATTGTGTGAATTTAGACCTATTTTATATGACACATTTTCATATTCTGCTAATTTGAAGTTTTGCTTTTTCCGCAGCTCAAACTTGTCATTGAGGAAATGAGATGATGATTCAGGAACCAATTATCAACTTAAAAACAAATCTGGAGTAAAACCGTCACCATGTTGGTTGTACTGATCTCTTATTGGGACTCATGCAAACAACACCAGATGTTAAGAGGTTAACACATTTGGGTACAACTAATACGCTGTAGGACTGTGTGGATCCAGGATGTGTTGTGCAGGAAACAAGGTGATGATGTCCGCAGACAAGCCTCGGACACAGTGAGTGTGATGTGTGTAACTGTGCTGTTTCTGTGTGAGTGCCATGACAGCATCACTGCCACATTCTGTTTAGATTTGACCTTGTAAAGAGAATAACAATGTGCTTTACAAAAGAATCAAGGCCAAGAGTCCGCAGCACACACACAGTGTGAATTATATTCACAATTTACCAATCATTCATATAACTGAACTTTTAATCAAAACATCTTGATCCTTGTAATACTATGGTGATTTAATTGTAACTGTTACACCTAAATAGAATAGTTTATCTTTGTAATCATTGAGCACATTGAGTCCGAGTGGACCATGTTCTCCACCTCCATTGGTGATGCAGCAGCTCGTAACTGTGGTTGCAAAGTCTCTGGTGCTTATCGCGGCGGCAATCCCCGAACCCGGTGGTGGACACCGGAAGTAAGGGCTGCCGTCAGGCTGAAGAAGGAGTCCTATCAGGCCTGGTTGGCTTGTGGGACTCCTGAAACAGCTGACAAGTGCCGGCAGGCCAAGCGCACCGCAGCCCGTGCTGTCGCAGAGGCAAAAACTCGGAACTGGGAGGAGTTCAGAGAGGCCATGGAGGAGGACTATCGGCCAGCCTCAAATAAATTCCAGCAAACCGTCCATGGCCTCAGGAGAGGGAAGCAGTACTTCATCAACACTGTTAATGGTGCGGGTGGAGAGCTGTTGACCTTCACTGGGGATGTGGTCGGATGGTGGAAGGATCACGTTGAGGATCTCCTCAATCCCGCTGTCACGGCTTCCATGGAGGAAGCAGAGGCTGGGGACTCAGAGGCGGACCCATCCATCACCCAAGCTGAAGTCAGGTTGTTGGCAAGACTCCGGGGGTGGATGAGATCCGCCCTGAGTATCTTAAGTCTCTGGATGTTGTGGGACTGTCTTGGCTGACACGTCTCTGCAACATCACGTGGCGGTTTGGGACGGTACCTCTGGACTGGCAGACCAGGGTGGTGGTCCCTCTGTACAAGAAGGGGGACCAGAGGGTGTGTTCCAATCACAGGGGGATCACACTCCTCAGCCTCCCCAGTAAGGTCTATTCCAGGGTACTGGAGAGGAGAATCCAACCGATAGTCGAACCTTGGATTCAGGAGGAGCCTGTGGTTTTTGTCCGGGTCGTGGAACACTGGACCAGCTCTATACTCTCCATCGGGTGCTCGAGGGTTCATGGGAGTTTGCCCAACCAGTCCACAAGTGCTTTGTGGATCTGGAGAAGGCATTCGACCGTGTGCCCATGGGGGGGCCTTGTGGGGGGTGCTCCGGGAGTATGGGGTCCGGGGCCCTTTGCTAAGGACTGTCCGGTCCTGGTATGACCGGAGCAGGAGCTGTGTTGTCGGCAGTAAGTCAGACCTGTTCCCAGTGCATGTTGGACTCTGCCAGGGCTGCCCTTTGTCACTGGTTCTGTTAATTATTTTTATGGACAGAATTTCTAGGCGCAGCCAGGGCCCGGAGGGCGACTGGTTTGGGGACCACAGGATCATCTCTGCTGTTTGCAGATGATGTCGTCCTGATGGCTTCATCAAACCATGACCTGCAACATGCACTGGGACGGTTTGCAGCCGAGTGTCAAGCGGCTGGGATGAAAATCAGCTCCTCCAAATCCGAAGCCATGGTTCTCAACTGGAAAAGGGTGGTTTGCCCTCTCCGGGTGGGAGGAGAGTCCTTGCCTCAAGTG
>CM033622.1:43119786-43202286 GCA_019453435.1 Rhinogobius similis | reverse complement strand
TGATTCTGCCTCACTCAAATGTCTGATTCTGCCTCACTCACTGCCTGATTCTGCCTCTCTCACGTGTCTGATTCTGCCTCTCTCACGTGTCTAATTCTGCCTCTCTCAAGTGTCTGACTCTGCCTCTCTCAAATGTCTGATTCTGCCTCACTCACGCGCCTGATTCTGCCTCTCTCACGTGTCTGATTCTGCCTCTCTCACGTGTCTGATTCTGCCTCTCTCAAGTGTCTGACTCTGCCTCTCTCAAATGTCTGATTCTGCCTCACTCACTGCCTGATTCTGCCTCACTCACGCGCCTGATTCTGCCTCTCTCACGTGTCTGATTCTGCCTCTCTCAAGTGTCTGATTCTGCCTCTCTCAAGTGTCTGATTCTGCCTCTCTCAAATGTCTGATTCTGCCTCACTCACTGTCTGATTCTGTTTCTCTCACGCGCCTGATTCTGCCTCACTCACTGCCTGATTCTGCCTCATTCACTGCCTGATTCTGCCTCACTCACTGCCTGATTCTGCCTCACTCACTGCCTGATTCTGCCTCTCTCACTGTCTGATTCTGCCTCTCTCACGTGTCTGATTCTGCCTCACTCACTGCCTGATTCTGCCTCTCTCACTGTCTGATTCTGCCTCACTCACTGCCTGATTCTGCCTCTCTCAAGTGTCTGATTCTGCCTCTCTCACGCGCCTGATTCTTCCTCACTCACTGCCTGATTCTGCCTCTCTCATGCGCCTGATTCTGCCTCACTCACTGCCTGATTCTGCCTCTCTCAAGTGTCTGATTCTGCCTCTCTCACGCGCCTGATTCTTCCTCACTCACTGCCTGATTCTGCCTCTCTCAAGTGTCTGATTCTGCCTCACTCACTGCCTGATTCTGCCTCTCTCATGCGCCTGATTCTGCCTCTCTCAAGTGTCTGATTCTGCCTCTCTCAAATGTCTGATTCTGCCTCACTCACTGCCTGATTCTGCCTCACTCACTGTCTGATTCTGCCTCTCTCACGCGCCTGATTCTGCCTCTCTCACGTGCCTGATTCTGCCTCTCTCAAGTGTCTGATTCTGCCTCACTCACTGCCTGATTCTGCCTCTCTCACATGCTTGACTCTGCCTCACTCACTGTCTGATTCTGCCTCTCTCACGTGTCTGTTTCTGCCTCTCTCACTGCCTGATTCTGCCTCACTCACTGCCTGATTCTGCCTCACTCACTGCCTGATTCTGCCTCTCTCACTTTCTGATTCTGCCTCTCTCACGTGTCTGATTCTGCCTCACTCACTGTCTGATTCTGCCTCTCTCACTGTCTGATTCTGCCTCACTCACTGTTTGATTCTGCCTCTCTCACTGTCTGATTCTGCCTCTCTCACTGTCTGATTCTGCCTCACTCACTGTCTGATTCTGTCTCTCTCAAGTGTCTGATTCTGCCTCACTCACTGTCTGATTCTGCCTCTCTCACATGCTTGACTCTGCCTCACTCACTGTCTGATTCTGCCTCTCTCACGTGTCTGTTTCTGCCTCTCTCACTGCCTGATTCTGCCTCACTCACTGCCTGATTCTGCCTCACTCACTGCCTGATTCTGCCTCTCTCACTTTCTGATTCTGCCTCTCTCACGTGTCTGATTCTGCCTCTCACTCACTGTCTGATTCTGCCTCTCTCACTGTCTGATTCTGCCTCACTCACTGTTTGATTCTGCCTCTCTCACTGTCTGATTCTGCCTCTCTCACTGTCTGATTCTGCCTCACTCACTGTCTGATTCTGTCTCTCTCAAGTGTCTGATTCTGCCTCACTCACTGTCTGATTCTGCCTCAACCACTGCCTGATTCTGCCTCTCTCACGTGTCTGATTCTGCCTCTCTCACGTGCCTGATTCTGCCTCACTCACTGCCTGATTCTGCCTCACTCACTGTCTGATTCTGCCTCTCTCACTGCCTGATTCTGCCTCTCTCACGTGTCTGATTCTGCCTCTCTCACATGTCTGATTCTGCCTCTCTCACTGCCTGATTCTGCCTCTCTCACGTGTCTGATTCTGCCTCTCTCACGTGCCTGATTCTGCCTCACTCACTGCCTGATTCTGCCTCTCTCACTGCCTGATTCTGCCTCTCTCATGTGTCTGATTCTGCCTCACTCACTGTCTGATTCTGCCTCTCTCACTGTCTGATTCTGCCTCACTCACTGTCTGATTCTGCCTCACTCACTGTCTGATTCTGCCTCTCTCACGTGTCTGATTCTGCCTCACTCACTGTCTGATTCTGCCTCACTCACTGTCTGATTCTGCCTCACTCACTGTCTGATTCTGTCTCTCTCAAGTGTCTGATTCTGCCTCACTCACTGTCTGATTCTGCCTCACTCACTGCCTGATTCTGCCTCTCTCACTGCCTGATTCTGCCTCTCTCACGTGTCTGATTCTGCCTCACTCACTGTCTGATTCTGCCTCTCTCACTGTCTGATTCTGCCTCACTCACTGTCTGATTCTGCCTCTCTCACTGTCTGATTCTGCCTCACTCACTGTCTGATTCTGCCTCTCTCACTGTCTGATTCTGCCTCTCTCACGTGTCTGATTCTGCCTCTCTCACGTGTCTGATTCTGCCTCTCTCACGTGTCTGATTCTGCCTCTCTCACTGTCTGATTCTGCCTCTCTCACTGTCTGATTCTGCCTCACTCACTGTCTGATTCTGCCTCTCTCACTGTCTGATTCTGCCTCTCTCACGTGTCTGATTCTGCCTCTCTCACTGTCTGATTCTGCCTCTCTCACTGTCTGATTCTGCCTCTCTCACTGTCTGATTCTGCCTCTCTCACGTGTCTGATTCTGCCTCTCTCACATGTCTGATTCTGCCTCTCTCACTGTCTGATTCTGCCTCACTCACTGTCTGATTCTGCCTCTCTCACTGTCTGATTCTGCCTCACTCACGTGTCTGATTCTGCCTCACTCACTGTCTGATTCTGCCTCTCTCACATGTCTGATTCTGCCTCTCTCACTGTCTGATTCTGCCTCACTCACTGTCTGATTCTGCCTCTCTCACGTGTCTGATTCTGCCTCACTCACTGTCTGATTCTGCCTCTCTCACATGTCTGATTCTGCCTCTCTCACTGTCTGATTCTGCCTCTCTCACTGTCTGATTCTGCCTCTCTCACTGTCTGATTCTGCCTCTCTCACGTGTCTGATTCTGCCTCTCTCACGTGTCTGATTCTGCCTCTCTCACTGTCTGATTCTGCCTCTCTCAAGTGTCTGATTCTGCCTCACTCACTGTCTGATTCTGCCTCTCACTGCCTGATTCTGCCTCTCTCACGTGTCTGGTCCTGCCTAGTCCTGCCCCATCTCAAGTCCTTCACCTCCTCCGCCCTGGACCCACTGCAGTTCGCCTACAGAGCCAACAGATCTGTTGACGACGCCATCAACCTGGCCCTCCACTTCATCCTGCAGCATCTGGACTCCCCGGGAACCTACGCCAGGGTCCTGTTTGTGGACTTCAGCTCTGCATTCAACACCATCAGCCCTGCTCTGCTCCAGGACAAGCTCTCTCAGCTCCACGTGCCTGACTCCATCTGCAGGTGGATCACTGACTTCCTGACGGACCGGAGGCAGTGCGTGCGGCTGGGGAAGAATGTCTCAGAGACTCGGACTATCAACACAGGAACTCCACAGGGCTGTGTACTTTCTCCTCTGCTCTTCTCCCTGTACACCAACTGCTGCAACTCTAGCCACGACTCTGTAAAACTGATCAAGTTTGCAGACGACACCACCCTCATCGGACTCATCTCGGACGGCGATGAGTCTGTCTACAGGAGGGAGGTGGACCGGCTGGTGTCCTGGTGCAGCGATAACAACCTGGAGCTCAACACCCAGAAGACAGTGGAGATGATCGTGGACTTCAGGAAAGTCTCAGCCCCCCTGCCCCCCCTCGCCCTGACAGACTCTCCCATCACCACCGTGGACTCTTTCCGCTTCCTCGGCACCACCATCACTCAGGACCTCAAGTGGGAGCCGACCATCAGCTCCATCATCAAGAAGGCCCAGCAGAGGATGTACTTCCTGCGGCAGCTGAGGAAAGCCAAGCTGCCGGCGCAGATGATGGTGCAGTTCTACACGGCCATCATCGAGTCCATCCTCACCTCCTCCATCACCGTGTGGTACGCTGGAGCCACAGCCAAGGACAAACAGAGACTACAGCGCATTGTGCGCTCTGCTGAGAAGGTGATCGGCTGCAGCCTTCCATCTGTGCAGGACCTGTACGTCTCCAGGACTCGGGGACGAGCAGGTCGGATCACAGCTGACCCTTCTCACCCTGGACATGGACTATTTGAGCCACTCCCCTCGGGCAGGAGGCTACGGTCCATCCGGACCAGAACCTCCCACCACAAGAACAGTTTCTTTCCCTCTGCCGTTGGACTCATGAACACTTTGTAACACCCGTCACTTTAACTATATATTATATAAGGACAATCTATTTGCACTACCACATTTGCACATGGCACTGTCTGCCAACTGTACATTCTGTATATAGTCTATCTTAGTCTATTTTATTCTTAATTTTTATGCATGCCTTTTTATATATTTTTTATATTTTACTCATTGCTTTATGTTTGCACCTTCGCCGAAGCAAATTCCTATGTTTGTGAATTTCACTGACAATGGCAATAAACCGCTTCTGATTCTGATTCTGATTCTGCCTCTCTCACTGTCTGATTCTGCCTCTCTCACATGTCTGATTCTGCCTCTCTCACTGTCTGATTCTGCCTCTCTCACATGTCTGATTCTGCCTCACTCACTGTCTGATTCTGCCTCTCTCACTGCCTGATTCTGCCTCTCTCACTGTCTGATTCTGCCTCTCTCACGTGTCTGATTCTGCCTCTCTCACGTGTCTGATTCTGCCTCACTCACTGTCTGATTCTGCCTCTCTCACGTGTCTGATTCTGCCTCTCTCACATGTCTGATTCTGCCTCACTCACTGTCTTATTCTGCCTCTCTCACGTGTCTGATTCTGCCTCACTCACTGTCTGATTCTGCCTCACTCACTGTCTGATTCTGCCTCACTCACTGTCTGATTCTGTCTCTCTCAAGTGTCTGATTCTGCCTCACTCACTGTCTGATTCTGCCTCACTCACTGCCTGATTCTGCCTCTCTCACTGCCTGATTCTGCCTCTCTCACGTGTCTGATTCTGCCTCACTCACTGTCTGATTCTGCCTCTCTCACTGTCTGATTCTGCCTCACTCACTGTCTGATTCTGCCTCTCTCACTGTCTGATTCTGCCTCACTCACTGTCTGATTCTGCCTCTCTCACTGTCTGATTCTGCCTCTCTCACTGTCTGATTCTGCCTCTCACTGTCTGATTCTGCCTCTCTCTCTGTTTGATTCTGCCTCTCTCACTGTCTGATTCTGCCTCTCTCACTGTCTGATTCTGCCTCTCTCACGTGTCTGATTCTGCCTCTCTCACGTGTCTGATTCTGCCTCTCTCACGTGTCTGATTCTGCCTCACTCACTGTCTGATTCTGCCTCTCTCACTGTCTGATTCTGCCTCTCTCACTGTCTGATTCTGCCTCTCTCACGTGTCTGATTCTGCCTCTCTCACATGTCTGATTCTGCCTCTCTCACTGTCTGATTCTGCCTCACTCACTGTCTGATTCTGCCTCTCTCACTGTCTGATTCTGCCTCACTCACTGTCTGATTCTGCCTCTCTCACTGTCTGATTCTGCCTCTCTCACTGTCTGATTCTGCCTCACTCACTGTCTGATTCTGCCTCTCTCACTGTCTGATTCTGCCTCTCTCACTGTCTGATTCTGCCTCTCTCACTGTCTGATTCTGCCTCTCTCACTGTCTGATTCTGCCTCTCTCACTGTCTGATTCTGCCTCTCTCACTGTCTGATTCTGCCTCTCTCACTGTCTGATTCTGCCTCTCTCACTGTCTGATTCTGCCTCTCTCACGTGTCTGATTCTGCCTCTCTCACGTGTCTGATTCTGCCTCTCTCACTGTCTGATTCTGCCTCTCTCACTGTCTGATTCTGCCTCACTCACTGTCTGATTCTGCCTCTCTCACTGTCTGATTCTGCCTCACTCACTGCCTGATTCTGCCTCACTCACTGTCTGATTCTGCCTCACTCACTGTCTGATTCTGCCTATCTCACGTGTCTGATTCTGCCTCTCTCACTGCCTGATTCTGCCTCTCTCACTGTCTGATTCTGCCTCTCTCACTGTCTGATTCTGCCTCTCTCACTGTCTGATTCTGCCTTTCTCACTGTCTGATTCTGCCTCTCTCACTGTCTGATTCTGCCTCTCTCACTGCCTGATTCTGCCTCTCTCGCTGTCTGATTCTGCCTCTCTCACTGTCTGATTCTGCCTCTCTCACTGCCTGATTCTGCCTCTCTCAAGTGTCTGATTCTGCCTCTCTGTCTGATTCTGCCTCTCTCACGTGTCTGATTCAGCCTCTCTCATGTGCCTGATTCTGCCTCTCTCACTGCCTGATTCTGCCTCACTCACTGCCTGATTCTGCCTCTCTCACGCGCCTGATTCTGCCTCACTCACTGCCTGATTCTGCCTCACTCACTGTCTTATTCTGCCTCACTCACTGTCTGATTCTGTCTCTCTCACGTGTCTGATTCTGCCTCTCTCACTGCCTGATTTTGCCTCTCTCACTGTCTGATTCTGCCTCTCTCACATGTCTGATTCTGCCTCTCCCACGTGTCTGATTCTGCCTCTCTCACATGTCTGATTCTGCCTCTCTCACTGTCTGATTCTGCCTCTCCCACGTGTCTGATTCTGCCTCTCTCACATGTCTGATTCTGCCTCTCTCACTGTCTGATTCTGCCTCTCTCACATGTCTGATTCTGCCTCTCTCACGTGTCTGATTCTGCCTCTCTCACTGTCTGATTCTGCCTCTCTCACTGCCTGATTCTGCCTCACTCACGTGTCTGATTCTGCCTCTCTCACTGCCTGATTCTGCCTTTCTCACATGTCTGATTCTGCCTCTCTCACGCGCCTGATTCTGCCTCACTCACTGCCTGATTCTGCCTCACTCACTGCCTGATTCTGTCTCTCTCACGTGTCTGATTCTGCCTCACTCACTGCCTGATTCTGCCTCACTCACTGTCTGATTCTGCCTCACTCACTGCCTGATTCTGCCTCACTCACTGTCTGATTCTGCCTCACTCACTGTCTGATTCTGTCTCTCTCACGTGTCTGATTCTGCCTCTCTCACGCGCCTGATTCTGCCTCACTCACTGCCTGATTCTGCCTCTCTCACATGTCTGATTCTGCCTCTCTCACTGCCTGATTCTGCCTCACTCACTGTCTGATTCTGCCTCACTCACTGTCTGATTCTGTCTCTCTCACGTGTCTGATTCTGCCTCTCTCACGCGCCTGATTCTGCCTCACTCACTGCCTGATTCTGCCTCTCTCACATGTCTGATTCTGCCTCTCTCACTGCCTGATTTTGCCTCTCTCACTGTCTGATTCTGCCTCTCTCACATGTCTGATTCTGCCTCTCTCACGTGTCTGATTCTGCCTCTCTCACGTGCCCGATTCTGCCTCTCTCACGTGTCTGATTCTGTCTCTCTCACGTGTCTAATTCTGCCTCTCTCACGCGCCTGATTCTGCCTCTCTCACGTGTCTGATTCTGTCTCTCTCACGTGTCTGATTCTGCCTCTCTCACTGTCTGATTCTGCCTCACTCACTGTCTGATTCTGCCTCTCTCATGCGCCTGATTCTGCCTCACTCACTGTCTGATTCTGCCTCTCTCACGTGTCTGATTCTGTCTCTCTCACGTGTCTGATTCTGCCTCTCTCACGCGCCTGATTCTGCCTCTCTCACGTGTCTGATTCTGTCTCTCTCACGTGTCTGATTCTGCCTCTCTCACGCGCCTGATTCTGCCTCACTCACTGCCTGATTCTGCCTCTCTCACGTGTCTGATTCTGTCTCTCTCACGTGTCTGATTCTGCCTCACTCACTGCCTGATTCTGCCTCTCTCAAGTGTCTGATTCTGCCTCTCTCACGTGTCTGATTCTGCCTCTCTCAAGTGTCTGATTCTGCCTCTCTCACGTGTCTGATTCTGCCTCACTCACTGATTCTGCCTGAGCCCTCTCTGTGGAGCATGGGCCTAATGCTGTGTGTGCGGCTCAGCACAGGCCGCTGCTCTTGTAAGGCTGGCATGGGCCTTTTCTCACAACAGTATTACTTTGCTTACATACTAAATGTAGGTTGAGTGACAAATGCATTTTGCATTAATTAGGCTACTTTTAAAGGTTTGGTTGTTTCACGCTATGCCTTCTCCTTTCATAGACTTGTCCTTGTAAAACTGATGTTCAATATTCTAATCTGTTCTCTATTTCTCCACTTCACCAATAAACATTTCTTAGTTGAGAGGTTCTGGATACGATGCCCATAATAACGTGACTGTCATTGTTTCAGACTCATTTTGAGTCCATTGGAAGATTATATTCTCACTACCTGCCTCTTTCCTGTTTCCTGCTAAAAACGTAAACATTTGAACTCCTTTGTAATTGCAGGACAGCATAGTGTACTTTTGTGTCCTGTAGGCTTTATTAAACAGTGTGGAATGGAGATTAGACGGGGGAGGATTCTAACTCACAATTCTGCGGGCCGTTCACATGGTGCGCACATCCATTAACCACCGAGCCGCACACGCCTAACATGAAAAGTCATTCCTGCTCATGTTGTGCACTTGCTTTGGTGTATATGGGGGGTTCCTCTCTCCTGGCGAGGCCCGTTCCCCTCTCTTATAGTGCTCCTGTGTCTGCCTCTGTTTTGGTGCGTCTCTGGTAATGTCTGCCAGCCTTCATTCTTAGCTCAGGGTTCTGCCCATTGATCTGGCTGGTTTTTCAGCTGGCTGCAGTAAATAGACCGGACAGTGTTTTCTGAGAGTGCAGAGTGGGACTGTGAAAAGGCAGACAGTGAGGGCTCGGTTCTGTTATGTCTGCCCGACAGGAGATAAAATGAAGAGGTACAGTTCTCCTCTGGGCCCGCTGCTTTTAGTTGGTGTGAAAACACCTTAAAACACCAGCAAAAAGGGAGGATTTCATGTGAAATATCTGTCTTGCTGTTGTGGCTGATAACCCATCTTTATTATCTAAAGACACTGAAATGTTGACCCACAATAGTCTGCTGCTTTTTCAGATAAAATTAAACCCGGAAGCTCATAAAATATAAATTTTCACTTGTCATATAAGAAAAAGAAGCAAACCATCTGACATTCAAATTTTAAATTATATTTTTTTCTCTTTGTAAAGTTATCATAGAATTAATAGTATAGTATTTAAATCTCAGTCAATTATATAAAATGAATATCTAGTTCACTTTTGCCTCCAGTCAGCCCCATTCTGGAACATGGTGTTGACATTACAAAGGGTCTATAGCGCGGCCCACAAAATGCAAAATTAAAGTAGAGTTTACAAAATAACTTCTCACTGTGTAAAAATGTATCTGGGTTATATTATAATTTGTTATTTTTACAAAGATTGAGTAAACAGCCACCTTTAGCTTCATCACTCTTCTTTAATCTTGTTTCTCTTTGAGCCGTTGTTTGTCTTTTATGTCTTTGTCTTGTGGTTTATGTCGTGTTTTTTGACTGACGCTGAATGTGAGAGGATCTAAACTCCCTTATTGTCTGCACGTCCAGAGAAAGGACGATTATGAGTGTCTTAATTATCCTGAATCTTCTGTTTCCATTTGAACTTACTGGTCTGTGTAACAGACTGATCTGATGCACTGAGGACGAGCTGGGATTTCTGTGTCATCGTTTCACAACAGTGACTAATTATTTTTGTCATGGATTGAGTCAACAGATTTGCCATTCTAATTGCATGACAAAACTGGCTTTCAAGTGACAACAATTATGCTCGTGTTTTTAAAGCCTTACTTAATATTATAAAGAACACAATAGTTTCACGACTTCATTTGTAGAGACAGAAGACATTTATACATTTAACACTTTATGAAAAGCGCTTTGAGTGCCTTAAAAAAGGTAGAAAAGCGCTATATAAATGTGACCATAATCAGGCATGTCACATAAACATGAACTCATCATTAACATGTGTTTAATGATCATTACCCGGGTTAGTGAATGTTCATGAATGTTAACGATTAGTTTATTTTTGTCAATGAAAGTTAATGAGTATTAAATGTTTAGAAAGACACTGCGAATATGTTATTATAATTAATGATTTGTGTTGCTTTGCTTTTCGCTTGTTTTGGGACCCAAAGGTTATAGCACAATTTACAAAAAAAGAAACAACTATTTTGACCCTTTAAACATTATATTTTATAATTATTTGTCAAATAAAACAATCTGTGACATTCGATGAGTTTTGGCCCAGTGTACAGTGTGGTTGTGTCTTAATTTCCTAGTGTGATGTCATCATTTACAACCAGGAAGTAAAACTAAAAACATAAAAAAATAAAAATAAAAAAAACTGGGATAAAAGCTAAACTGGGATAAAATGTGTAAAGACCTTTAGCAAAATTTCAAATATATTTACCCTAACTCCATTTTAGTTCAGTTCAACCTGACCTGCATTTAAAAGGACATATTCTGCTACAGTGACTTCTTTCAGCTTTAAACCATGTTCTAACGATGTTCCTTCATCAAAAACACACCTGGAGCAGCATTCAGTTGCATTCACGCTGTTTTGAGGCATGTTTATTAGAAAATCCTTCCCTTTCTGACCGTCAAACACACTTCCTGCTGAACTTCCTGGATTTTCGGATGTATTTTCAGATCATCTACGTCAGGGGTTCCCAAACCTTTCTGGCCGGGACCCCAAAATAGCCATGCAACCAGCGGGACCCCCAGAGCGAATTGGAAATGACAGTAGCAATAATTTTAAGTGTCAAAGCATATTAAATCCAGTTTAATTTTGGTTATTTGAATAGTTTGTTCCCTTATTGAAGCCTATTTCACTAAAATATACCGTTTTTAATTAAAAAAAAAAAAAAAATAGACCAAATACACTGTAATATTTGTTAAAATAAGATCTTGAAATCATCTCGTGACCCCCAGCTCGCCTCGCGACCCACCCAGAGGGTCTTGACCCCCCCTTTGGGAACCACTGATCTACGTCACTTATCCAAGAATCTTCTGCTGTTTTAAGCCCTTAAATCATCGGCAGACTCGTTTTGAGCTTTTCTTCCGTCTAAACACAATCACTATTGCTGCTAGCTTGATAATTACGAGTAGCACATTCGCTTCAAGAAATAATAAAGCTAACTGCTTGGCGCCATCTACTGGGCTGGATGCAGTGTCTTTTGCACACTCCTGAGGAAAACATGAATCACTTAATAATAAACCGTTTGTTTCAAAACATGAGATGGCAAATTTAATGTACTCAAGAGCATGTTTAAAGGCTAAAAACAATTAAAAAAATGCATAATATTTTCCTTTAAGGAGACAAAGATAAAGAGTTCAACTGTGTGTGATCCCAAAGTCTGTGTCAGTGAGAAATGTGAGCGGAGCTGCAGTGTAAGCTTACGCAGTCACTAATTGTTCCTGTATATTTATTATTATTGAGTGACTGCGTAAGCTTACGCAGTCACTAATTGTTCCTGTATATTTGAGTGACTGCCTATGCATAGGCAGTCACTATTTGTTCTTGTATTTTCCGGTTTTTCGGCACGTTTCACAGGCCACAGTTTTTCGATTCTTTTAATTTTTTTTGCATTTTTCAATAGTTCCTAGTCTTCTAATGTCTGCTATTACTTTTGGTACATGTACCTTTTGTAGTTTTTTCATAATTTGCCGAGCAATTTTTCCCTATCTTTTACAGTGGGAGCCTTTCTGTTGGTCCTCTACAGGAAATGTTGCTGTTTGAACTGATTTAGGCAGGTGCACGGTGGCAGAGCGGCTAGAGCTTCTGCCTCCCAATCAGGAGGCCGTGGGTTCGAATCCCGGACCAGACCAACATCACACGAATTCAATTGCGCAGTCACTCGCAATAGCTTCAGCTATTGCAACAGCATCTAGTTGAGTGACTGCCTATGCATAGGCAGTCACTATTTGTTCTTGTATTTTCCTGTTTTTCGGCACGTTTCACAGGCCACAGTTTTTAAATTCTTTTAATTTTTTTTGCATTTTTCAATAGCTCCTAGTCTTCTAATGTCTGCTATTACTTTTGGTACATGTACCTTTTGTAGTTTTTTCATAATTTGCCGAGCAATTTTTCCCTATCTTTTACAGTGGGAGCCTTTCTGTTGGTCCTCTCCTTGAGTACAGGGAACTTTGGTGTTTAAACTGTTTTTGGCGGGCGCACGGTGGCAGAGCGGCTAGAGCTTCTGCCTCCCAATAAGGAGATCGTGGGTTCGAATCCCGGACCAGACCAACATCACACGAATTCAATTGCGCAGTCACTCGCAATAGCTTCAGCTATTGCAACAGCATCTAGTTTATTTTTGAAGTCAGATACAAACTAAATATTGAGCATAATTGTGGACTTTTACATTTGTTATTAGACTGCAGCAGCTCTCTCAGAACACGTCTCATATTTGAGACGTGTTCTGAGCTCTTAAAGGAGCACATTTCATTCCTCACTGACTCTCAAACAATCTTGCCACTCACTGCTAAAATTCCAAATGTTGTGATGTCACCTGCACAACCTCCTTGATCCAAGCTTTGATTTACTGTCCATCCTTGAAAGTAAAGCCTAGAGAAAAGCCAAATGGGAGAAGACAACACAGTAAAGATAAAACAAAGGAGTGTGTGTGTTTGTCCGAGTGTGTTATTGACTGAAACAACATGGAAGAGGCCAGTGCTCAGGATCCATATAAGTCCACTCAGCCGTAAAACTCCTGCCCGGCACTAACAAGAGCTCCGCGTTTACAGCGAAAAGCCGGCGTTTCATTAGGATCTGCGAGACCAAAGCCTGGGAGAGGACTCAGGCAGGTGTCATCATCAGAGCGCAGCCGTCGGAGGGATCAGGGGAGCCGTGTTGTCGTCCACCAGAACGATGATGGAGGACAAACGTGTTGTGCTGGAGCTTCAGGTTTAAATGCTGTCAGCGTTTCACAGAGACTCCAAATGAAAAGGGAAAAGAAGGAGATGTGTGTGTGGAGCAGCACTATATATTTGCTTTCACATATTGTCCAAAGCTTGGGTGGTTTATTTTCAGGTGAGACGCTGCAGGTGAAGAGGAAAACATCTTAAATGTAAAGATAGCAATTTGACACCTCTCCTGTAGTTTACTCACATAAATGTAAGGAAAAATGTATTACATGTTTTTCATCACGTAATGTTTTCATGTAGAAATATGGCATGTGTAAAAACGATCAAAATGTCACATATTTGAGGTATTTACATCTGAACAATGGACAGAACCTTTTTTTTTCGTTCATTTTGTAGACATATAAACTAGATCTGACTGAAAATTGGCCTAAAAATTCAAATTTCACCTCATTTTTTGTACATAAGCCTTTAATAAATCAGGTTTAGAATTAGAATCAACTAATCCTTCTGTACGTTTTGACAAAAAATCTAGTAAAGTAAAGTTTGATGTGTAGGTGCTACTCTAAGGGCTGATCCGTATGTCTGAATATGAATCCGTTTGTTGTTTCCACATGAAAGTATTTATGTTGACAGAGCAAACTGACCAAATAACAAAAAATCTGCCTGTGGTGTCGAGCATTCACATCATGAATCATTTGTACTGTTATTGATAGAAGACTTTATTTGTCCCTGTGAAGAAACTGATTTCCTGTTAATTCATATTTACATTTGACTGGCTTCACTTTCAGGAACAGTATTGCTTTTGTCATGAATGAGAACTTGGACCTACTTTTCTTGAGCAGAGGAGGACAGAGCGGAGGTCGGAGTGCAGGAGGACAAACTCAGAGAAAGAGGTTTGAGGTCAGAAAGAATCATTGGGGCATTGTTCGCTGTTCTCTGTGAATAGATCTGCTCCAGGATGGCCAGCTTTAGACCCAGACACTTCTTAAAACTAGAACCAAAACTATTTTGTTTGACACTGAAGTAAAGCCTTTGCTGTGTTTTAAACCAGGACAATGGGGATTTTAAAATCTTCCGCACTTTTACGACGCGTCAAAAAAAAAAAAAAAAAAAAAAGCAGGCCAAACACATAAGGACAATTTGCACCTGTTATTTGTCTCTCACTAAGACAAAGAAGGAAGCTGATTACCCTGTTAGGGGCTGTTACAGAGACTCACTGTAGCCCGGGATGAAATGAGCCACAGACACGAGGAGAGCCGCCACAAATAGTCTCTAACAAGAGTCACTTCAAACGCCAGGCGTCCCACTTCAGGTTCTGGTCTTAGGTCAGCCCTAAATATTTAAATGGTTCCACTTCTTCCGTGTGCATACTTACAGTTTTACTCTATTGGTTTGACTCATTTCTTGAAACAGAAATTACATTTTCAAATAACATGGACAATCCTCCAAACCTCTGGGCATCTGTTCACAACAGAATGGAACGTCTCATTCATTTGATCAAACGGCAGATGCCTTGGTCCATGTCTCAACTGCCTCATTGCATCTTTGGAAATGATTAAGTACAAGTCGCCCACAGTTAACACAGTTAGCCTACAGTTAGCCTACAGTTTACACAGTTAGCCTACAGTTAGCACAGTTAGCCTACAGTTAGCACAGTTAGTCTACATTTAGCACATTTGTCAAATGAATGAATCTAATATCTAATGATCATTCTCTCCAAAATGTTGCATGATTTCATTGTATAAGTATCACATGCACAATAGTCTGTTCAACTGTCAAAATTGGTCAAGAATATAATACTATGAATACCATCTATGAATTTCTTGGGATATTTGGGTGATTAAATAGAATTTAATCAGTCCTTGGTTTTGTTTTTTGTTTTTTTGTTACTGTATTACAGTTTATTACTGTAATGTAAATGTTCTTTTTACACATGTATGGAACTTACTTTATGTGTGTGAATAAAAATGGTTAGAATGTTCTTGGTCGTTTGAGTGCAATCTGTGATGTCAAACCTTGGAGACCACTCTTAGAGTAAAACCCTTTGTTTTCTGTTAGTGTGACCTGGTCCTCTGCCAGAGACACAACATCTGAACATTCTGACTTGCAGAGACACAACGCCAAGGGGACAATTCATACTGGGGTCACTGACTATTCAAATCAGACAGAAATATAGTTTTGACACAGAAGTGAACTGTTCTGGGAGAGATATGTGCTTTTGCAGGTGAACCATGTTGTTGTGATCAAACGTCCAGATACATTTTGGTAAAACAACCAAGAATGTTGAGAAGGTCCATCTGTTTCAAGAAATGAGCCAAAGCAGTTGAGAAGGATCTGAGCCGTTTTGGAGGCACTGACTGATTTAGATTGAAGTCTGAGTGAACAGTTTTGGGAGTGACATGAGCTTCTGCAGGTGAGCTACAGTGCTGTGCAGAACTGTAAGACTGTTTTGCCAAATGATCGAAGAGTTTTGAGAATGTAATTTCTGTTTCAAGAAATGAGCCCAACCAAAGGAGAAAAACTGTCATACAGTCCCTGCTGCAGGCTCTGGTGTATGAACTAAATAGAACAGACAACAGCACACAGCCTTGAGGGACGCCTGGGGTGGTCCTTTTGTCTGACAGTGAGCTTCCTACTTTGACAAGATGATCAATTTAAATTACTGTCCAATAAAAGTGACAAAGACAAGTCTGGTCATGATTTAGGAACTTAAAATAGCACAGAGCTCTCTGGATCTCTACTTCTGACATCACAAATCTGGGAAATTTGAAAATGAGTATTTTCAGAGGAGGAACTAAACATGATTGTGTGACTGAAGTCACCTCCTGTGACTGAAGCAAAATACAACTCATGTTTCTTCACATTCACATTTTTTTAAATAAAAAAAAGTCCACAAAATGAACCAACATTTTTAAACCTGGGTTACTGCATTTTTCAGATTTATTTGTCCCACATATGCACAATTTTGACCCATTGGTATACTTGGTAGCTTTTCTTTTATATGAAAACTTCATATGATGAAAGATGTGTAAATACATTTTTCCTAAGTACACTACAGATTTGAAATTAGAAATTGATATCAAATTGTTTTCGCTGTTGTCCTTTTCTCCTGTATGTGATGTGATGCTCAATGGAATTAAAAAAAATAAATAAAATAAGGAAAGTGCATGTTACAATCCTTCAGATTAAGAAGACATTCAAAAATAAATGAAAAGAGAAATCATTCTTCCTTTGACTAGAACGATATCCGTACCTTCTTTGTGAAGCTGTTTGAACACACACAGAAAACATGTTTGGAGCAGGACAGGATTATCTGAACATTCTCTGTGGATTTAAGCAGATCTCATCAGACTGAATCTTTTCATGGTTTCATCAAACGTACAATCACTCAGATGTTTTATGAGATTGGTTTAAGCTTTAGTAAAACATATTAATGAAACCATTTATTCTATTGTTATTGAAATGATATTGTTCTTTTGCTGTTCTTTGCTGTATCGGATCTGTAGGTCCTGCCCGGGCTGAGCCTTTGCATGTATTGTCCAAACCCCTGCATGTCTGGGCTCACACAGGTTACCATAAACAAACTGAATGGACACACAATGACAGACTTCAGGGAAGGCCTCCCTGTCTCGTTCGTGCTGCTTCTCCCCTCACCTCATTGACCTGGGAGCTAAACATTTTGCCTTGAAAGGGATTAAAACCACTTCAGGGGCTGATTATATAGCACATGTGCAAACACATGGTCACCGTGGCTCTGCAGCCTGGACCTGAGCCTGGGGCCCGGGTCCGGCCCAGAATTGTGTCAAGCTTAGGCCAAAAATCTAAGCTCTATAAGGAAGAGATTCAGAGGTCTGTAAATGTCTCAAATCATGTTCATTACAAGCTAGCTTTTGTTTATTTCCACATGATGATTGCCTTTGCTGCCAGTAGATGGTGCTAACACAAACCCTGATGGGGGAATGCCTGACTGAGAGGAAGTTCTGTGTTTTCAATACAAACATTATTTAAAGGAAAACTATTATGCATTTTTCATATCGTTATTAGTCTTTAAACATGCTCCTGAGGACAGATGCAATGAGTGCATGGATCCAGTAGAGGGCGCCTAACACTTACACAGTTTACTTATGTTAGCTCTGAAAGACACAAGACGATTTAGCCTAGCAGGAACAGAGATAGTGTTTAGAGGAAGAAATGCCCAGAACGAGTCTGGCAATGATTGAAGGACTTAAAACAGAAACAAAACAGAAACACTGGGATGAGTGACGTATGATGTAAGTACGAAATCGGAAGGAGAGAGTTTTCAAATAAACATTCCTCAAAACAGCGTGAATGCAGCTGAATGCAACTTCAGGTGTGTTTTTTGATAACGGAACATTGCTAGAACAATGTTAAAAGCTCCAAAAAGTCACTGTAGTATAATATGTTTCCTTTAAGTCATAAAAGTTTAAAGGACAAGAACAATACAATATAATGAAGCATAATAAGTGTCCTTTAAATCTGGGGAATCCAACGTGTTTGTCATGAGTACATTATGTGTTTTTCCTCAAAGAGTATATTGTAAAAGTTACATTGTGACTAAATGCGATTGCTGTGCGATGCTGTTGCTCATCAACCCAGAAATAAGAGCTGAAAGCAGCGCTCTGATTGGCTGCACTTTGATGGTCCATCCCACTTTCACTTTGCCGTCTGAAAAAATCAGTTTTAAAGCTGCACACACACACACACCTGGAAAGGAATGCTTGTGAATATTAACAATGTGCCAAAGGCTTTATGATTTAAAAACCTACTTCCTGTTGGTGTGTAAATCACGATGCCCAGGTCTATTTTCAAACTTGTCCATCACTGCGGTTGATCATCTGGTGAACATAATCTAGTAAATCTCTTGTTGAAGCTCAGACACACGTTCTCCCTCTGTGTTACTCAGTCCTCTCTCTCCTGATGCTGTGTCCAGACCAGAACCTTCTCTGTTGGCTTGGCCCAATCCCAGTTTGCTTCTGCTCCACTTCTGGCGGTTTGTTTTCCAGTGCTTCCCCCGAGGAGCGCCTAAGTATGTGTCTGTGCGAGCGTGACAGAGTCCTGAGGCTGGGCTGGATCTGTGCGCTTCACAAACACATAGAGGACACATCCAAACATCTCACTGCCCCCTCTGGGTGCTCTGTGTGTCAGACCACACATGCTCATGAGCTCAGACATAAGCAGCAAACAAATACATACACTATGTGTGTGTCTGCTGGGTAAAATGGAGAAAATAAGTTGGATATCATGCAAAATACCAAGGTCAGTTTAGAAAAGTTAAAATCCTTGTTGTAGGTTGGCTGAAGTGTGTATTATGGTGTGTATGTTTTTATCTTCAATAGCCACGGTGGAATAAAGGCTTCATTTTTTTTTTATTGTTTGATTTCTAACATAGACATGGACATATTGCCTGACAGACAACCACTTCACTGTTTTACTGTGTAAGTTTAATTTGTTGGTCTTGCATCAAATGTAAAATCTTGTTCTCTTAATATTTGCAAATATTGATTATCTGCCACAACAGCCAGACGATTAGATATCAACTGACCATCCCCAAATATTAGACTGATATCTGTGGATGACTTAACAAGGTACATGTGCACATAAAATAAAATACAGTCTTCACCTCCTGAGTGACCAGAGGGTGTGCTAAAACAAGAGCACCATTTCTTTTAAATAATATTAAGTTGCAGTAATTGTCCAAGAAAAGGCTCAAGTAAGACTAAAAAGAAAGTGGAGAAAGCACAGCTCAAGTAAGAGTAAGTGCCTAAACGTAACATCTGATTTACAATTTAAAGTTAATGTATTTTGAAAAACAAAACATTATATAATGCACAAAATGTGATATTTTTAAAGAATAGACACAACAATGAGACCAGCTACATCCTATCTGAAGGATAGACACAAATGTTCAAATCCTTTCATATTATCAACTTAAAGCTTTTGTGTCTTTTCATTCACAGTGAGAAGTGGAACGAATGAAGTACAGTTTGTCATATTTACACATATGTAATGTGAGCAGGTGTCAGCTCTGCTGGATCAAGAAGAACTCGCTCCACCGCCAGAGGTGACTGTGAGCGACCGTTCAGGCCAACCGCCTTCTCCAAAAAGTCTGGTCATACCACGGTGTACCATTCTGGAATACTATTCCCCTCTCAGTGAGGGAAAGCACAAGTTTTCCTACTTTTAAGAAACATTTAAAATCATGGTTGAGAGAGTCACAAACATGTGTCATGTGTGAGCCCAAATATGTTAAAAGTTACTCATGTGCAACATACGTTTATCAACTAAATCTCCAAGTTAAAATGCAATAGAAATCAGTGCAATGTATGGATTTGTGCAATAGGGATCAGCGCAATGTAGGGGTGTGTGCAATAGAGATCAGTGCAATGTAGGGGTGTGTGCAATAGGGATCAGTGCAATGTATGGGTGTGTGCAATAGGACTCTGCAGTAGAAGGGCTTGTGCAATACAGATGTGTGTCTTAACTATTGTCTGTGACTCTTCGACTTGTTTTCTGTTGAATGTTTTAGTTGCACTAACATGACAAACCCTGTCTCTGTTTAACTGAAGTGTACTGTATGCATGTTCTATTCTTTCTGTTCACCTGCAGGGGGTCTGCAGATGGAAATTAACATTGAGCTATAATCTGGCGTATCATCTCTGATGACATGCTTTATTATTTGAAGGTTGCAGGTGGAGTTTGACACACTGGAGGCTGCAGGTCGACGGGCACAAACATGTTTCACGCTTGATTTGGTGAATTTCAGCCTGGGCAGCTCCTCACGTTTCATTTGTGTGTTTTGTGTGTGTTTGTTTACTCCTCTGCTGAGAGCTGATCATGCAGAGAGGCTCAGAAAAGATCGCTCCATTTTTCCTCTCCTCATTTTTCCTTTTTCTCTCCCATCAGCTTCCATTACCTTCTTGTGGCAGCAGCCAAACCCATAAAACCCTATCAAAACTGCAATTATTAACAAAACAGCACACAATTAAAGGTGTAGATAATTTTGAGAACACAAACAATAGGCCAACCCAATAAAAGGTTATCTCGAAAATTAGATGAACATTTCGATTAATGCTGAATGTCTCACATCAGATAATGCAATATGTGGGCACTGCAAGAATAACTTTGTGAGATTTTAACATTAAAGTGGTCATTTAAAGTTGCTATATTACAATAATCACATCTTAAGGTGAGACACTACAAGCAAAACTCATCCAAATTCGTCCAATCTGCTCCTAACAATGTTTTATTCTTCCATTGAATCCACTTCATCCATAGATTTCTCTGGGACATTGTAACTTCAAAGTCCGTTTTCTTAAAATACATTTTTCTCCCTTGGGACATATAGATCATCACTTAAAGCAGATCCCACACCAAACTGTACAACCTGGGCCTCAATATGATTTTGACGAAACGTACAGAAGGATTTTGTAATTTTTTTAATTTTTTTTTTATCTAACTCTAAAACTGATTTATTATTTATTATTACGTTTTAAGCCGACAAATTAGGCGAAGTTTGAATTTTTAGGACAATTTTTAGTCCAATCCACTTAAAAATGAATTAAGAAATCCAAAATCCCCTCTGTACATTTTTTTGTAACTAATACGTGCACAAAATGAAACAAGACATTTAGTGTTTCTGTCAATTTTTAAGGTTTAAATGTCTCAAATATGTGTATTTTTGACAGTTTGTACACATTTTCTACATGTAAACATGACACGATGAATCACTTGTAATTTCATTTTTTGGTGCATGGGTGTGACCTGGTTTGGTCTGGTATTACTGGGTTTAGTCCTGAGTGCAGGGTCAGCTGATGTTGTAGCTCAGTGGCTTTCACTGTGATGTCTTCAGAGTACTGTCCCTGTACAAATACAAACATAGCATTATGAGGTCAGCGTGTCTGTTTTGAGTGCACACGACTCTGTGATTACATTTGGCCCAGACTCAGCGCACGATGAAGACCCCCTCAGTGGCACCGGCTGCCCACACCCAGCGTCAAACCAGAGCCAACGCCACGCAAACAGCTTCAGTAAAGGGCTTTTTCAGACAATGACATTCTTAAGGCAACGACACAAATGAGACACATTACTGGAGAAGGGCAGTGGTACAGGTTCATTCAAATATGTCTACAGCTTCTGGGGAGCGTTTTACGGACAGTGCATCCTCTTAGATATGACTCCATGGAATCACCACGGAAGGTTAAAGGTAGAAAAGGCTTTCAAGCTCATGTGTACCTCCTCTTAAAAATGTCTCACCTTTTATTGAGAAATGCTTTTTGGGATATACAGTGACATACAGACACATTTCTCCAGATTTTCAGCTCCCACTTGGCCCTGAAGTGAGTGAAATCTACTACAAACAGAGCAGCTGAAAACACTTTTCACTTCTCAGACACAGTGACACCAAAAGAAGCAGAGGCAACACTATACTACAAAAAATATGTCAAGAAATTTAATGAGGAACGAGTAGAGCATTTTATGAGGCTTTGTACCAGGCTGGACTGACCATCTGGAGTTTGTTGTGCAGTCTGTGCTGCGTGTCCTGACATCCAGGGGTGGTTTGAACAAACAGACAGGGGGGGCTGGTGAGAGGTTTGATTTGATAAATGAATTCAACTGAAATTGTTTAATGTGAATGAATGAATAATGAATCAGTCATCCTAATTATAAATCAACAATATGTATTAAAAAATTGTCTAACTCTTTAAAAACATTAGGGCAGGCATGTCCAAACTAAGGCCCGGGGGCCAAATGCGGCCCTCAGACCAATTTTCCTTGGCCCTTAGTCTTCCTGGTGAACTGGCCCACATTGTCCTGATAAGTACTATTTACAGCACATTTAAGAATATCTACAATTCCAACCTAAATAACTAACATTTTGGTGCAGCACAAACCTGATATTAAGGCACTGAGACTGAATGTAGATGTGGTGGAGCTTAAAACATCAGATAAATGCAGCTTTTTTCAACGTTCCACGATTGATTTGTGGCCCTCCGCTTGGTCTATATTTCACTATGTGGCCCTCGATGGAAAAAGTTTGGACACCGCTGCATTAGGGTCTGTGTAACTAGACCGACTAGGCCATACCAAGTATTATTAAGACAATGTAAAATGCAATTCAACAGAAAGACACGCGTGTTCTGGACCATAACCCTCCGTTACATTTGGATTATGTGTACGCACTAGTGAGTTCATCCTTAGGACAATATCAACAGATAGAAGTCTGTTTCTTTTTCTATTTCTAAATCTGTAAACATGCAAATGGTTAGCGACAGCCATGTTGTCCTATTCAGACAAAAGAGAAAATGTAAAGTGTCAGCATAAACAGGAGAATGTGGTTTGCGCCGAGGTCAGTGGCACACGCCTCATCAGCCTGAGTGTGAGCTCCTTCTGCAGCCGAGCAAAAGCACCAAGTGATGGAACACACTCTGACCCTAAACTGTGCCCAACAAACTCTGTGCGACCGTGACCTCAGGGGCCAGATAGGGTTTGTAACTGTGGCTTGTGGCCCCTGGCGTTATGCTCACGTCAGGCTGATTCCACCGAGCGCCTCTGTATCACTGCATCGCCAGCAGAGCACAAATAGAACCGCAGTGCTAAACATGCGAGTTAGTGAGGCGAGCAAAACGCAGTTACCGCCACAGTTCATGCATCACAGTTCTTCGTTCTTCTTCCTGCACTCTTTATCTACACAGTATTCAAAGGATTTAAAGGAGCTGTACCTGATGGTTTGATTTAATTTGAATTTAATTTATTTATTTAAAGGACAGTGTGCAGTTACATTTAAAAGATGGCTGCACCAGATTTAGCAAAAATGCTAATTTCCATCTGTAGTCGTAGTAGTTGACAAGTAAAAGCAAACAACATAAAAATACATATTTACAACATTTAAAGACAAACAATATAAAATACATATTTACAACATTACAGTACCTGGTATAATTGAAGTGCGGCGTGCAATAGTATTTAAAGTGCAGAAATACAGCTATCAGATGATACCCACGAGGGTAACATCTGATAGCTCTGTACCTGATGGTATTATTAATGAACAAGGTAATGTTATTACACTATTGGTCTGGTGATCTGATGGCTGATGGATCTTAACAAGTGGAGCGTTAACAATCAACAAGAAGTGGGAGTGGGACCAAAAATGTTTTAAATAAAAACAACAATTAAACTGAAATAGTCTGTCCTGCAGCTGATCATAAGTTTAGGACCACATGTCTTTAAAAGCCCAAATCTGTGTAAAAGTGCGGACTCAGTGTTGTTTTCTGTCATGACGTTCTGATGGAAAAGGCAAAAAAAAAAGTATCTCTTTTTGAACGTGGTGGGGTTGTTGAGCTACATAAACAGGGCCTCTCTCCATCGCTGCCGAGGGACGCAGTAAGACAGTCCATTGGAATTTCTTAAAGGTCCTGAGGGTTATGGAACAAAAAAGTCAAGTGGAAGACCCAAAAAAGTGACACCAGCTCTGAGCCGGAGGATCTGATTGGTCGTCTGGACAATCCACGACTCAAATTAAGGCCGTTACTGGTGCCGACTGCAGCTCAACCCTTAAGTGGAACAATGGAGCTCCAGGTGGTGCAGGGGCCCCTGGCTCTGTGCAGATGTTGCAGAGAGCATCCCTCATGACTGAGGGCCTCGTCTGTGGGTTTTTCAACAGGACAACACTACAGTTCACAAAGCCCCAGGACAAAGGACTTCTTCAGGAGAAGAACATCCCTCTGTTGGACCGTCCTGTGTGTTCCCCTGATCTAAATCCAACTGAGACCCTTTGGGGACGGCAAGGGACGTTTACACAAATGGAGCACAGTCCAGACAGTAGATGTGCTTCATGAGGCCGTCTTCAAATCAAAATTTGTATAAAGTACTTTTCCTATGTAATAATGTAACACAAAGTGCTTTACTGTGCATTAAAATCATTGCCACATGCCGTTTCACACAACCACCAGACCCACACAACCAAACAACCTAAACACAGACAGTCACGTATACATACCCGTACACCCACACACAGAGATGAGGCAGACACCAAACCTCCACCAGGGGCCCATGAGTCATAGCCACAGCCAACCCCCACTCCCGGTACAGAGGGCCCCTCAGAGGAAACACTGGAGAGCCTAAAATGGGATCAAAGAATAGATGAAGAAATATGGGGAAATAAATAAAGAAATGGATAGAAATAGAGTAAAACTAGGACATAAATAAGCATAAAATAGTAAGACTAAAACAAGTAAACAATAAACAGGATAGATAAATAAATATAGTAAATACATCAATTAAATAACAACTATTAATCAAAAGCTAAGCTAAAAAGGTGGGTCTTAAGCCTTTTCTTAAAAACCTGAATGTTCTCTGCAGTCCTAAGCTCCTCCTCAGGCCGCTCCACAGACAAGGGCCGTAGCTCTGGATAGACGCCTCGCCGTGAGTGTGTCCTGACTTTGGGAATGACTAGGAGCCGTCTGCCAGAGGAGCACAGGGGCACGAGAAGGAGCGCAGGGGCCCAAGGAGGAGTGCAGGGGCTGCGAGGGTTCATGCGGTAAAAGCAGATCTGAGAGATAAGAAGGCCCAAGACACAGTAAGACATTTCTAAACCAGTAAAAGAACCTCTTTGAGCTTTTAACAATTGTCTTACAATGTTGCATCATCAAAAACATACCTGAAGTTGCAGTCAGCTTCACTTCACACTGTTTTGAGGAATGTTCATTAGAAAATCTCCCCTCTGAGCGTCAAAAACACTTCCTGTTGAACTCCCTTGATCAGTGACCAGTGATCAGATTTCATATGTCACCTATTCGAGAATTTTCTGCTGTTTTAAGTCCTTAAATCATCACCAGACTCGTTCTGAGCTTTTCTGCCTCTAAACACCATGGATGTATTAAAAGAACTGGATAAGGTACGCCCCCTCTGTCTGTGGTCCCAGATTGATTTGTGGCCGTGTGAGGTACTGCAGCCTCTTGGAACCAGCCTTTTTCTAAAATTGCACATTATAATCACAGACAGTACTGAATTATTATCAGTATTTAAATAAAATAGAAGGAAATGTTCTTTTCTACCGTTTCTAAAATCACCGAAATTACCGTTTTTATATGAAGTGGGGGATTGTCGTCACGTGGCGCCCTAAAACAAAGATGGCAGCCATCATTTCAGGAAGTAAAACAAAGATGGCAGCCATCGTATCAGGAAGTAAAACAAAGATGTCAGCCTTCGTATCAGGAAGTAAATGCGGAAGTAAGAAACTTTTTTGGGGTCATGCGCCAATGAGCACACTCCATAGGGATAAACAGGACGGCCATCTTGGATTCATCTTCCAGATTTTATTATAGTTCTATGCTAAACACAATAACTGCTAATGCTAACCGCATCATTGCATCTCTTAAGTGCTAACATAACTAAATTGGCTGGCTGGATGCACTCAGTAAGTGTCAAAGCAGACAAACTCTTTCATTTATTCCATAACAAAACATTTTTGTTTGTTTGTTTCAAAACATGAGATAACAAGGTACACAAGAACATGTTTAAAGGCTTTTGACAACATGACAAAATGCATAAAATGTTTCCTTTGAAACTGATCCTGAAACACACAGAAAGCCAATAAGTAATTTTAAAACCGGTGTACTGTGGTCCCGCCCCCTGGTCTTAGTCAGGACACGCGCTGTTAAATTTTGTAATAATTGTAAACCAGAAATACTCTTTTTGGGACGACCAGAGAGCAGGGCATTACAGTAGACCAGCCCTTCCCAAACTCTGCAGTGTCACGGCCCCCTTTTCATTCCCACGATCCCTTGGGGCCCCCCAATGATAACTTTCTCTATATTCGAAAGAAATTGTAATATGTTATTTCTTTATTTTGAAATAAAAATAGAAATGTAATTGCTGTAATGACACTGATTTAAAGCAGTACATATAAGAAAATATTGCATGTAAAGTGGTTTTCAAGCCCAATTTCTTCGTGCTTGTTGTGTGGACAAGCTTTGGGGGCCCTGCAGTGTCTCTGCAGTGGATTAAACGACTGGAGATTAAAGCATGCATCAGCCTCTCCGTGTTGGCCCTGTCACCATACTATTCGTCCCGGAAATACGATTCGTCCGGAAGTGCCATTGCAAGCATGCGCAGTACAAAATAAAGTATAAAATATTTTTTTACGGTGGTGTTCTTTTTATATTATGTAAAGTTCCAATCTTTGTATTTATTCTACAAGGAAATACAGTTTTTATATTTATTTATCACTTCTGAAGTGTTAAACCGCAGGCGTTCGCTACGCAGTTGTGTAGTGACGCATTCAAGGAAATGGAAAGATATACGAATATAAAAAATTATTTTGATTGTTCAGATCTGTTTAGATACTTTACGGAAAAATATTCTTAAACTTTTGATGGGGACTGTATCATTAAAGCAACCCTTGAGTGATGTCTGTATTTAATTTTGTGTGTTTTATTTTCTGTAAACAATTGTTACTCTCTGTAAGCAGTAAATGTGCTGTTAGCCTGCTGTTGTTGTTAGCTTCACTAGCTAACAATCATTAGCATGATAACAGCGCATTAACACTCTATAGGTGGATGCAAGACAGAACACATCCCCAAGAGATGCTTTTGTGTCCATGTGACACGTGTCCAGGGCAAAGCAGGTTGTATTTCATTACATGAAAAACACAGTCCAAAGCTTCATCTGTTGTTGAATGCCTTTACAGTCGATAACAATCGTTCCTCCTCCACAGATCAAACATCTCCAACTCATTTTCTGACAAACTTCCTGACCTTCAGTCTTCAGTCTGTTCTTCTGTGACACAGAAATCAGTAAAATTAATTATGATTCCTAAATATTTTGACTCAGTTGACGTGTCTTTTTAAAATTATTTTTGAAATTAACTTGCAATCCTTCTGCCGTCCCTCGTGCCATCAGCTCCTGCCAGAGCAGGAGGAATAAAAGGTGTCCACTAAAACTTTGAAGTTCTAATTGCAAAAATGACTGTCAACATTCATGGTTATCATTGTTTTCAAATAAATACAGGCAGCAACATGAATATTTTGTAAGTTATTTTCCTACTCCCCACTACTGATAAAATAAAAATAAATTAAAAATCCAAACTTACACATTGCAGAGTAATTGAAAAATACCACTGCTTTTTGAGGCTTTGTGAGAAAAAAATTCACCCCAAAGCGATTTTCTGCTGAAAGAGGAGATGTACAACAGAGATATGACCAGGTCAAGGGAACTTTAACTCAGGAGCACATTTTATAATTCGTACCTGTCTTCATCGCCTCTTTTTCCACATGTTTCTCTGTACCATGTGCAGATGTCACATGAACAGACCCATCGCTGGTGTTGCTGTAGTCTGGAGTGGAAGCTAAACTAAAATGAGTTCATATGCCCTTGTGAAATCTACAAAGTGCTGCTCAGAACAACTTTGAACTTTTGTCTCACTTTTAAAGAGGCCCAAATATAAATAGATCTAGGTTGTTATTGAGAACAATGAGGAGCCAGAGTGGACCCAGCTTTTCTCTGGAGGCCTGAGTGTAATGTTACCCATGGGAAAGGCTCTCCGACCTGCACAGAGCCCACCGCACGGCCCTACTGAAGCGCCTATCAGAGCCCTTTATGGTACTACAGCTCTACCCTTTGTTACTTTAACACAACTGGGATGTACATCTGCAAATACAAGAAGATCCGAAATGTTCAAGAAAACTTGTAAGCTGTTTTAGGTGAAAGGTTTGTAAAAGTGCACTATGAATCTGCTGACGACAAGCCTGGACTGTTCTACAGCGTGGCTTTAAACTCACCTGTCTCCATGGAAACAAGCATATGAGTCACCAGGCCAAGTTTCAGGTTAGGTTTGTGGAGAGGCAAGCCTGCTCACAGTTATCTGTTTTTTCATATTTCTTTTTTTGTTTGTATTTATGTACTTACACATTTTGTAAGTACATTGATTTTACACACATAAAAATGCAGTTGAATAAATTATATGTTTAATTCCATACTGTAGAACATTCCAGATAAAGCAATAACATTCATGGAAGCAAGCAGGAGGAAAACTCTTGCCAACAAATGTACATAGTGCACCTTTAATAAAAAACATTCACGTAAGGGTGTGTTCGCGCAGGTTAGAGCGCTCCCTGGAGCTAGATTGAGTTATATTTTCTTCACTTTTTGGTTAGTCCCAACTCCTCATTCACCCAAACGCTGCCCCATTAGCCACGAGGCGTCAGCTGACCAAAGAACTTATATCCATCCATCCATCCATAACAACAGGCTTCAAGCGATAAGAGCCACAAGGGGCACACATGCTCAAATATATTTTTGAACTATCCAGGCACTTTTGCTCTCTGTGTGCAGTCCAAGGAGAGAGCAAAAGCGATAGGAGCCACTCAGAGACCACCTGTTTTAAGTGCTCTCGACCGTTTAATGCACAGCAGATTGTCATGTTTGACGTTGACATAACTAATGGCAGTATAAAACAACTTAAACTAACTCGCACATTTTCTGTTGTATTTGTAGAACTTTTTGTCACCAAAATGACACCTTCAATCAGCACCATTGGTCAAAAGTATGTTACACAGTCCACCTTCAACAATAGTAATAATTAGTAAGCACGGTCGTGACTGTTTATGTTTCTCTGTTATTATCGTCATCCTTCTCCACTCACTGGCTAGCTTTAGTTATTCTTTTTTTCAAAGTGTGCCAGTTCTGTATTGTGTTTCATTGACATGTTTGAGTAATCATGCGTCCTGTTGCACCACTTACCCAGCTGATCATTTTGCCACTGCCGTATGGTAGATGTTTCTTAAGGTTAGTCAGCCCACCTTAGTGTAGTACAAGAATTTTACAAAAACTCCTCAAAACCTTTTCAATAAATATTAACATTTTGAATTCATGAACACTCTTTCTTACCGTCTGGACGAGCACAATGCAGCTCTTTACAGTATGTCTGAGTAACAGCTTGGATAGTGCGGCTGTGATGAATGTGCGTAGCTCTCCTGTTTAGTGTAAAGAACTGAATTCCATTAGTCTGTGTATGTACGGTCTGCGCTGGTCCATTTCCCCTGCGCTTACATGTGTGACTTATGCTTCCGTCGCAGCTCCATGTATTTATGTATGAGCGCGCGTTTGTTTGGGAGCGGCTTGTTAACCTTAGCTAAGCGTGTTTGGGTGTAATCCGGCAGCAGCGGCATCCTTGTTCGGGACGCGCGGTTATTGATGACATCGGCGTTCTTTCTGAGATGGCTCGTTTGCATTCTGCCGCCTCCACATTCCGCCGTACAGCGCGCTCATTAGCTCATTTGCATATTTCTGCCGACAGGTGATGCTCCGACGCCGCCGCGGAGCAAATATGCGCATCTGTGCGTCGTGTAGCGTGAAAGATATACAATGCCTCCTGCTTGTACACAGGCGGGTCGTAAATCGCGCACGCAGGACACTTGTGAGTGGTGGGGAAGGCGGCGGGCAGGAATTAATTGAGCGTCGGAGGAATGGGAAAGGGTTGGATGTTGATAAAGCGCACAGATTGATGGTGGGCCGGGTTGCCTTAATGGATTGGGGCTTCGTATAACATTTGATCTTGCGCAGAGACAAGGCAGATATGAGGTGTGCGCGGTGTTCAGTCTGGTGTGGGAGCTACACAGGAGGAATTTTCTGCGTGATAATATGAGAACATTTATCTTAGGAGGAATTGTGGACGCACCTGGGTGGACTGGATGTTAACTAAATGAGGCTTCACTAACAGAGAAGGTGGAGTAGCACAAAGCTGTATTCAAGTAATATCAGGTTAGATCAAAAAAACATTGCTCAACTAGAAAGTAATGGTCCAAGAAGAAAGAAAAGCATAAAGGATATATGGAGAAACTACCTCTCACGTAATAGTCATTTCAAAGGACACATATTATGCCAAACGTTGCTGTTTTTTAGATTTGAACCATTTTACAACATTGAGCTCTTTTTAAGTCCAGAATTCATCATCAGAGCATTTCTTCTTCTAATCACGTTCATTATTCATTATTGCCTCTAGAATTAACTTTTGTTTACTTTCCTATTGGAATTCCCTCTGCTGCCAGTAGATAGACTGCTAACACCTCACAGACATGAGTGATGTATGCTTTCAGTAGATGCTTATTATTATTTTAAAACATGAGATGCCAAAGTAAAGCCTGAGAGCATGAACGTGAGAGTGAACGAGAGAGTGAACGAGAGAGTGAACGTGAGAGTGAACGTGAGAGTGAACGTGAGAGTGAACGAGAGAGTGAGCGTGAGAGTGAACGAGAGAGTGAGCGTGAACGTGAGAGTGAACGTGAGAGTGAACGTGAGAGTGAACGAGAGAGTGAGCGTGAGAGTGAACGTGAGAGTGAACGAGAGAGTGAGCATGAGAGTGAGAGTGAGCATGAGAGTGAGAGTGAGCGTGAACGTGAGAGTGAACGTGAGAGTGAACGAGAGAGTGAGCGTGAGAGTGAGCGTGAGAGTGAACGTGAGAGTGAGAGTGAGCGTGAGAGTGAACGTGAGAGTGAACGAGAGAGTGAACGTGAGAGTGAACGTGAGAGTGAACGAGAGAGTGAACGTGAGAGTGAACGTGAGAGTGAACGAGAGAGTGAACGTGAGAGTGAACGAGAGAGTGAACGAGAGAGTGAACGTGAGAGTGACCGAGAGAGTGAACGTGAGAGTGAACGTGAGAGTGAACGTGAGAGTGAACGAGAGAGTGAGCGTGAGAGTGAACGTGAGAGTGAGCGTGAGCGTGAGAGTGAACGAGAGAGTGAGCGTGAGTGAACGTGAGTGAGCGTGAGAGTGAACGAGAGTGGCGTGAGTGAACGTGAGAGTGAGCGTGAGTGAGTGAACGAGAGAGTGAACGAGAGAGTGAACGAGAGAGTGAACGTGAGAGTGAACGAGAGAGTGAACGTGAGAGTGAGCATGAGAGTGAACGTGAGAGTGAGCGTGAGAGTGAACGTGAGAGTGAACGAGAGAGTGAACGTGAGAGTGAACGAGAGAGTGAACGTGAGAGTGAACGAGAGAGTGAACGTGAGAGTGAACGTGAGAGTGAACGAGAGAGTGAACGAGAGAGTGAACGTGAGAGTGAACGAGAGAGTGAACGAGAGAGTGAACGTGAGAGTGACCGAGAGAGTGAACGTGAGAGTGAACGTGAGAGTGAACGTGAGAGTGAACGAGAGAGTGAGCGTGAGAGTGAACGTGAGAGTGAGCGTGAGAGTGAACGAGAGAGTGAACGAGAGAGTGAACGAGAGAGTGAACGAGAGAGTGAGCGTGAGCGTGAACGAGAGAGTGAACGAGAGAGTGAACGAGAGAGTGAACGAGAGAGTGAACGTGAGAGTGAACGAGAGAGTGAACGTGAGAGTGAACGAGAGAGTGAACGTGAGAGTGAGCGTGAACGAGAGAGTGAACGAGAGAGTGAACGTGAGAGTGAACGTGAGAGTGAACGAGAGAGTGAACGTGAGAGTGAACGGCTGTGTGTCACTGTCTACGTCTCTGTGTTAGAAGTCATTCTCAATCAGAGGGCTGGTCTGAGAACTCTGGCTTATATGCTACTCTGAGTTGTGAGAGCCTCGCCCACAGGGAGGAGTCACTGATAATTGGCCTGTCTTTGTTAGGTTAATAGTTGCCCTGCCTAGTTCTCCTAATAGCCTTTGTTCTGTTGTCTTATTGTTAGCTGTTGCTCCCTCATCACTGCTGATGACAGTTTTTCCAAAGAGAGGTACCTGGGCACTATTTTGCTTAATGTGCCAACAACAATTTTCCAAAAAGGCACCAATTTTGGACTCTCCCATAGACAATGAATGAAGGTGCCTTTCTCAGATGTCTGGAATGTCTGGGGACCATTTATTAACTTTTTTTAGGAGTAGTATAAGTTGTCATTAACCGTTTATGTTGTAATAGTTTCTTGTGTTTGTAGTATGTGTTTGAGCTCATAAACAGACAGCAGCTCACTCCGTCTCATCAAGGCCTACTCTTCACACTGCTCCACACTCTCCTTCTGTCAAGATTCCTTGTTGTATGACATAAGTGTTCCATGTAGTATCCGTGTATATACTTTATGCCAGTACCTTCCAGGCGGGACAGTGGGGGTTCATGAAGATTGTCACAATGTTTAGTTCAAATAAACTGATTTAACTGTAAATATTATTTTAAAATTAGGTATTGAGTATTTCAGTCAGAGATGACTAAATGTTCATAAATGACCTTGAACATATGAATCTCCTACTCCTTGGTCAGCTCAATAAAAAAAAAAAGACAATACATACAATAAGGCAATATATATGTCCTTTAAGAGAAATTAATTTATTAAATAACAATATATAATATAATGAACAAAGTATGTATGCAAAATATAGACACAAATAGACTACTTTTTTACATGCAAATGCTTAATTATTACCATAACCCTACCCCCTAACCCTAACTCCTTAGTTAAGTAAACTCTAAGCCTGAATCATTATTATAATATTATTATAAGTTGTCCCTGACGTGCAGGACACGGTGCAGAGAGCAGAGCAGTGCTGCTCTTGTGTTGTCTTTGGTGGAACAGTGTGTGATGTGTCTCCTCACCTCTCCCAACCCCTGCTCCCTCCTCTGCTCCATCTCATCTCTTGTGCTCTCTCCTCCTGCTTTCTCCGATTTCTCTCCTCTCACCCTTGCACTCTCTCTTCTCCCTCATTACTCTTCTCTTTCCCTGCTGTCTCCCTCCCCCTTCTCTGCTCCCTCGCACCCTGTCCAGTGTTGGGCAGCGTAACTTTTAAAAGCAACTCGTTAAGCTACCTTATTACTAGTCTGGAAAACTAACGTGTTAAGCTACAGCGATACTTGTGTCAGAGTACTTGTGTGTGACAATGAATTACTCATTGCCCTTATTGCAGTTATCACAGATCGTTTTTGTGACCGTGAAGGCTGTTTTTAATAAGCTCAACAGGAGCAGGGGTAAAGAAGCAGCTGCACTTGCGTGTCAGAGCACACTGTGGCTCTGTTTAGTCAGAGTGAGGATTTGGGAGCACACATCAGCACCTCTCCACTTAAAGTCTGCCTTGAATGCTTTAACTCAGAGACCTGTGTGCCTGTGGATAAGAGGCGCGTGGGGAGGACGTGAGCAGTAGAGGGTGAGCACGATTTGGAAGGAGGTGCTGTAAGACTACACGTGGGCAGAGGAGGGTGGGTGCGATTGGAGAGAGGTGTCCTAAGCCTTTGCGTGGACAGAAGGACTGTGGCAGCAGAGGAGGTGCCGTGTGTGAGGAAAACACATGCTGTGATAGTTCCACGAGGCGCAGGAGGGTGTAGGAGGGAAGGAGGTGCCGTGTGTGAGGAAAACACATGCTGGGATAGTTCCACGAGGCGCAGGAGGGTGTAGGAGGGAAGGAGGTGCTGTGTGTGAGGAAAACACATGCTGGGATAGTTCCACGAGGCACAGGAGGGTGTAGGAGGGAAGGAGGTGCCATGTGTGGGGAAAACACATGCTGGGATAGTTCCACGAGGCACAGGAGGGTGTAGGAGGGAAGGAGGTGCCGTGTGGGGGGAAAACACATGCTGGGATAGTTCCACGAGGCGCAGGAGGGTGTAGGAGGGAAGGAGGTGCCATGTGTGGGGAAAACACATGCTGGGATAGTTCCACGAGGCACAGGAGGGTGTAGGAGGGAAGGAGGTGCCGTGTGTGAGGAAAACACATGTAGCAGAGGTTTCAGTACTTCACAACAAGCACTGGCTCCTGACTGGCTGCACTAGTTACTCATTTGAAAAAAAAGAGCATTAAAAGTAAAGTTGGCTTAAAGTTCATTGAATACATAAAACTGCTCCTGTCTCACCCCTGCTGTCTCTCCTCCCCTCTTCTCCCCCACATCTCCTGTATCTTTTCAGCTCCCCTCCATCACCTCGCACCTTTGCTCTCTCACCCCTGCTCTCTCTCTTTCACCCCTCTGCTCCCTCTTTTCTCATCCCTGCTCTTGTTCTCTCTCTCTCCCTCTCCTCTGCTCCCTCACTACTCTTCTCTCTCCCTCCCTCTCCTCTGCTCCCTCACTGCTCTTCTCTCACCTCTTCTCTCTCTCTCCTCCCTCACTACTCTTCTCTCCCTCTCCTCCCTCACTGCTCTTCACTCACCTCTTCTCTCTCTCTTTCTCTCTCTCTCCCTCTCCTCTGCTCCCTCACTGCTCTTCTCTCACCTCTTCTCTCTCTCTCCTCCCTCACTACTCTTCTCTCCCTCTCCTCTGCTCCCTCACTGCTCTTCACTCACCTCTTCTCTCTCTTTCTCTCTCTCTCTCTCTCTCCCTCTCCTCTGCTCCCTCACTGCTCTTCACTCACCTCTTCTCTCTCTCTCTTTCTCTCTCAATCTCTTCTGCTCCCTCTCTGTTTTTCTCACCTCTTCTCTCTCTCTCCCTCCCTCTCCTCTGCTCCCTCACTGTTCTTCTCTCATTCCTGCTCTCTCTCTCTCCCTCCCTCACCTCTTCTTTCTCTCTGTCTCTCTCTTTCCTCTCCTCTTTCACTGCTCTCCTCTCACCTCTTCTCTCACTACTCTTCTCTCTGCTATCGCGCTCTCTCTCTCCCTCCCTCTCCTCTGCTCCCTCACTGTTCTTCTCTCACCTCTTCTCTCTCTCTCCCTCCCTCTCCTCTGCTCCCTCACTGTTCTTCTCTCATTCCTGCTCTCTCTCTCTCCCTCCCTCACCTCTTCTTTCTCTCTGTCTCTCTCTTTCCTCTCCTCTCACCTCTTCTCTCACTACGTTATTCTCTCTGCTATCTCTCTCTCTCTCTCTCTCTCTCTCTCTCTCCTCCAACACCTAATCGTGCGGCAGGTCCGGTGTATCTCTGAATACGCCTGAACAGCTACGGTTATCGTCTGGACTAAAATGCAGGTGTCAGGGTGCAACACAAAACACACAAATATACCATTTCTTTCGGCCTTGAAGTTGATCCACGTGTGATCGGAGCTTTCAAGCCTCCCACGTGCACACCATGGGCGAAGGGGACAAAGGGAGAATAAAGTCTTTCTAAAGGTAGTCCACCGCCGGCTCAGTGGGAGGTTACATGTTGTGCGATATGTGTAGGAAAAAAGAGTTTGACAGAGTGCAAAAGCAGAAATGTGGAAAAACTCCTAACACATGCAGGAATAAAAAGGTTTTTCTCTGATAGACGTGCAGTTCATGTGGTTGATAAGGCGACTGTAGCTCCCAGACTCCTTCAGGAGCAGAGTATCTGGACTTGAGGTTTTTGAAATGACCAGGTGACATTATGAGAGATGATATGATTTTATCTTTTCAATTTGATCATGTTTCGGGGATAAACACAGACTATTTTGCCCACTGCCACTGAGTGAGATACAGGAAGGTTGTGTTCACGTAACATCACAACATTCTAGAATCGCAAGGAATGAATTCATTTATTTGAGTATGTACAGAAATCATTAATACCAACTACTTTTCCATCAAAACATTTCAACACATCACAAGAGGAATGGGAAGAAGTATAAACTTACAAGAGTTTAAACCTGCGCTGGACACAGGTCAGAAACCGTAGGTAGAATTCTCTGTGTAACTGTCAGATGTCAGATTTGTTGAAAAGTCATATTTTCCTCAACAGCTTGAGAAAATGGTGAAATTATTCAACGACACAGATTTGATTGTTGTCAGTCGAAATGTCAAGCCATGGAAATACAGTAATTTTGCAGTTTTGTGCCACCAATCCCAAACAAATAAATATAGTTCGATATTAGTTTAGTTTTATGTATTATTTATTTATTTTGTATTTATTCTGTTACACATTTTTTTGCTGTTTAAACAATATTTTGAAAAACAGGCATTATTACTAGCATTTGGCTCTCCGCAGAACTGACCTGCAAATTGGTCTGGTGCATGCGTAATTGTTTCCATGAGGATAGAAAGGAACATTTTGGGAAGATAACAAACCTTCCACCAGCCTTTGCATTTTGAAAAAAAAAAAAACCCAATAATAAAATAAGTCTATTTACTGTAATTACAATAACGTATATATTTATTTACTCTTGTTTACCGCATTGGACACACTATGTGGAATTCATTTTTTGAGCTTTAGTTCTAACATTGTTCCTCATCAAAGCATAACTGAAGTTGTATTTAAGTACATTCGCACTTAATTAATCCTGTTTACGAGCTCAGCATATCTGCTCCTTCTCTGAGCCTCACAAAAACACTCGCTTTACAATTTCTCGGTTTTGCAATGTCAAAGGTAGAGATCTGGAGGTCTCCTGCCTCAAATCTTAGATCAGCATGTCGGAGCAAGCTAGGTTTTTGTAATCCCCTCTGCTGCCAGTAGATGGGGTGCTAACACCAACTCTGGTAAGTCATGGTAGAAAAGTCATGGGGTTTTCAATTCACGGACAGAACAATGCAAATAATGGAGAATACGTGTCCTTTAAAACCTACAACATCCAAGTAATGGATAAGGTGTACACAGCAGACCTGAGAGGGGTGTGGTGCAACATCCATTTGGACTTTTGTTGTTAAATAAACCAGCTTAGAGAAATATAATAATTAATAATAATAATAATAATAATAATAATAATAATAATAATACAATTCTACACGCACGCACGCACACACACACACACACACACACACACACACACACACACACACACACACGCACACACATATATATAAAATGATTCACTACATCCCTCATGGAGCTGTGAGTGGTCACGAGCACTACCAGTTCTACATACAGCTGTTAGCCTGCTATGGGTGAAAAATGAAGGTGCGTGTTTTCTGACAAAGATCCATGTCCGGCCATCCGTGTGTGACACTCTACATGACACTACATGACGCTGTGAAAGCTCCTGCAGTGTGTGTGGTCAGCCAGCCAGCACTAACACGGCCAGCAGAGACACAGCAGAGACAAATGAGTGAGCGCTCACAAGGTGGACGCTCATGTTCCTGTGTAGACCCTGGATAGAGGGCAGAGATGACAAAGGTGATTAGACTGTTCTCCCTTTCAACCAAAAACATATCTGGAGTTGTATCTTTTTTTTTTTTGTGTGTGATTTGTGACATTACAGTTAGAGCTCTAAGATAGTCTGTTCTGTTTTTAAGACCATAAATCTTTATCTCAAATCACAATCATTTCAATGTGTGGCTGCAATAGTATGTCGGAGTCAAGCTAGGTTTGTTTAAATCCCCTTTGTAATTTCCTCTACAGCGAGTAGCTGGTGCTCTACCTCAAGACCTGACATGACATACAGTGGAAACGGCTGAAGTATCATGTGACATGAAATGCCAAAGCGGAGGTTCACAAATAGGACACAAATAATACAAATAATGCAGAATATATGTTATCTATCAGTCAAGTCACCATTTAATCTCCCCGAGATGCAGTAGTAAATTACGAACATGTCTGGTCCGTGTCAAAACAAATATGGCGGCTTACTTTTTTCCAAGATGTTGGGAATGCCTAGGAGTAGCTTAATTTTGGGAGGTAGTCACCAAGAGGTCAAGCATTTTACTGAATTTAAGTGTTCCTTTGTCCCCTGAGACACTCACTACATTTCCACGCACGCCAGGAAAACTGCATAACTGGCCTAGTCCAATTCAAACATGTGAACTCGGGTCCTGCAATTGAGAGTCCATTTCGCCAAGCCATATTTCTGTAAATGTGAGCACTCTTCAGATGTTTAACACAGCTCTCTAATCATGCTGTTGGTGGAGGATGTTTGTGTCACTTGCTAAGATTCAAGTGCTTCTTAGGCCCGTGGTGTGTTCCCCTGGTCTTTCTCTTAGTGCTTTGTTTTTCCACCTGGTTAAAATGCCCAAATCTGTGCAAAATGCAGATTCACTGTTACTTTCTGTCGGGTGTTCACCTGTCATGACATTCTGATGACAAAAGCAAACAAGTTCTCTTATTGAACTTTGGAATTTCTTAAAAGATCCTGAGCATTATGGTACAAAAAAGTCAAGTGGAAGACCGAAATGACCCCAGCTCTGAGCCGGAGGGTCTGACTGGCCGTCCATCAAGGCACTGGACGATCCTTGACCAAAATTAAGGCAGTTACTGGTGCGACTGCAGCCCAATGACATCGACACATCTGACAAATCAAATCAAATCAAATCAATTTATTTTTATAATGCCCAAAATCACAACAACAGTTGCCTCGATGGGCCACAGGTAAAAGCAGTTCAGATAACTGTCCCAGAATGCCCCTGTCCTTTGACCCTCCTTCGCGGCGAGGAAAAACTACAAAAAACCCCATGGGAAAAAGTAGAAACCTCGGGGAGAACCACAGTGAAGGAGAGATCCTACTCCCACGGACGGACAGGCTGCAGATTAACTAGGACTGACATCCACTTGGACTGTGGAGCCAGAACCACTCAAGAGGGAGGTGGCTTTAAAGAGTTCCTCCAGGCGGACGAGGAGCAGTCCACCAGTGTAGAGAGATCCTCCAGCAGGAGATGAGGAACAGTTCATCTAAAGTAGAAGGAGTTCGTCCAGGCAGACGAGGTGTGGCTAATCCAGCTGTCCAGGCGGGTAGCGCATAGATCGTCCAGACAGGTGGGGGTGGGGGGGTCGTCACTGGAGCAGCAGCCGCAGTGCCTGAAACAGTCTCCACTCCCCGGGGGAAGTGGAGAGAAAGAGAAACATGTGAACAGCAATGAACAGACTACAGTTGAAGTAATATTAAATATTGTTGATAGATAAAGTAGGAAGAACCAGAGGATAGTGTTCAAGCTGCCATACTTCCCCCAGCAGAGTTGCTCCAAGGGCAGCATAGCTAAAACTGTAGGTTTTTATTTCTGTTCCTAACTGGCCTGACCATAAGCTATTTCAAAGAGGAACGTTTTGAGCCTGGTCTTAAATGTAGAGACTGTGTCGGCCTCTTTTACATGAACAGGGAGCTGGTTCCATAACATAGGAGCTTGGTAGCTAAATGCTCGACCTCCTACTGTGCTTTTAGAGACTCTGGGGACTAACAATAGTCCAGCATTTTGAGAACGAAGAGCTCTGTTTGGATGGTACGCTACTATTGCATCTTTGAGGTAGGATGGGGCCATATTGTTTAAAGCTTTATAAGTCAGGAGGAGGATTTTAAATTTGATTCTAAACTCAACAGGAAGCCAGTGAAGAGACTCTAACACTGGTGAAATATGATCTCTTTTTCTAGTACCTGTTAATAATCTTGCTGCTGCATTTTGAACCAGTTGAAAGCTTCTTATAGAGCTTTTAGGACACGCCTTAAGCAGAGCGTTACAATAGTCTAATCTGGATGTGACAAATGCATGGATGAGTTTTTCGGCATCATCTCTGGGCAGGATTTTTCTAATTTTGGCTATGTTACGCAAATGAAAGTAGGCTGTTTTACAGGCTTGATTTATATGTGCTTTGAATGAGAGATCTTGGTCAAATAGGACCCCAAGGTTTCTTACAGTTGAGCTGGGGGCTACAGTGATATTGTCCAGAGAAACTATCTGGTCAGATAAGGAGTCTCGCAGGTGCTTAGGGCCCAGCAGAATGACCTCGGTTTTTTCAGGGTTAAGGAGCAGATAATTAAGAGTCATCCAAGTTTTTATGTCTTTCACACAGGCACTAAGTCTGTCTACTTGATGCGTCTGATCAGGTTTCATTGATAAATACAGCTGAGTGTCATCTGCATAGCAGTGGAAGTTAATGCCATGCTTTCTGATGATCATACCTAAGGGCAGCATATAAAGAGTGAACAGAACTGGACCGAGTACTGAACCCTGCGGCACACCGTAGGTTACTTTAGAACATGGGGAAGATCTCTGGTTTACATTAACAAACTGGTACCTATCAGATAGATAGGATTTAAACCAACTAAGGGCGGTTCCACTGACACCTACATCACATTCTAACCTCTGCAGTAGAATGTTGTGGTCGATGGTGTCAAACGCTGCGCTGAGGTCCAACAGAACCAGGATTGAGACCTGTCCATCATCAGCAGCTAATAACAGATCATTTGTGACTTTAACTAGTGCAGTTTCAGTGCTGTGGTATGCACGGAACCCTGACTGAAAAACTTCAAATAAATTATTGTCCTGCAGGTGGCGACAAAGCTGTTTAATCACAATTCTTTCAAGGATTTTAGAGACAAAGGGCAGATTAGAAATAGGTCTATAGTTTGCCAGTATGTCGGGGTCTAGATTAGGCTTTTTCAAAAGTGGTTTAACCACTGCATATTTGAAGGACTGAGGGACATAACCGCTTTCTAGTGAAGTATTTATTATATTAAGAATGGGATTTATAATTAGGGGGAGAATTTCTTTGAGGAGTCTACTTGGGATTGGGTCTAAAATACAAGTTGATGTTTTGGAGGACATAATGACTGAAGTTATCTCTGCCTGATCAACAGCAGTGAACCTATCTAGTATTACTGAAGGATTTGTATGGGACACTAGCTTTGCAGTCTGGGCTTGCTCAGTACTGATAGTGGGAGTAATTGCATTTAGTTTATCTCTAATAGTTGTGATTTTGCTGTTAAAAGTTGTGATTTTGCTGTTAAAGACACTGAAGGGCCTCAGAAACAAAAACTGTCCTCAAAGTCCTGGTCTCCTTGAACGCCACAGAACTGCAGCTTGGACTTTACAAGAGACACAAACATGGGAAACTGAAAGGTGGAGGAAAGTTTTATTCTGATGAGAAAAACTGCGACCTTGATGGTCCTGATGGTTTAAATGTTACTGACACGACAAGCAGATCCACCTGAGATGTTTTCTACGCTCCACAGGGAGGGGGCACCATAATGATCTGGGGTGCTTTTTCCTTCAGTGGAACAATGGAGCTCCAGGTGGTGCAGGGGCCCCTGGCTCTGTGCAGATGATGCAGAGAGTGTCCCCTTGATTTCTGTTTTGAGAGGATTCGGGGTTGTTTTTTGAGGTTTGGTCCTAAAGTCTTGATCAGCTGCAGAATAGCTGTTTACTCATTTTTTATTTATTTATTTTTTTTTTTGCTCACTTCAATTTCTTGTTGTTTATTACTAGGAGAGAAGATCCATCCATGCAAAATGTAACTTCTGCCATTTGTTCAACTGGTCTTAAACTTTTGATCTCAACTGCATCAATCTGGTGTGAGCCGGGGTTAGCCAAATGCAGGTTCATCAGTGGACATGCAATACATCATTTTAAAGCACAGAACCTCTTGAATTGCAAGCTGTACAGTCTCGTTTGATCGCTGCGCTAAATACAACATTAGCATTGTTAGCATTTTTAGCAAAAGCTAACGGAGCCAGTCTGGATTAAAGTTGTCACAGTGTACAGTAATAGAATCTCATGCTGACATTATTCATGTTTGGGGAGTGTTTAAATGTTATTAAAGTGTATTAACATTATGTCAGGCCCTTTTTGGTTTGTTGACAAATCATTTGCTGATGCAGAGTTACTGTATAGAGTTATAAATAGAAAAAAGAAAAGTGCATAACCCTAACTGATTGACCAAAAAAATAAAATAACCATGCAACAATGTTGATCAATTAACCATGTTAATGTGGTCGTTCATACACACAATTAAAAACAAAGTAAACATAGACTGATTCATTGTAATAGAAATGTCTGAGTCCCTAAACAATGACAGCAGTAACGGCTCTAAAACTTCCACATTGGTCAGACCTAGTACATGAAACATGTAGTTACTGAACCCGTCCTTTATGCAGCCTGTGGAGCATAGTGTACAGAACATCTGCCAAGTGGAGAAAGTGCACTTTAAACTCCTGGTGAGGTGTTTCCTCCTCTTACAGTCAGAGCCTGGCATGTCAGGACTGACAACTCTCCTCTCCTTTTAGTGCTCCAGCCTGTCAAACTTCAGACTTCTCCAAACAGAGCAGCACAAAGCCAGCTCCGGCTCCAGCTCCAGCTCCAGCTCAGAGCCCGACCACACACACATCCTGTGGGAGCAGCTCCAACAAGGTGCTCCCACAGAGCCCAGGGAGCTGCACTCAGCAGTATGCGGCAAATCACCCATGACTGCCCATAATGTGCACTGGCTTATCTACTTTCCATAGCAATGCTCAGCCCACTGAAGACAACAACAGCACATTGTAACATTAATTAGACTAGTCCCTACCTCAGCTTTATCTGAGTGTAATTAGTTTAGGTAAGCTCCATGGCTCGTTCCAAGGGTGCAGCCCTTCTCTGACACAGCCATGTCCTGATCCCCTTGTTCTACACACGCACATGAAAAGAGAGCACAGGGAGGTTCTGAGCGCTGGGATAAAGCCTGTATGCCCCAGTCAAGTGCCGTGGAAATCCTTTTGGGGCCCAGCACAGCTCCTTTTACCCGGCCTCATCAAGCGCCTTCTGCCCCAATCCTGCTCTGCTCCAGTGCTTCCCGACAGTGCGGCCGGACTGAGGCGGTCCTCTGAGAGCAACGGAGGAGCACGAGCTGAGAGTTGTGCCTTTGTTCAGCTCCTCAGCCTCCAACTAAGCTCTGCACAAGGAAATGTATGCACACATTCTTAACAGTGTGGAATTATGCATCTGCCACTGCTCCTGCACCACTTCATTAGCACAGATCGGTCATGTTGGGCCTCAGTGGACGAGCGTTCATGTGTCTGACAGTGCTCACCTTTGTGTCGGCTTCAATGGGCTTCAGTCATGGGCACTTTTCATGCCCAGCGTGAAAAGCGACTCTGAAAACACTAACACAACTCTATACACCCTAATCCACATCATTTTACGCTTCTTACACTGTGCTTCTCAGTAAAATATTTAGATAAAGGCCTGGCTCCAACAGGGCCCCCGGGGGCCCAGAGAGCAACCCAACTGTAATCCAAGTGAACTCTGCCCACTGAAAAGGGGGCATAAGAAGAACATTGTCAGGATGTTACTGACATATGAGTGAGTCTGATTACAGACAACTTGATTCTTTCCAATTCATTAGCATAAAAATGTCGCAGTGAGTCTCTTTGTGGTGCCGTCATCACACGGGGCCCGGCCACAGAGCTGTGCAGGTCAGCTCCCTCTGATGCTCCGCAGTGAGCAGTGTTAGCGCACTGGTGCGTGACTCATGCACAACAATGTCCTGGCATTATTACCTCCACCAGTCAAGTGTCTATAATTGGATTATCTGAGGCCTCTGCTTCTGGGACGTTTACACCCAGCAAGAGCAGCGGGGGCACAACTGCAGAGGCCCCATCACAGAGGCGCAACTATAGAGCTCCAGTCACAGAATATCCATCACAGAGGCCCCTCACAGAGCTCCAGCCACAGAGCTCCAGCCGCACAGCTCCAGCCACAGAGCTCCAGCCGCACAGCTCCAGCCACAGAGCTCCAGGCGCAGAGCTCCAGCCAGAGCTCCAGTCAGAACTCCAGTCACACAGCTCCAGCACCAGAGCTCCAGTCACACAGCTCCAGTCAGAGCTCCAGCCGCACAGCTCCAGCCACAGAGCTCCAGCCGCACAGCTCCAGCCACAGAGCTCCAGGCGCAGAGCTCCAGCCAGAGCTCCAGTCAGAACTCCAGTCACACAGCTCCAGTCAGAGCTCCAGCCGCACAGCTCCAGCCACAGAGCTCCAGGCGCAGAGCTCCAGTCAGAGCTCCAGTCACACAGCTCCAGTCAGAGCTCCAGTCACACACCTCCAGTCAGAGCTCCAGTCACACAGCTCCAGTCACACAGCTCCAGTCACACAGCTCCAGTAGCACAGGCCCAATCACAAAGGCTCAACCGCAGAGCTCCAAATACAAAGCCGCTCAATGAACATGCCAGCTGATGTGTAACACACACGGACACTGAGCATCTGCTGAGCTGAGAGACTTGAGTTAAGTTTACAAATGTGTTCTGTCATGCAGCATTTGTTGATCAGTGCCCAGTGCCCATGGGTTCAGAGAGGTCAGTGTGAAGTCAAGAGTGAGCTGTAAACATCCTCCAATATGAGCTCGTCTAGTGAACAATCTGGATTTAAAAAACACAAACTTGGATGGTGGACTAAAGGTGGAAATATATTGAAAACAATATAATGTTGTATTTTGGAGCTGTGCAAAGTTTAATACTGAGTATATCTGTTGTAATTAAAACTATCAAAATTAGTTAAAAAAGAGATAGAGACATCTTGTGTAATCTCCCAAACACCAGCATGAAGTGATATTTCTTTACTCTGGTGCTTAAAGTACGTATGACAGGTTTTCTAATTTTGACTTTATTTGGTGCATTAATACCAGTCGTACACATACATTTTAGTTTTATACCAATCAAGCAGCCATTTGTGGGGAATGGTTGAAAAATATATTGAAAATTACAGGAAGTAAACAAACTGATGCCATCACTCTGGGGAGATAAAGTTTATGCAGAATTTACACAAAATGGAAATTAGCTTGCATGGCTATAATCTGGTGCAATCATCTTTGCCCCCGAGCATAATGTCATTGTACATGGTCCTGTTAAATAAATAAATAAATGAAACATTTTTGCTCCTTTAAACTTTGATTCAACAAAATAAATTGAATGAGTTTTGGCCCCGTGTACAGGATGGTTTCTTGGTCATTTCCTGGTGTGATGTCACCACTTACAACCAGAAAGTAAAAAGACTTAAACACTGCTAAACTGTATACAATTTGTGAAGCATTTTAACAAAATTTGAAGTATATTTATCTTAACTGCATTTTTGTCAAATGAGTAATTCAACCTGTCAGAGGCACTTTAATTTTATGGTTCATTCACATTTTGAGTGACATTTGAACCTCAGCAACACATTTGAGAGCACATTTTAACACATCCCTGAAGCATTGTTAAAATAATGTCTGAATGCCATTATTAAGCTGTCCAGCTACAAACACACTCAAATGAAACAAACACAATTCCAGGTATATTTTTTGAAGAGGGCTACCATCATAAAAAGTCACTTTTGCAGAAACTTTAAAGCCCAGTTGTTTTTGCTGTTGTTGTTATTTTCCAACACAACTGTGTGCCGTGTAGAGCGGCTCCTGAGTGAACCGGCGGTGCCCTGGAGACGCTGCGCTGTTGGATGGAGAAAATAATGTCAGATATAAACAGCGCCGCCCGGCCTCAGGTCAAAGAGAGAGCTTTTCTCCGACAGCAGAAGTGTTGCCCCTCACACACCCACACGCACCACAGCGCCGAGCCAATAGTATGAATGTGCCGACCCGGAGCTGCACTCTGAGCACCGCGCTGAGGAGGCCGCGCTCAGCTGGTCCTGCTTTAGCCTTTTTGTTAGTGATTCTCAGGTGGCTCTCCTTTGCACCCGCTCCAACTGCTGCTGTCTTTACTTTTCTGAAAACCAAACTGTTGCTAGGGTGATTTGGTAGGAAATTATAAACATGAATCTTTACTTTTTCCCCCTTGAATATTCATATTGATAAATCTTCATGAATCACCATAAAATATGTAGTTACGTTTCTGATCAGAAAGTAAAAGCTGTAATTGATTTCACTGACATTATTTTGTACGAGTTTGGTGTCGCTACGTCAGATAATGTAACCAACAAAGAGTTCTGCTACTTTAAAAATCAAATTTTAAGGTTTGGATTATTGAGAGAAATTTATTGATTAAACAATTGTTCACAATTACTGAGAATTACTTGTCCAACATGTTACTATTCCCCAAGTTAGATTAAAATCAAACTTACGTGGAATTGACAAAAACAGCCTGTTGAAAAAGTTTAGATTTTTTTATTCAGACATTTAGATGTTTTTTGTTTTTTTTTAATAGATAGAATTAAAACGACTGGATTTTGCTTCTGTAATAGTCAGTGTTATTATATGTTTTTAGTTCTTCTTACTTGAATAATCCCTATTATCAATTAACCAAATGATCGTTACATCCCTACCTACCACACACACACACACACACACACACACACACACACACACACACACACACACACACACACACACACACACACACACACACACACACACACACACACACACACACACACACACACACACACACACACACACACACACACAAACAACTTTGGGAGCATCTGTAGGTGACTTTCTTTTCGTCAAACAAAATTGCAACTTTTTGCTGTAGTTAAGATATCGTTTGTTCTCGTCAATTGAGCCCAACAGTCCCGCCCACTTCTAAGTTCACTGCAGCACCAAACATTTCTCAAAAGCAAATATTAAAAGTTTAAAGCAGCGCCAATTCTACAAAAATAATCAAATTAGACAGAAGGAAGGAAAGGAAAGGAAAGGAAAGGAAAGGAAAGGAAAGGAAAGGAAAGGAAAGAGAACTACAACCAGACAGAAGACCAGAGACACCAGAGTGCAGTCGTGTCAGTGCGGCCCTGAGCCTGAGCCTCCGCGCCTGCACCCTCACTCACGCCGCCGAGCTCGTAGTGTCCGGTGAGGAGCCGTGGATGTAGCGGATCAGAGGCGCGGACGAGCGGATACTTTCAAATCGCTTCGTGCCCCACACCTCAGCTGGTAAAGCGTCTGCGTGAAGGCTCCCATGGTCAGACCTGTGAACAGAACCTCGCTCACAGCTTTTCCCCGATAAAGCTTCTCTGATGTAATAAGAAGCAAGTGCGACCCCAGTGACCCTTCACACAGCACACACTCTATCCAGCGCTCTACAGGAGACTCTGGGAAGGAAGATACTCAGGCGTCCAACATCCTAACGCCAAGATTTATTCCTTTATTTTTATGAAAACGCAGCCCGAGGCACATCCATCTGCACGAGGCTTGACAATCAGCGCACGCAAACCACATATTTCACATATAGCTTTCGCATTTGCATTGAGAGATTATGTTTTTGGATTATTATATTTGTCATGTTGAGAAAAAGATGAATGTGCTCGGAGACAGGTCTTTTGCATAAACTTTGATCATGCTGTTCTTTTCCCCAGGCTGATATTCCCCAACATTACAGCCTGTCAGAGAGCGCAGGCCAGTGATTATTGTCAGCGCACGGCAGAAGCACACGGGGATAAAGCAGGTGTGCAGGCTCGCCGCTCTTATTACGGTGAGACGCAGGTAATGCACTGAACATGACATACACAAATGCTCATACTACTAAAGGAGGCATAAGTACCTCGGGCAGTATTCTACATTTTAGAAGAGCTGGGGAAATGACTTGCTGAAAAAGCAATGAAAAACCTATTCTAGTTGTTTTTATCAATTGTGAGCGCTGCCTTTATTGTAATCTCGTATCTTACATGTTACATATTTACATTAAAGTAAATCACAAATGAGTTATTCAAGCTCGAATAACGTCACACCAACCATAGAAACAGTAACATCTCCACAGTGATGGCACCAGCCGCTCTGGAGGTGTTGCGTCACGTCATGTTTGTGGGTTTTAGCACATCCAGCCTGCTCCTTGTTGAAACTGTGCACAGAGGAATGGTGCACTCTTCTCCAGGACTGGTGGTTCGTGTGGGATGTAACGACAGGGTTGTAAGCCTTCAGTTTAGTCAATTAATCGGTCGATGGTGTATTAGTTTATTAGATGACAAATTATTTTAAAAAATAAAATATAAACCTTTTACTACTTTTCTTGTTAATTTTGTATGAACTTAGGTTAGATACTTGGATATACTTTATACTTTTTCAAACTTTTGCCCCCCCCCCCTTTAAATTAACCAATCGGGTAATAAGTCTTTAGTCAACTAAAGCCCTAAAGTCAGATCTGTTTTGCCCCAGTACAGATTATGTAAAAGCAGCTCTTAAAGTCAGAAAGAGTCCACAGTGTTTCATGCTCTGCAAAGCAGTGATGATAAAACACGCTCGGCCTCTGAAAGCTGAAAAAAAGTTCTTATAAACTCATCACGGTGAATAATCAGGATGCTTGGAATGCATGAGGAAAGTGAGCAAAGTTTGAAATTAACTATTTTTCATGTTTGGTTAAAAATCAGATTTGAATAACTGTAATTTGATTAAAGTCTTTTTACAGCGATGTATACCATGTTCCTTAGAGCCACGCCCAACACTGTATTTTAGTGAACTATAATGCACTAGTCCATGGATTGAAGTTTTCTATCTATCAGTGAATTATCCAAAAAATATCAAAGTGTATCAAAGTGCTATTGACACATATGTGCTACTCATCCTTGTAAAGGTGAACGTTAAACATGTGAGTGGTGTTCAGGAGAAGATGAGGGGCTGGTGCACCTCGGCTAAAAACAGGGTTCTTAGTTTGGTGGGATTGTCCTTCTGGTCAATATCTATCATAGTCTTACATCAGTCATATGGCAGTTTGTGAAGAAAAATGTAACTGTAAAATTACAGGAAGTAGTGCTGAGTTCTTAGACAGAATGACTCTGTGATGTCATCAAGCACATTCCATCAAAAATGCAGTGACAATAGATGCAACAGGCAGTCATTGAACAAAGAAAAGGTGGTATCAAGTATTAACATTAATTATCTCTATAGGTCATGCAGAGACATTGTTCTATTCGAAAAAAGGCTCCTCAATATTCCGACTTGAGTGGCACAGAATGGCAAAATAATAGGCAGCACAACTGATCATGTGTTTCTTTTCTTTACTTTGGCCTTGTTTTTGTCCATGGAGCCTTTGTTTAGCTCAGATCAACGTTAAACAGTAAATGGAAACTGAAAGTAGTTTCTCCTTTCTGTGCAGAGCTTAGCTAGCTTGTTTGCTAACGACAGTTGGAGGTTTAGGACGCTTTAACTGCCACATAACAAGTCATTTCCTCAACACATCAACAGAAGCATGTTGTTTAAAGTGCATATGACAGGTTTTTTTAATGATTTCCTAGTTTAGACTTTATTTGGTGAGATAATACCAGTTGTAAATCTAAATTATAGTTTTACTCCAATTAACTATTAAGGAAAAGTTGAAAATCAAATCAAATCAAATCAAATCAATTTATTTTTATAATGCCCAAAATCACAACAACAGTTGCCTCGATGGGCCACAGGTAAAAGCAGTTCAGATAACTGTCCCAGAATGCCCCTGTCCTTTGACCCTCCTTCGCGGCGAGGAAAAACTACAAAAAACCCCATGGGAAAAAGTAGAAACCTCTGGGAGAACCACAGTGAAGGAGAGATCCTACTCCCACGGACGGACAGGCTGCAGATGAACTAGGACTGACATCCACTTGGACTGTGGAGCCAGAACCACTCAAGAGGGAGGTGGCTTTAAAGAGTTCCTCCAGGAGGACGAGGAGCATTCCACCCAGTGTAGAGAGATCCTCCAGCAGGAGATGAGGAACAGTTAATCTAAGTAGATGGAGTTCGTCCAGGCGGATGAGGTGTGGCTAATCCAGGGTTGAGGGAGTTCCTCCAGGCGGGTGGCGCTTAGATCGTCCAGTGTAGAGATCGATCCTCCAGACAGATGGGGGTGGGGGGGTCGTCACTGGAGCAGCCGCCGCAGTGCCTGAAACAGTCTCCACTCCCCGGGGGAAGTGGAGAGAAAGAGAAACATGTGAACAGCAATGAACAGACTGCAGTTGAAGTAATATTAAATATTGTTGATAGGTAAAGTAGGAAGAACCAGAGGATAGTGTTCAAGCTGCCATACTTCCCCCAGCAGAGTTGCTCCAAGGGCAGCGTAGCTAAAACTGTAGGTTTTTATTTCTGTTCCTAACTGGCCTGACCATAAACTATTTCAAAGAGGAACGTTTTGAGCTGGTCTTAAATGTAGAGACTGTGTCGGCCTCTTTTACATGAACAGGAGCTGGTTCCATAACATAGGAGCTTGGTAGCTAAATGCTCGACCTCCTACTGTGCTTTTAGAGACTCTGGGACTAACAATAGTCCAGCATTTTGAGAACGAAGAGCTCTGTTTGGATGGTACGCTACTATTGCATCTTTGAGGTCGATGGGGCCATATTGTTTAAAGCTTTATAAGTCAGGAGGAGGATTTTAAATTTGATTCTAAACTCAACAGGAAGCCAGTGAAGAGACTCTAACACTGGTGAAATATGATCTCTTTTTCTAGTACCTGTTAATAATCTTGCTGCTGCATTTTGAACCAGTTGAAAGCTTCTTATAGAGCTTTTAGGACACGCTGTAAGCAGAGCGTTACAATAGTCTAATCTGGATGTGACAAATGCATGGATGAGTTTTTCGGCATCGTCTCTGGGCAGGATTTTTCTAATTTTGGTTATGTTACGCAAATGAAAGTAGGCTGTTTTACAGGCTTGATTTATATGTGCTTTGAACGAGAGATCTTGGTCAAATAGGACCCCAAGGTTTCTTACAGTAGAGCTGGGGGCTACAGTGATATTGTCCAGAGAAACTATCTGGTCAGATAAAGAGTCTCGCAGGTGCTTAGGGCCCAGCAGAATGACCTCGGTTTTTTCAGGGTTAAGGAGCAGATAATTAAGAGTCATCCAAGTTTTTATGTCTTTCACGCAGGCACTAAGTCTGTCTACTTGATGGGTCTGATCAGGTTTCATTGATAAATAAAGCTGAGTGTCATCTGCATAGCAGTGGAAGTTAATGCCATGCTTTCTGATGATCAGGGCAGCAAATAAAGTGTGAACAGAACTGGACCGAGTACTGAACCCTGCGGCACACCGTAGGTTACTTTAGAATATGGGGAAGATCTCTGGTTTACATTAACAAACTGGTACCTATCAGATAGATAGGATTTAAACCAACTAAGGGCGGTTCCACTGACACCTACATCACATTCTAACCTCTGCAGTAGAATGTTGTGGTCGATGGTGTCAAACGCTGCGCTGAGGTCCAACAGAACCAGGATTGAGACCTGTCCATCATCAGCAGCTAATAACAGATCATTTGTGACTTTAACTAGTGCAGTTTCAGTGCTGTGGTACGCACGGAACCCTGACTGAAAAACTTCAAGTAAATTATTGTTGAAAATATGTTGAAAATGACAGGAAGTAGAGCAAAGTTCCCAAACATGATGACATCACACTAGGGAGACCATTTACACACAAGAAACACTTTTTCTGACCCCATAAACATTCATTCAACAAAATAAAGCTGTTCTCATATATTTCTATTTGTAAAATAATTGTTTACCACATTTTTTACCCCACTGTAAAACAGGGTTGCTGGGTAACAGTAGCAGAATGTCCTAATGAGATGTCATGATTCAAAACCAAAAAATAGCCAAACTGGGCAAAAATGTTTAAAGTTTCTAGCTAAACCTTAAATATAATTCTCGTAACAGTGTTTTAGTCAAATGAGTAGTGACATAGGTACTTTAAGGAGAGAGAGGTCCTGAGTTCGAGCTCTGTTGTTTACTTTTTGTTACTTGTTTACTTGATTTTCCTTTGTTCTAGACGCTGCTCACTGCTAAAATTCAGAATGCTGTGGTGTCATCTGCATTACATCTATGGGACTGTGATGACGTCACACACAGCTTTTTTTCATTGTAGCTAATTAAATCGTGATGCACCTTTAGGAACCCTATATAACCTTATATAACTTAATAATACCATATCTGCAACACTTCTCTATCCAGGCCTTTGTTACAAGAATAAAAAGAGTTCATTAACATGATCACAGATAAAACATGCAACAAATGCTGTTAGCTGAACATAAACTCACCTTATCAATTCAAGCCACTTCTTTTTTTATTCTTATCCGGCGGAGGTCAGTGAGAGGAAAGCTCCTGTCCTGTTGGTGCTGATCGCTGATATATTTGAACAAAAAGGTGACTGTGGCACAGTGTCAAAAACACAGTCAGACGTGAAATTGTGCAGCAGCTTAGACCCCGGAAGTGAGGAATACGCCATGTGAGACGCCACACTTAATAATCCCATTGTATCATTTCTGCGGATTTTGACCCTTGTTTACAGAATGGTTGCTAGGTAACAGTTGTGGAATTACTTCTACATGGCGCATCTGCTGCTCATGTTCAACCAGGAACATTATTAACTGCATGTCAAAGTGGGGAAAATATGCTGTTTAGTAAAATCTTAACCATAATCATGTTCACTAGGTTGTGAAATGTGTCTAACCTGTTAAGATAAGCTCAATCGAGTGTGCCACGCTGTCTGTGGAGATGAAATCAGTGTTCTTGTATGATTTGATTTGTACGTTTCAGTTCTTTCAGCACCTAGATTTCTGCCGCAAAGTGCACATCCAGAAGCAGATGCACAGTCACACCACAGAAGCCTGACGTCCCACTGCTCTCCCTGCTTCATCACACACGCCATTATGTCACAGCCAGAGCCTCGGCGGAAGTGTCTGACGCTGTTAGCTGCCGCGCTCACACTGTAAATATAGAAGCACATACATTCATAGGACTCATTACCAGCTGATGACTGTGATTTCATTTTCACATTCCTTCAGCTTCTGTCATCTGTCGCTTGCTGTCAGCCAACCCAGCCATCCACAAGTGTATGCTCTCCCCTCACATTCTGTTTGTGCATCTCTTTTTCTTTAATCTTAATGCACTGCATGGTGTGATCCTGTGGTAAAAGCCCCTGTGCTAAGAACAAAGGCAAACTACAATGTCATGAATGGAGAATAAAGACTTCACCATCCCTGCACAGAACCTCCTGAATTCAGTGTCTTCATTTTCGATCGCCACACAAGAATCCTCATGCTGTGCTATCATTAGCCACATTCAATCGGCAGACAGTTCGTTTTAGAGCACTAAGGAACGGTTCTGTTTATGACGGCAAGTGCCTCCATGTTCAGGTCTGGCACTGGGTCCAGAGGCAGAGCTCTGCTTTTAATCCTGAGGCTGATTTTAGCAAGACATTTAGTAATTCCAAGTTTGTGTAGCTGTGAGCCGTGGCTAAAGCTAGAGGACAGGAAACTACTTCAGGTTTCTCCTCAGCTTTTTATGCATTTTTCGTTGCAAAGCCTCTATGCTGCATCTTCAATGTCATGGATTGGGTTTGCATAATGTTAGATGCTGTTGCTAACATGCGCTTTGTTTTGGCTCAACGTATGTGTTAAAGATAAGGACAGCGTTTTCACCTGAGTCTGTGTTCATCGAAACTGGAGCCAATAGCAAACCAGACCTCTTTGGAAGCGAGTGCCTCCTTGAATCACTTAAATAGACCGGTATGGCTCACTTTAAACTGGAGACACTTTTGGCCATTTCTAATACACTCCAAAATGAACCGGTGGCTCCACACTGTTCCTCAGACTGGACAGAATCCACAACAGGAGCTGGGATTTGGTGGTGAGTCTTCAGATCATCAGGAGCCTGCTGAGGTTTATTACAAACTGAGCGCTGTGGCATCCCAGTGTGCAGCACATTCAGCTTTCTCAAGAAATAATCACCTTGTGGGACTTTACAACCCATTAACATAGTTATTTGATTTGTATATATTTTCCTGTTATCTTGGGTGAGTAATGTTTGTCCAGTTGTGTTTGTTTAGTTATATGTACAAAACAACAAAAATTAAATTATGGAAATTTAGACTAAAAAGGGTTTTCAAATCACACCTAATCTTTTTTGTAATGTTTATTGTGCTGGTGCTGTGGAAATAATGCTGATCTGTTTATTGCGGGCCCCTGGAGGCGGCCCCAGACTGATGGGTCAGTGGCCCCTTAGGAGGAGTGAACATGCAGCTGCCCTCACCTGTGCTGAGTTCTGAGCGTGAGAGGGGCAGGAGTGAAGGGGATGGGGCAGAGAGAAGGGGGCTGGGACACAGGCCGGCTCCGGCTCACAGGGAGGCTTTGATCAGCCCGACAGGAACAGACAAGGGCCGCACCGGCAGCACAACAGCACTCATAACAAGCCCACTGTTGGTTTATCAGAGGTTAGCGGAAAACTTTTTCAAACAGAATCCAGCTGAGCCATCACCAGCGGCTCTGAACGAGGGAGCCAGGCATACAGATGTGAAATTTAAAGAGCTCATTTCACACACAGCCAGCAAGAACTGTCTGTACTTATGTTTTATCAAAGGGCTGGTGCCAGACCAACTCACATTTCCAAGTTTCTTCTTTCACTTATAATAACTGGCTAGAATATTCTGTATTCATAACACAGAGCCGAATTGAAGCCTTTTGAAAAGCTGCAATGCAGCGGCCAGACATTTTTTAAAACAATATTTAAGTAGTTTTATACTTATAAATGCAAGATGGTTATCTCTATACATTGTTTCTGTGGGTGAACACAGTAAAAACTTAGAAGCCTCGGGTCACAGGACTTACAGGAAACATATCATGCAACATTGGCTTTAATAATGGTATTACTTCACCATAAATTTATCAGAAAGTCACGCATGAGTAATGATGTCGCCAGGCATTTGAGGCTTGAGGGCTCAGAAAAACCTTTGGACACGATGCCCTAAACATTTGGCGTATTGTTTGGGGGTGAGATTTCGACCTAGTTAGCCCAGCCTGTTCCAAAGCACTTAACCCATCCAAATGAACATAACCCTTAACCTGATTGTACAAAATATCATGAAAATAAACATTTGCCAGTGCACCCACCCTGGACGAAACGCAGAATATAGAGGTGGTCCTGGAGCACAGCAGGAGGACGGGGCTGAACACAGAGCTGAAGTCCACAGCGTAGGTTCCTGGGGAGCCTCTGTAGACAAATACATGGTTTCTAAGAAGAGTTTTTTTTTTTTTTTTTTATTGAACTTTATTTAACCAGGAAAGTCCAGAGGAGGTCTGGCCCCCTGGTCTGGAGGTGATGTCCTTGAGGGGAGACAGGACCTGACTAAATGACAACATAAAGACAGCGTTCAAGCGCAGATTTAACAGACTGACACTACACTGAGACTACACATTTCACTAAAACATATAGAACATGATTATATGTCAAATTTGATCTTCTTTTCTTATTTTTTCCCAGTTTATCTATTTTAGTGACGTTACTTCCTGGTTGGACATGAGCAGCAGATGTGAAATAAGTAGAGGTAATTCCACAACTGTTACCTCGCAACCATACTGTAAACAATGGCCGACAGCCATATAAATGATAATAGATAGGATTTGACAAATTGCATTTTTATTTTATGAAATTATTGTTGAAACCAGGGATTCAAAGACCTTTGTGGCTGTGATTGAATATAAAAATGCCACAGAACCAAGACCCCAGCAGCAATTGATGACTTGAACTTGACTTTCCACTTGAACGATCAGGTTTAATATTGTTTATTGTGATTATTTGTTTATTAATTGACTTAATTTCAACAGATTTTACAGTCCTGACCAGCACTTTGAGAAACACTGGTTTGAACTGAATTTTGGATGGAATGGAATGTTTGACATAGACAGGGATTCTGTTTTAGAACTCATCACATCACTCACATCATTTTCAACTTTAGTTTTTCCATGTTTCTTCGCAAACTGACTGATGTCAGTATCAAACATGATATCAAACTATGATATGTATTTACCACAGGGACTGTCCCACCGAGCAAATGCATGATTATAAAACCATGAAAACCTGTCATATGCTTTAAGTTTGGGGAATCTGTGTGTGTGTTGTAGTTGATGAGAAACTCCCACTGTTTAAGTGATTTTATCTGAGAGGAAGTGATGTCAGAGGCGCTCCACAGGAAGTGCCTCTGCATGCGCCCTCACAGCCAGAGACCATTACATACAGTGGTGTCTTACTGCTGTTGTTTTGCTAATCATTACCGCTGCTCCGGCTCTGTCAACACGCCGCCCCGCTCCCTCCTGCTCATCTCACTTTTCTTGTATAATCAAGTTTTTTTTTTGTGTGTGGAAGTTTGAAAGCGTTGTGTTCACAGGGAGCAAATCAAATACTAATGTGTAGTGTGGATTGCACGCAGCGGGACGTGTGCGCGCGTGTGTTCGCTCACAGATCTGCAGAGCCCGCTGTAAATACGGGTGATCCGCCTAAACTCCGGGCTTCTCGCTGTAATAAGATTTGTTAGTGTGGATCTGTTGCACTTACAGGCGCCACACGCAGGTTCCCAGGCCGTTTGATCAGCCGGTGTCAGATTAGCGGCTGCGTGGATTAGCAGAGGGAGCGGCCCGGGGCTCGAGGTGTGTCTCCAGGCGTAAGAGGCTTAGCGTAACTTCTGTGCAGCCTAATAGCCTTATTTGTGAGGGAGGATCTGATTTTTCTCCTCCCTTCCTGTGAGTTTGCCGTGGACTTTAAGTTGTCACAGACGCTGTAAATCCAGTTTTAGTGTCTGGAGGGGGGTGCACGGGTGCGAGTACAGCACGGAGCCTGTCACGGCGCTGTTCTAAAGAGACCGCGGCTGACAGCTCGTACGCCTCCATCACGCGACCGACCACCATTTGCATTCAAATATAAAAACACTAGAAAAGCGACGCCTGTAAAAGTATGTATTACATTTAAATTTCAAATGTGTGGCGTTGTGTGGTGACAAAGTAGGCCACACTGCAGGCGGCTTCAGAGGCTTCAGAGGGTTTAAGTCAATAATGCAACAGCGGCTTACTTATGTTGTTTATATTTTGGTCTCCAACAATTAACCGACTAATCCTAACTAGTCGGGTATAAAAAATAATAATAATTGTGCACTGCAAACATTGAATATCTAGCTTTACTTAAAGGAAAAAAGTTTTGCATATTTTGTAATGTTATTAGCCTTTAAACATGCTCGAGTACCTTAAGTTTGGCATCCCATGTTTAAGAACTAAGAAAAGAAAAAAGTTTATTAAAAAAACAAAATTAACATCTGGTTCTGTTTACTCTGGCACTTACTGAGTTTAGGCGCCATCTACTGGCTACATAGAGCTTAAACAAGCTGAGCTAAGCGTTACAGTAACCATGTTTACATACGCAAAATGTCTTTAATCTGATCATGAATCAGATTAGAATTTTACTGTGTACATGGACCCTGAAAAAAATAATCTGATTACGACACGCGTTTACATCTGTTATACATTTGATCGGAATAAATTATCTTGACATGCGCAGAATTGGCTAACATACCGGAAACAGTAGAAGAAGAACAAACTTCCGTTGTAAACAAACATGGCTGCGTACGTTTTGGCTCGTAACATTTTTCTTTCTTGATTTCACCTCCTGTTCGTACAATTTTCATTTCATTTAACAGTTGTAACAACATAGTGGTGTCCGAAGCGGACCAGTTCTGCCTCATGCTCGCCATTCCCCTCGCTTCCGCATTAGCTGACGTAACAGACATGCGCAGAGAGGATTCCTTCAACCAAAACATCGGAAGAAGCGTGTACACGCGCATCGATCGGAATAACAATCGGCATAACCCACCCGTCTCAATCGGAATGAAATTTTGATCCGAATGAGTGTAATCGGGTCAGAATATTCCGAATGGCGTGTTTATATTAATCATTTTTATTCCGATCAGGCTTTTAATCCGATTACATGTGTTCATATAAACGTGGCTATTGATCGTGTTTAGATGACGGCTATACTCAGAACCTGGTGAGGATTTAAGGACTTAAAACAGCAGAAGATTTTTAGAAAAGGACGTAGGAAGTGCTTTTGACGGTCGGAGAGGAGAGGATTTTCTAACAAGCATTCCAAATAGTGTGAATGACACTAAATAACTCCAGGTGTGTTTTTGATGATGGAACGTTGTTAGAACATGGTTAAAAGCTCAAAAAGTCACTGTAGCAGAATATGTGGTCTTAAAAATGACCTGAATTCAGAATATAAATCCTGATTTAATGTAAAAGAAAGAAATGCACAACGTGGTGTTCCCAAATAACAATAAGTGGAGTCTGCATGTTCTCCCCATGTTACCGTGGGTTCTCTCCGGGTTCTCCGGCTCCTCCCACCGTCCAAAGACATGACTGTGTAGGTTAATTGGTAACTCTAAATTTCCCATAGTGGATGAATGTGAGAGTGAATGGTTGTCTGTTAATGTCTGTGTCTCTGTCAGCCCTGCGACGAGTTGGCCACTGTCCAAAAAAGACGGATATCTGATGGTCATCAATAACACATTTCAATCAGATTACTCACACTTTTCAACACACAGATTAATCACGATTAATCATATTACTCACTTATTTCAAAGTGCAAATGACAGGTTCGACATACATTTCACTAAAATGTAGTAAACGTGATTGTATTAAACACTTTTCCTATTTGTCCCCAGTTTGACAGTTTTTGTAAAGTTTATGATGTTACTTCGTGGTTGAACATCAGCACAAATATGACATATTCTGCTGTGAAGACGGACGGAAACCAGCGGATTTATCAAATGATCTTAATCGTTTGAGGTCACTGACTAATGTTACTACAGTTAAGTGTTTACTGTCAGTTGTCAAAAGCAACAAAGTCACACAAGAAAGACCCACTGCTTATTTCATTCCCAATGTAGCATTAGCTGAAGTAGTTATAGGAGGTTTTCAAAAACAGGCACTAACAACATCAAATCTCACTGTTTGCTGAGTCTGTGATTTTATTATTGGTGTCATCAATATTCAATAATTACCTAATAATTCCTAACTGTTACCTAGCAACCACACTGTAAACAAGGGCCAAAATCCCTATAAATTACACAATAGTTAGGAATTTACCATAAAAATACAAATCACTTGTAATTACAACCCCTAACCCTCTGCAATTATTGTAAACCAAACATGTCATACTCTCAAGAAAGCCAATCAATCAGTGATTAATGCATACACTTTCACTGATTAATGGCATTAGTTAATGACCTTAAGCTCACTCTGAATTTGCTTTCATAGCATTATTGTATGTTTAATGTCTTATCTAAATTACTTTTTTTTTACGTTCCAATCCATCAGACAGAGAGTATGAATTGCTTTTACATGTTCTCCATAAATACACATTTTATGAAGTTATAAAGAGTAAGCCACCCATTCAAACGTGTCCAAACTTATTCCAGTCTGAATAATGCAAAATATAGACCTATAGTATGAATTGTTAGATTGAATCGCCGTGTTGCAGGTACTTTGAGCTGTTTGGAGGGGGAAGAGTGAGGCAGCAGGAGCTTAAATAGAAAACTCAATACCCAAAGCTGCCTATTTCCTGCCTCTCACGGAGCACAGGCATTTTATTGAAGGCTGAAGATTTCCCGCGCCGTGAAACCTGAATTCTCACACAAACACTAGAATTTGTGCGCTGAGTAGCAAACTGCTCTTTTCTTCCGTGTGTGAGCGGCAGGTGCAGCGCCTCACGTGCTGGACGGATCACCATCATCAGCCCCCTGTTTACTGGGTTAGCTTTATGTGGCGTTAGAGGCAGGAGCGTGTGGCTGAGCAGAGCATACAGATGTTAGGCCATACAGATGTTAGTGCTCTGCCTCATATGTTCTACAGAATGGCATTAAACGTAACTCGGGTCAAGTTACAGGTCAGATCTGTGGAGAGGCATACTTTGAGGACTGTTATTTTTTACCAAGAAGAACACATAATGTTTCTCCACTTCATTTATTGAAATGCTGGGCCCATTCTTACTACTAAACTGCTCAGTGCTAACCACATACTGTATGTGGGGCACACGGGAACTTTTTGGACTTTTTATTCAATTCGAATTCTTAATTCTATTGTGGAATGTTTTTTGGGAATTTCAATTCAATGTATTTTTGTAGTGCCCATAATCACAGCAACAGTTGCCTCGATGGGCCACAGTAGAAAGCAGTTCAATTAAACAATGTTCAAGAGAACTGATCAAATGGATAAATGTGCACCCCCTGACCTTGACCGTCCTTCTTGGCAAGGGAAAACCCCTGTGGGAAAAATAGAAACCCCGGGGAGAAGCACAGGGAAGGAGAGATCCTCCTCCCACTGACGGACAGAGGCAGATGGACCAGGACTGACATCCATTTGGACCAGAACCACTCAAGAGGAAGGAAGGTGGATCATCTAGAGTAGAGAGAGTTCCTCCAGGCACACAAGGAACAGTTCATTTAGTGTAGAAAGGCACACGATTTTTTATGTTATATTATATTATTTCTGTTCCTGATCGGCCCAACCATAGGCTATTTCAAAGAGGAACATTTTAATTAGCCCATAAGACTTGATTCTCAACATGCATTTTCTATTTCAGCATTAATGTCCTTGAGAGAGTGTAAATCTACTTTGAATTTAGGGACTTTTTGACCCTCTTGAAAAGTCAGTAGATTGCGTGAGTGGAGCAGTTCCACCGCAACATTTCAATACTGAACAATGCATTTATGTATAAATATATTTTCAAAATGCAGTTAATTTATTTGTCCTCTGAATTTGACCTGTCCTTCATTGTCAGGAGAAGTGCAGCACCCGAGGACTGACTCAGAACCACAGCTGCAGGACTGATGGAGGAAACCTGGAAAACTCACAGCCACAGAGAGAAACATGCAAACTCCACAGAAAGGCCCACCAGCACCGCCAGGGAGTCGAACCCAGAACCTTCTTGCTGGAGACTGTTTTTTATATTCTAAAGGATTGACGATGTTGACAGTATTTTGGGGTGGTTTTTCTGCATCTAAAACGGCAGTAAATGTAAGAAAACTTCCCAGGCTGAACCAGGGACACCTCTGTGAAACAACACTGTGACATTTCCTCTCTCCAGATGAACAGAGGTGCCCTGGGTCAGGCCTGTGCTGCTGCCCCTTCCAAATGTCACAGCACCTCCTCCGAACATCACACGCTTCTCTTCATCACGTGTCACAGTCTAGAGGCTGGAAGACGGCTCAGTATTATATGTTTTAGACACAAATATCCAAACATATGATCCTCAGTAATAATAAAGTTATTATTATTTGTTGGGGATTGAGTTCACAAACATATTAATATTTAAATACTTTCATAAAAATGTGGAAGGAAGCAGAGACTCCAAAGAGAGACTGATGGACAATATTGCATGTGAAAGTGAATGTAGCGACATGGCAGAGCAGTGGGAGGATTCTGTTTCAGTGTCTCTGGCTGTTGCAGTGTGTGTTTTTGTATTAGTCTTAATTCTATTCTATTCTACTCTTTTTTCTTCCTTTTTCTTTTGCATAATTTTGAAAAAAACAAAAGCGTATTTACTCCTGGGTAATGACCGAAAGGACAAGATCGCGGATACAAGTGGTCGAAATGATCTTCCTCCGCCGGGTGGCTGGGCGCTCCCTTAGAGATAGAGAGGAGCTCAGTCACATGGGAGGAGCTCGGAGTAGAGCCGCTGCTCCTTCACGTCGAGAAGACTCGGGCATCTGTTCCGGATGCCTCCTGAACGCCTCCCTCAGACCCAGGACACGCTGGAGGGACTATGTCTCTCGGCTGGCCTGGGAACGCATCGGGATCCCCCCGGAGGAGCTGGAGGAAGTGTCTGGGGTGAGGGAAGTCCTGGAGTTCCTGCTTAGACTGCTGCCCCTGCAACCCGGTCCCGGACAAGCGGAAGAAGACCAAGACAAATGCGTATTTAAAGACACACTATGTAACTTTTTTAGCTAAAACATGATGTACATAAGTGTGCAAACATCCTTACCAGAGATATATGCAACATTCTGAATTTTGGCCATCGACTATACTTTTGTCCTTAATGTTGCTTTTTGAACAGGCACTTGTTTGGAGCGTTATTGCAGAAGGCCCCTCCCCCCCGCTCTGCACTACAGAGTGATCGGAGCTTGGATTTTAAAAAAGTGGAAAGAATCATTTGCTTCTCTCAAAGCCATAGTATACAGCGTTGATTTAAAATAAATAGTAATTGTAAAATAAAAGTTTCATTGTAATAGCCTACTAATTGCTGTTTTAAGTTAGTACTTTTGCTGTACATATGTGCAGGTTGTCTAGACTTGTGGGTCTGCTGAAAATTGGCTATTGCTATCGGCTGGCCACACTTTGAAAAAAATCTCTACTGGCCAACGAAAAACCCATATCGACCTCTGATCCGTAATGTGAGAGGCTTTGCATCTCCACAAACCTGACTCGTTTGTGGAGGCTCCTGCTGCTTGTTTCCATGGAATGCATTGAGAATGTTTTTGAGAACTAACTTTCACTTTCTATGGAATCATGCAGGTGACTTTCCACCTCCACAAAGTGCTGCTTTATATTCTATGTAGATAAAACCTAATGGCATCCTTTCAACTGACAACAATCACATCTTTGATGTCGAATAGTGACACAACTTTCTGAAGATTTTGTGAAAAACATTTCCCTTTTTGTTATTGCTAACAGAACAGACAGTGGACTTGTTCACGTTAGGGGTCACAGTTGACAGTGAACTTTTTAATTTAATTAATTTTAATTTAATTTAATTAATTTTAATTTTTAATTCCAGTATTAAATATTCATACATGTTTCCTTCTGCTCACCATTTGATAAAAGAGTGCTCCTGGGCATGTATAATATTCAAAGAAATCAATAGCTTCCAGTCAAACCAACCACTCTGGGATGAATCTGAATCAATTTGTGCTCCAAACCCACAAATAAAATAAGTGCTAATCCCTAAAATAAAATAAAATACAAATCATGAATAGGCTGTTTTTTTTGTTTTTGTTTTCACTTTATTACAAATCCCTACATTGTTAGCGATATAAGCTTAAGCTTTGATAGAGGAATTATCAAAACCCAACAAAGTCTAAGTCTACTGGCTGTCAGTCCATTCCTCCAACAGCAGATTTACTCCCATTTATATTTGCCAAAAAATGCAGGTGGGATTTGAAACCTGATGTCCTGTACTCGTTGGTGGTGCAGTGGATAAGGGCGTTCCACATGTTTGGTCGCATCCAACGATGGAATTTGTGCAGACTGGGCTCGGGCATAAGACATTCAAATAGAAATATACCCCAAACCAACCAACACACACTGACCACCTTTACTCAACACACCATGCCACACAAACCCACTTTCTATTTGACTAAATCCACAAAAAGCTCCACAAAAAAGGGGAAAAAAATAAAGTCAAAACAACCACAAACAGAGACAAAACATTCTCATACATTGAAGGAGGACCTGGCACAATATCAGCACTGCACACAAAACCTACAGCAGCTGCACCTCAAGGACTACACTAGAACGCAAAGAGATTGAAATATATGGAATCTCTTGTTTGACCTGGAATAAAGCATACAGAGGTGAAACGGGCTGAGCTTTCAGTGCATTCGAGTTAGAGATTGTGAAGAAGAAATATAGAAAACACCCCATGTACTCTTTGCACTGTGTAAGTTCTGTAGTGTCCATAGAGACCCCTGTTTGTCTCCATGAAGCCTAACCCTAACCCCTGCATGGAACGGTTGTGCACAATTTACGTTTTTGTAATTCCATGTTCTATTTTACTATTTGTTGTCAACAGAAAAATGTACATATTTCACGTTTTTGAAAATTCTGTTTCATAAGAATGTCAATCAAAAACGTATACATGTTATAGTTTATCAAACGAGGAGAAGTGTTGATTCTTATTCTTTGCGTTCAAATGAACAACTGTTGCTCTGTGTTCCATATGTCTGCACAGAACTGGGAAAAACATATTTTTCTCACGCTGCTCCCACTTCATGGAACACACTGCAAAAAAGCTGGAAGCTCCTGAACTTATCTCTTTAAATGACGACTCGTTTAATTGTAACTGTTTTTTTATAATTATATGTCATTTTATTTGTTGTCTATGTCTGTAACTTTTTGCTGCCTCTTGGCCAGGACTCCCTTGTAAAAGAGGTTTTTAATTTCAATGGGACTTTCCTGGTTAAATAAAGGTTAAATAAAAAATAAAAAAATGAACTCTAACCCCGACGCAGACTCTAACCCTGATTTACAAAACATTCAAATGTGTAAGTTTTCCACAAACTTACTTAATTAGCAAAGACCACACCACCACGAAGATATGCAAACGACAATGATTTACTGAAGTGAGAGACGCTGATGTTCCAGGGCTGGTGGAGAGAGCAGAGGCGTTACGCTGGTATAACAAGGCTTCTGGGAAATAGAGGTGTGGCCCAGAGATGGCGGAGGTGTGGTCCTGCTCATGAACCTCAGTTAACATTATAACTATATTTATTGAATGGATTTTGACAACCAAAATATACAACAGCGCCATAAATGCAAAAACGTAAATTGTGTACACATTTTTTTCTGGAGACTAGGTTACAAATGTTCCACTGTATGGCATTAAACTAAATCTGAACTAAAAAAATAAATATCCATGAAGACAAGCATAGGATCTCACCAGGTCAAGTGAGGTACATGTTCACACACACCATTATGATAGGACTTCTATAATGTATAATGTATTACTTTCAAGAGCAACTTATACCTTTGGGTTTCTGTTGGTCAGTGTGTAGCAGGCTCTAATAGACCTGTTGTTGATGGTCACTTCATTGTACTCACCAGCCAAAAAGGAAGAAATAATAATAATAACATTTTATTTTTATTTTACTTTGGCAAAAGTACAAAAGAAAAATGTTACTCAGATTACTAGTTCATTTTTAAGCAATTTTAGATCTGTCTTTTGTACAAAACTTGATCAATTCAATGGTTTGAAACACTGAATTAAGTTTTCAATGCGCTAATTCTGATCCAGGTTATCTGAACAGGCCATGCAGTGTTGTTTTGAGTGTTTGTCGGTTTAGAAAGGAGCAGAGACAGCAGTGAGACAACCATGTGCTCAGTACTAATGGCTTTAAATAGAACTAAATATCCTAAAATTTTACTCAGTTACACTTATATTAGGATTTATAATAAGTTACTTTCCACCCCTGGAAATAGATGTACAATCAGTCCAAATGTTGATAAGTACAGGACCGTATTTGGTGCGTGTAGGAGTGACTTTAAGAGCGGATCTATGTTCACACTGCAGGTTGAATCTGATTTTTTTTGCCCAAATGTGCCCTGGATCAGATTTTGTCATAGCAGTGTGAACAGCCCAAATCTGATTTTTTCAAATGCGACCCAGACCACTTTCATATGTGGAACTAAATCTGATCTTCTGCAAAGTGACTGCAGTGTGAACAAGCAGATCACATGAATCGGACTTCTGCGCTGAAATTAAACAGCAGACATATTTTTTACATAAGAAAATACAAGAATTAAACAGATTAAATCTTCAAATGTCTGCCTTACACAGCAGTGAAGCTAGAAAGCTTCAATCTGAATTGGCTTTTTTAAGTGTGACAAAGATAAAACATCAACTTTTTTTTAGACACACGATAAAGATGACTATAGGCTTGAACAGAAAAATACTTCCTTATTACAGTCTGTCTCATAATGTGACAACAGCTCGTTACCTGTTCCTTCTCCACACCAAACACCCCAGGACTGTTTGGGTTCACACATAAAAACTGATTTGAGTTACATTTTATTTGCAATGTGAACCGCCTCTCTGAATCTGAATTGAACATCAAGGCCTGCAGTGTGAATGTAGCCTATGTGTCTCTGTGGGAGAAAAAAACAGCCTTTTGAAGCCACAATATCCCAGAGAAGTGGAATCAGTGAATAATTAAACATGTTTTAGTGCAGATTAGACAGTGGTGTTTAAAGTGAAAGCTTAAATACTGAGAGAGAAAAGTGACCAATCGTCCTGTTTCCTTTCACAATAATCCTAACAGTAAAATGTGTAAAAATGGTGACATTCTTTGCCGTCACACACCTGCGACACACTTCTGCACATGCTGCTGCTTCCTGGGCCTGTTCGCTCCAGGGTCACCGCGCCTCCCGTCCGTCAACGCAGCGTTCGGGGACAGCGGTAAAGTAGGCCACGGTTTCCTCGACGGCTCCTCTTGTCGCACAAGTCAAAGCCATCTTCCCCCACAAATCTGTGCGTGTGCCTGCGTCGCGAGCTGTGAGGCGCCAACATCAAGCGAAAGATGACAAAAGACAGGCAAAAAGTCCTGTAGTTATCAAGGGAGCCGCTTTGTTTACCTGTGTGGGCTTGTTAGCGCGCAGCTAGCTCCGACGCTGCCACTGCTGCCGCTGTCTTTCTTCTGCAGCCTCCTCGCTTTCTTTTGCCGTAATTAATGCGCAAGGCTTTGTTTACACATTTCTCCGCGCTCACTCGTAGATTTATTTGCCGTGAGTCCTCTGGGGTTTGAATAATTGAAGTGATTTGTATTCTCTTAAAGAAAGGGCCCGGGGGAGCGTGCAAGTGAAAATTGTTAGGGTCTAAAGTGTATCTCTAGCCGCTTTCTTAAACAGGGCCTTTTAGGTTTTAAAAAAAGCTCTGAGGAGTCCTGTGCGCAGCAGCGAGCAGAGGGGAGCGCGCCAGATTGTAACTGACATGTTTTTCCAGAGCGGGGATGATAAAACGGAATAATCAACATTTGTTTTAAAAATAAACATACAGCATTTCCTTGAACCGTAAATATAGCCGTGTGTGTTTTGAAGTGGGAGGCACAGACTGTCATTTGTAGCCTGTGCTCGTCTCTTTAGAGAAGTGAACACTGAGACAAACGCAGATCCTGTAGCGTACTCGAGGTTAAACTGCAGTTAAACACACAGCCTAAATGTTAAGAGTGGCTAAATGTGACTTTCTACGGAGCTCAGGATGAAGGAGGAGCAGATCTGCATAGTCGGAGCCAGGCATGGAGCCACACCAGGGGCCCCTCCTGCAGCGCCAGACAAGACAACGCCACAGGATGAGGATTAATCACGTATAAATATAGGAACTGTTTAATTTTAAACTTTTAAAACTCAAAGTAACATATGTATTCCACTGAATCACTTAGACCACTTTCTCAAACTGTGGTACATGTGCCACTGGTGGTACGCTAACGTCTTCTGGTGGTATGTGGACTCTATGTAAAATGTAATGTTTACTTCATTAAGAGTACAATTTATTCATATTTTTTGCTCTTCCTTTGTGAATTTCTAGCTAAAACTACTGTGGCAATGGTGTATTTCTACTTACGACCTGGTTTATCTCTAATTCAGACCTGAAATAGTCCTGTTATAGACCCATTTTAGATCTGGTGGTACTCAGAAAGCAAAACCTTTTCTTTGGTGGTAAAAGGTTTGAGAACCAATGACTTAGACTAATCTCAGAGGCTCAGCGAAGAGCAGGAGAAGGCCCGGAAGATAAAGGCAAGCAGTGACCCCCAAACTGGAGGAGTGGCTACAGCAGATCCCTGGAAAAACATCAGGCATCTGAGTGCAGAAAAGCACAGTGCAGGAAGAGCAAAGTTACTGTGCAGAACCTGAGAGAGGACCTGAGCTCCCGGGCCTGTGGGAGAGGACCTGAGCTCCCGGGCCTGTGGGCCTGTGGGAGAGGACCTGAGCTCCCGGGCCTGTGGGCCTGTGGGAGAGGACCTGAGCTCCCGGGCCTGAGGGCCTGTGGGGGAGGACCTGAGCTCCCGGGCCTGTGGGAGAGGACCTGAGCTCCCGGGCCTCTGGGAGAGGACCTGAGCTCCCGGGCCTGTGGGAGAGGACCTGAGCTCCCAGGCCTGTGGGAGAGGACCTGAGCTCCCGGGCCTGAGGGCCTGTGGGAGAGGACCTGAGCTCCCGGGCCTGTGGGCCTGTGGGAGAGGACCTGAGCTCCCGGGCCTGTGGGAGAGGACCTGAGCTCCCGGGCCTGAGGGCCTGTGGGGGAGGACCTGAGCTCCCGGGCCTGTGGGAGAGGACCTGAGCTCCCGGGCCTGTGGGAGAGGACCTGAGCTCCCGGGCCTATGGGCCTGTGGGAGAGGACCTGAGCTCCCGGGCCTGTGGGAGAGGACCTGAGCTCCCGGGCCTGTGGGAGAGGACCTGAGCTCCCAGGCCTGTGGGAGAGGACCTGAGCTCCCGGGCCTATGGGCCTGTGGGAGAGGACCTGAGCTCCCGGGCCTGTGGGAGAGGACCTGAGCTCCCAGGCCTGTGGGAGAGGACCTGAGCTTGTTATGAAATGTTGCAATGTAAGGCAGTGGTTCCCAAGCTTTTTTCCTTGAAGCCTTCCCTACGTGAACCGGAGATTACTATTTAATTCAAACTCCACACAGAAAGGCCCAGGAGTTGAACCCACAACGTTCTTGAGAATGCTAGTTACTGCACCACCTTCACGACTAATGTGGACATGTGTTACTTCATGTGTTACTTGAAGCCCAAACTCAGCATGAGCAGCACTTTAGTGAGAGTGGGTCTCGTCCGTGTGTGCTTTTTGTGGCTGTAAAATACTCTTTATGCACAAAGTGTTTAGTATTTGCTTGTTTCATGCTCTTGACTGAAAAAGTCGAGAGTGAGATGGTGAAGCGGACCAGGCCTGGACGTGTTTACACTCAGTTAAGAAAGAAGTTGGTCTGTAAGCCTCGCTTTGCTGAACTAGTTTTCTGATCTGGTTTAGAACTAACATTTCCATTCACTGCGTATTTATTAATGTGAACATTATAAAATATAAATAACATAGACACACTGAATAGTGTGTGAGTATGTGAGGGTGCTTCCTCAGAAGGTCACTACAGATGATGGATGAATGCAGATGCACTCTCGAGATGAAAGCTGCCTATGGAGAGAAAAACATCTCCACATTTATATACAGAACAGAACACATTATGGTAAACATTTGCACCAACAAGACCTGATCATCCCTGCTCCCTGTTAGAGAGAGTGTACCCCACGGCCAGCTCACAGTTCAGAAAGTCATTTACTCGTAACCTCATGAATGTTGTTAAAAAAAGCAATCCACACAAATCCCACAGTGTCCACGAGTGTCACTTCACTGGGCACTCGACATGGAGCCTTGCCTTACAGGAACCATCACAGCACAGTCACATGACTCAACATAGTGGCTGAATTATGTAAAAGTGGTAAACAAATGTTCCTCGCCAAAAATAGCTTGGATGAACTTGGTGATGAGTAGTTGAGAGCGTGAGCATTAAACGTCGTCTGGTAGAAATAATTTATTATGGACGCTTACGTAATTGCCAGTTCAGTAAGTTTAAGGTATGGAATGTAACCTATGTATGTAACTCAAGCCGGGTTCACTGCTCCGGACTGCTGCAGTGTCCTGGAGGATTCAGATCAGAGACAGGACTCATAGGCTTATTTCTACCTGATTTAAATCATAAGAACTGTCAACGCAAATGAGAGATTCATGTGAGGCTCATTCTGCTTTTGGATTGAATAATCCTCTTGAGAACCAAAACACCAAATGGCCACATAAACCACTTGAACAACATGTCAAAATAAATCAGCATTTCAAAGAAAATTCAATTCAGTCAACTGGACTAATGTTTTAGTGTGGAGTTTGCATGTTCTCCCCGTGTCTGTGTAGCTTTCCTCCGGGTTTTCCCCTACAACTAAAAACAAACATTAGGCTCCTCCCCTCTGGGGCCATGTCACCCTTGAAAAAGAGGTTTCAATCTCAATAGGTTCTTACCTGGTGAAATAAAGATTAATAAAAAGAATAACTGTCAGCAAACTGTAATTAGAACTAGTGTTTCCTTTGTTTAAGTCTAAGAATGGATGTGGAAAAGAGCCTTTTTGTTCAGAGGTTGATTGTCTTTCCTGACAAATAGAGCCTCTTTGACTCCTCTCAGACCATCTCCTTTAAGATGGAGCACAGCAGACTGTGGTCCTGAGCAGCTCATGATGATGCAGCACATTTTCTCATGGAGTGGCTCTTTGGTTTTAGAGCGTTCACTGCAGTCTTCACTACACTGAGTGGAGAGGACCGCATGACTTTGTGGCTCTGTCCTTTGGATGGACCTGTGTCGGTGGGTTTGAAACAATCTTATATGTTGTGTCTATAAAAATCCTTTGAAGCTTTTCAAAAACACTAGCTGTGTAAGGAAAGACCCAGTCTGAACTACATTCAGAGAGGGCTTTCTGGATGTGTTGTTCCTCTTTCCCTCTTCCTTCTGGGCCTGAGGGAACCACTTGAGCTCTGTGGGTAATGTCCTAAACACACTGAGTTTATGCTGCAGAAGATCAGCATTACAATTGTTCTCAGTGCAAGTTATATTTGATTTGAACATGTTTACCTCATATCCAGAGACACAATAGTGTTGTGTTTATGAGATTTTAAATGCAAATTGGCAATGCTGAAAAGGTTCCTTCAAATAACAAATTTGTTATAGTTACCTGTAACTTCTCCCCAAAAGGATTGCACTTGTAAAGTAACTAATTTAATTAACTATTACATTATAAAAAAGATAATCTGACCCATGAGCTTTGGCTTGCAAATCACCAAATGCACCCAAACCCAGCATTAGTAATGGTCTATTGTCCTCCACAGAGTTCAAAAGCACCAAAACAGACATGTTGCTGCACAGACACAACGACAAAGGACATGTACTAAACGTACCCTAACGTCAGAAGATAAACATATGCACACTACATGACAGCTCTTGTACACCAGAGGTGTAGCACTAAATAGACATTATAACAGGGGTGTCTAAACTTTTGTTATTGAGGGACGCATATTGAAACATAAACCAAATGAAGGGCAACAGATCCATACAGTGAAAAACGTTTGTTTGTGATTTTACAGTGCCACCACACCTTAAGTCACTTTGTGGACCTTAATATCAGGTTTGTCTCACATCAAGATGTGAGGTTATAATGGTAGAGAACCTGAAACTGGCAGTCAAAGTATTTCTGAGCAGGATCAGACTAATGTGGTTCACCAGGAAGCCTGAGGGCCAAGAAAAATGTGTCTGTGGGCCGCAGCTTACTCCTGGGGCATAGTTATGACACCCAGCATTACAATAACTGCACTTACATTGTGTGGTGTAAGAAGACGGCTGTGTCCACACTCGACTGGCTCACGGCGTTTTAAATCAAATCAAATCAAATCAAATCAATTTATTTTTGTAATGCCCAAAATCACAACAACAGTTGCCTCGATGGGCCACAGGTAAAAGCAGTTCAGATAACTGTCCCAGAATGCCCCTGTCCTTTGACCCTCCTTCGCGGCGAGGAAAAACTACAAAAAACCCCATGGGAAAAAGTAGAAACCTCGGGGAGAACCACAGTGAAGGAGAGATCCTACTCCCACGGACGGACAGGCTGCAGCTGAACTAGGACTGACATCCACTTGGACTGTGGAGCCAGAAGCCAGAGCCAGTTTTAGTGATCTGTTAACCCCAAACTCACGTGGCAGTTGTTTAGGTCGTCCAAATAATTAAATATCCTCAAAATCGAGTCGTATAACTGCACATTTCATGGTATATTATGGGAAAAGAGATGAGACTAGAGATGAAGAAGAGATGAAACGAAACCATTGAAATGTGAGCAAACCACCTGCTGCTTCTGAACGGTCACCTTTCTTTTTAAAGTGCGTATGACGGGTTTCTACGATTTTCTAATTTTGACTTTATTCAGTGCATTAATACTTTGTGTAAATACAAATTATAGTTTTACACCAATCAAGTCGCTGTTTGTGGAGAAAAGTTCAAAAAATCTGTGGACAATTACGGGAAGTGAACGAATCGATGACATCACGCTGGGGAGACAAAGGTCATGCCTAATTTACACAAAAGAAACTACTTTTTTGACCCTTTAAACTCAGATTCAACAAAATAAAGGTGTTCACATGTGTTTCTCTTTGTCAAATGAACAAAATCCGTGACATTAGATGAGTTTTGGCCAGTGTACAGTGTGGTTGCTATGGTAATTTCCTAGCGTGATGTCATACTTTACAAACGGGAGTAAAATTTAAAACCTAAAAAACAGCTAAACTGGGGTTAAATTTGCAAAGATTTTAGTAGAAATTTGAATATATTTATCTTAACTGCGTTTTAGTTAAATGTGTGTTTCAACCTGTCAGAGGCCCTTTAAGCCAGTCACTGTCCCTAATTCTTTGTCTTGCTCTTGTTTACTCCCCAAAGCAGAGCGAGCGGTGTCTGATCAATCACAGCTGCTTCAACTCATACAGTAAAATAATTAGCCCTGTTGCATTGACAATAACTCTAACGACGTGACTAGTTTGATTGCGTGTTACAGACAAAAATAATGCTGTCAGTAATGCTTTGTTTTCTTCAACACTGCAAATTGGACTTACTGTATCTCTAACATCCACGTGCCGCCGGCTCGCCGGCTCGGGGGAAGGTGGCCGTTATGTGTCGTGGAGCTATAAAATGATACGAAGGGAAAGTGGTGACACGCGGCACATATGATGAAAGCCCGTGCAGATTTGTTGATGTATTCAAAGCCGTGCGTATATGTGGAGTTTGGAGTAAATGAGTTCCCCGGGCGCCCGCAGTTGCCTCACTCACAGGATTAGACCAGGCTTTGCTGCTGTCATGTCACACAGCCATCCTGCTTTAATTATATCTGAGAACATCACTGTTTATTTATGAATATTACTAACACTTTTATTACGTGCCCGATGTGCTCATGTGTAACTTTGTTTAATCTTATTCTCTGTCACTGAGGGTTTGTCAGCAAGAATTATCCTTAGAGGTTGGCTTATATTACAAGAGCAGAATTGTGATAGTGATTATACTTCCACTTGTACTACAAAGATGGATAGGAGCGCAGTAACGTTGGGGTAATTCATGGGCGTTGGTTCCCACAGAGTTGCATTGGTGTGATTATTTCTGAAGGCCTAAGTTGGATGAGAGGAGAAGGTCCAGCTGCATCAGTGGAACTGCACCACATCTAATTGTACGACTTAACCCACTGTTATTGGTAGTCAAACACATTGCATGCGTTGAATGGTGGTGGTGGGAGGGGCCAATGGTGCAGATTGATAGCCTCACGTCATCAACAAAATGCATGTTGTTCTCTAGGAAGTATTCTGATAACACCAAAATATATCTACCCATACATTAGAAGGAAATATGATTGTAGTAAACTTTTATAAATACTTGGGTATTTAGATTGATGACAAACTCTCCTTTAATAAACATGTACAGGAGTTGACAAATAATCTTAAAGCTAGACTGTCATTTTTTTTATAGAAACAAAAAGTGTATCCCTACGCATTATAGAAAACAACTGGTTCAGGCAACATTCCTCTCAGTTCTGGATTACGGTGATACTATTTATATGCACACGACGAGCAGTTTTAAAACCACTAAACTCAGTCTACCACTCTGCACTGAGATTCATCACAGGAGAGGGTTACAGAACTCATCATTGGGATCTATATTCTAGAGTTGGATGGAGTTCATTGGCATCAAGAAGAGAACAGCATTGCATATTGTTCATTTACAAATCCCTGATTGGTATATCACCAGAGTATTTGTCTGTTTGTTGACCATCAACTGGAGACCATGAACTGAGATCCCGGGCCATTTGCTTGCTGGATACTCCCCGGATCAATATGGAGATGGGGAGAAAAGCTTTTAGGATCTATGCTCCGAGTCTCTGGAACAGAGCACAAGAACTTTTTTCATTGAGAGATCTGGTACCTCTGGCTGGTTTCAGAGCATTGGTGGAGAGTCTTCCACAATGTAAATGCTCTTGTTTTATTTAGATGTTTTATGTTTTAATTAAGTGTTAATCTCTTTGTAATAGATTTTGTGATATTTTGTACTACTGCATTACTGTTAGAGGAGATAATAATCTCAATTAACTATCCTGGTTAAATAAATAAAAATAAAAACATTGATTATACATTAGACACTTACGGTGGCTAGACTTATTTTGACTTTGAGTCAAAAATACCAGTCACAGAGAGCTTTCACTTGGGTTGGTCTGGATGCCTGATGCATGCATCAGTCAGGCGTTCCTTTATCAGGATGAGTGTTAGCACTCTACTACTCTACATCTTCTGGCAGCAGATGGAATTAGCATGTGGAAATATAGAAAATTTAGCTTGTGGGACATGCAAATGTAACTTTGCAATTGTAATTAACATGATTTGAGGCAGAAATGCTCAGAGCGAGTTTATTAACTTAAAAACAACACTAGAGACCTCCGGATCTCTACATTTAACGTCATACATCAGGGAAACTGTAAAGTGAGTGTCTTGTGAGGCTTAGAGAGGACAAGTTCTTAAACAGGATTAATGAAACAAGTGGGAATTAAGCTAAATACAACTTCAGTGTTGTTTTTGATGAGGAAACAATGTCAGAACAAGATTAAAAGAGCGAAAAAGTCAATTTAGCATAATATGTGTATGTGCTGAGCTATAAGCCACTCCACAGTCACATTTGATCTCTTTGCATAACAACAGCACGCATTGTCTCACTTGACATCAGTTGAAACATGTCAAGTGGATTATTCTTCTCTTTCTTTGCCTGTGATATATAAAACTACTCTATGTTCTGCTTTATTTTAAAATGAGCCCATGACCCGTGGACCCAAATGAGACCTGCCTCACTGTTCAGCCTCTGCCAAACAGCTATGCTCACAAAATGCCAACTTCTGACCTTAATAATGTGAATACTTCTGAATACATTGAAGAAAAGACTTAACAAGTGGAAGATAAGAGAACCTTTATCAACATCTTGGCGTGAATGAGTTCTGAACAGTGCGCCAAGTCAAGACAAACTGACGTCTCCTCAAACAAGGTTAAAGGTGAAGGTTCTTTATACTGAAAAATGTATGTTTTGTACTGCCAAATGTCTATGGAACATGGTTTAAATAAGCTGAGGTATGCAGAGACTTGAATATCTCTGAAGAGCATAACTGCATTGAATGAGTTTTCTCTCCAAATGAACAGTTGGTATCTAATTGAGGTCAAAACACTTATTTAGATTTAGTTGTATCAGAGCTAGTGCCAGTGGTTTGAATGAATGCACTGATTTTAATTTACTCCATCCACCAAGGCTGGACTAAAAAAAGATGGCATTCACAATGTTTGACTTAGATCTTTTGTGTTTTTGCCGCGGTAACAGTTTAAGTCACATGTTTATATTTTGTATATTACACTGCACACACATTTAACTTAACTTTGCATATCATTCCTTTCCACACACGCAAGGCTTTAGGAGGAGACAAGGAGAAAGGAGACAAGGAGAGAGGAGACCAGGAGAGAGGAGAGCATAAACAAGGAAAGGAGATGAGGAGAGAGGAGACCAGGGGATGAGGAGAGAGTAAACAAGGAGAGAGGAGACCAGGAGAGAGGAGAGCATAAACAAGGAAAGGAGATGAGGAGAGAGGAGACCAGGGGATGAGGAGAGAGTAAACAAGGAGAGAGGAGACCAGGAGAGAGGAGAGCATAAACAAGGAAAGGAGATGAGGAGAGAGGAGACCAGGGGATGAGGAGAGAGTAAACAAGGAGAGAGGAGACCAGGAGAGAGAGAGCATAAACAAGGAAAGGAGAGGAGGAGAGAGGAGACCAGGGGAGGAGGAGAGAGTAAACAAGGAGAGAGGGAGACCAGGAGAGAGGAGAGCATAAACAAGGAAAGGAGATGAGGAGAGAGGAGACCAGGGGATGAGGAGAGAGTAAACAAGGAGAGAGGAGACCAGGAGAGAGGAGAGCATAAACAAGGAAAGGAGATGAGGAGAGAGGAGACCAGGGGATGAGGAGAGAGTAAACAAGGAGAGAGGAGACCAGGAGAGAGGAGAGGATAAACAAGGAAAGGAGATGAGGAGAGAGGAGACCAGGCGAGAGGAGAGCATAAACAAGGAAAGGAGATGTGGAGAGAGGAGACCAGGGGATGAGGAGAGAGTAAACAAGGAGAGAGGAGACCAGGAGAGAGGAGAGCATAAACAAGGAAAGGAGATGAGGAGAGAGGAGACCAGGGGATGAGGAGAGAGTAAACAAGGAGAGAGGAGACCAGGAGAGAGGAGAGCATAAACAAGGAAAGGAGATGAGGAGAGAGGAGTACCGGGGATGTTGAGAGAGTAAACAAGGAGAGAGGAGACCAGGAGAGAGGAGAGCATAAACAAGGAAAGGAGATGAGGAGAGAGGAGACCAGGGGATGAGGAGAGAGTAAACAAGGAGAGAGGAGACCAGGAGAGAGGAGAGGATAAACAAGGAAAGGAGATGAGGAGAGAGGAGACCAGGGCAGAGAGGAGAGCATAAACAAGGAAAGGAGATGTGGAGAGAGGAGACCAGGGGATGAGGAGAGAGTAAACAAGGAGAGAGGAGACCAGGAGAGAGGAGAGCATAAACAAGGAAAGGAGATGAGGAGAGAGGAGACCAGGGGTTGAGGGGAGAGTAAACAAGGAGAGAGGAGACCAGGAGAGAGGAGAGCATAAACAAGGAAAGGAGATGAGGAGAGAGGAGACCAGGCGAGAGGAGAGCATAAACAAGGAAAGGAGATGTGGAGAGAGGAGACCAGGGGATGAGGAGAGAGTAAACAAGGAGAGAGGAGACCAGGAGAGAGGAGAGCATAAACAAGGAAAGGAGATGAGGAGAGAGAGGAGACCAGGGGATGAGGAGAGAGTAAACAAGGAGAGAGAGGAGACCAGGAGAGAGGAGAGGATAAACAAGGAAAGGAGATGAGGAGAGAGGAGACCAGGGGTTGAGGGGAGAGTAAACAAGGAGAGAGGAGACCAGGAGAGAGGAGAGCATAAACAAGGAAAGGAGATGAGGAGAGAGGAGACCAGGGGATGAGGAGAGAGTAAACAAGGAGAGAGGAGACCAGGAGAGAGGAGAGCATAAACAAGGAAAGGAGATGAGGAGAGAGGAGACCAGGCGAGAGGAGAGCATAAACAAGGAAAGGAGATGTGGAGAGAGGAGACCAGGGGATGAGGAGAGAGTAAACAAGGAGAGAGGAGACCAGGAGAGAGGAGAGCATAAACAAGGAAAGGAGATGAGGAGAGAGGAGACCAGGGGATGAGGAGAGAGTAAACAAGGAGAGAGGAGATGAGGAGAAATGAGATGAGGGCTAAATCTTGAAGGTCTGCCCTAGCCCCTAACCCCTCATTGACAGCCACGCACTCTTCATCAGACTCTATCGTGAGGGATTTGGACACACAAGTAGGGCCTATTTATGGATTAATAGTAATAACAAGTTAATGTAGCAGTATGGACGTGCGCTCAGGGTCAGGTAAACATTATTATCCTTCCACATTGACAATTCTAGACTATCCTTTGGTAATGTAAATGTATCTGTGTGCTCTGTTGACGTGAGTCGCCCTTCGCCGCACTGTGCCACCACCACGGCACCCCATCATGCGGTGTTTCAGCCGCTTGCAGTCCGGGGTCATCGCTGTAACCGGGGGTCGGGCCGGTCGTGTCCTCCACTGGAGTCCTTCGTTGTAGCTGGAGCTGGGTGAGCTCGGAGGGGTGGCTTGCTGTGGGGGCAGCGCCACATGAGTCCAGGATACGTCTCTGGGTTTCCTCACTCCAGGCTTACCTTACCTCAAAAACAATCATTTCTCTTCAGACTTTCTCCTTGTCCCCTGCATTTTAACTGCTGCTTTGACTTTACTGTTTTGTTGTCTTTTATTTTAAACTGAGAAACGTATGTGAGAGCTGAATAGCAACAACTGAAACTAAATGTTAAATTTGAAACCAACGAGAACAACTTCAAACAAATTGAATACATACAAAAATAAATTCAATATAAGTGGAACTACACTATCTGCCTCTGTATGATGTACTTACCAGTTTAGTTTCTTCTTTTAGTTACTTTATTTTGTGCCCAGAGCCATCTCTCTGGGTGACGTTGTTGGTGTTTATGCTTACTTCAGTACCACCGCCTGGTTACATTAACATGCATATCACATTACATATCAAAACAGACTAGATTTGCCTGAAATGCAAACTATTGCTCTTTTAACAGCTCAAGCTAAGGCAACAGACAACATAAGTGACTTTATAGAGTCTGTCCTTCATTAAAGTCTTTAACGTCCACCAACTTCTATCCATCCTCACCTCATGTCTTTAAAGGACACATATAATGCTATAGTGACTTTTTTTTAACCACGTTCCGTTATCAAAAACATACCTGGAGTTGCATTTAGCTTCAATCACACTAGTTTGAGGAATGTTGACTAGGAAAATTCTCTGTGTGAACTCCCTCCAATGATGATGTTTTTTCCGATTTCATACGTCATACGTCTGAGGATCTTAAGTCCTTAAATTATCACAGATTCGTTCTGAGCATTTCTTCCGTCTAAACACGAGCAGTGCAACTGCTAACCTGTTCATCGCATTTTATACAAAGTAAAAACATAACTAAATTGTGTGGTGAGCACTAGGCGCCATCTACATAAACTGCATAAAGTCAGTAAATGCCAGGGCAAATTTTCAAAAGTTTAAAAAAATAAGATGCAAAACTTAAGGAACTCAAGACCATGCTTAAAAGCTAATAACAATACAAAAAATGTCCTATAATTTGTAATTTTACTAAGTAAAATAAGTATTTTGTCAGGTGTTTCGGACATGTTATACACCACAGGGTGATATGAATGGAATCAAAGCTTGCTCTTGGATTACAGAGGAGGCTTTACCTCAGGAGCAGAGCTGTAATCACACGGTTCATTTTACACATAAAATCCATCAGTCCTCACGTAGAGAAGCTCGGCTTTGCTCCGTGCATCAGAGACGACCAAACAGCAGCGGAGAGCTCATATTGAACTGCATGCTGTCCAGGATGAAAACAAAACACTGCAACTAGTGAAATGGACCAAACATTTCACCAAACGCTACCAATGTGTAACTATGGTTCTATGAGTGTATGAAGGGCTCTCAGACCACTAAACCTGTTGTCTGGTCTGGTAGCCTAGATTTACCTGAAACATGTGACCACAGAGATTCAACATGAAATGCAATGTCTAGACTTAAACTCTAGTTAGTTGGGCTTTTAAATAATCCATTTAGATTTGTGAAATAATTACATTTTCTTAAGAAAATGTGCAAACTAACTGACATAAATAATCACATTTTAATAATGATATCAAAATGTGCACTATTCGATTAATCGTGATTAATCACTATTCCAAAGTGTGATTAAGCTGATACTATGCCAATGTATCTGGGCAAGCGCAGTTTGAAAAAAAGCCTAAGTGGGCAGGGTTCCAAATCGGGCAATGACACAGTTTGTTCATAATCACGGCTAACATTGTGACTTTACATCCAACAGTTTATTTACTCATAGTATTAGGTCGACAGTGCTTTGTTAAAACAGCTCTTTTGTTTTTACTGAGTCGTGTTCAGTTAAAGACCTGTTGCTGTCCGCTGTTGTTTTTCCGATTCTTGCAATGCACTGTGGTTTATACTGACCAGTATACTGTATATATTGACCCTAGGGACCAGCGTTGGACAAGATGCATTGTGGGAAATTTTGAGTGCACCGCTTTTTCACTTGCTGGACATTTGGACAGTGCTAAAAATGGCATGACCCCTAAATAGTGCCCCATTTATGGAACATTGCAGACATTCAGATACGGGTTAGGAGAGTGGAGACGAGGAGACAAGGAAAGAGCAAAAGAAAGAGCACCACAGACATACTGTGTAATTACCAATGGATTTGGACTTAGGTTAACGGTTAGGAGTACCTGGCTGGAGGATTAGACAGATGGAGTTGCTCTGTGTCAATCTGTCAGTGATGCAATCAGGCCCAAAGCAGGAGAAGGGGAAGGAGAGCTTGTGTACATTAAGCATTAGTTTGGGACATTTCAAAGTCAATGTTTGTTTAAGTAAACTTAGGATTCAAACTGTAGCTTCAATACAATGTTTCTGATTTAAGGTGCTGCTCATGTGACACGTTTGGTCTAGAGCTGCAACAAATGATTATTGCTATAGGGTTAGGGTTAGACACATGTATCTAGGGTTAGATACATTATACATGATTCTGCAAACATATTTGCCCAAAACAAGAGGACTATATTTACAAGGGCATACTTTACCGAAATAAGTGATTGATGGTTGCAAACACGTCCACTCTGCCCAGCGCAAAATAAAACCTGTCTGTTTGAATAGATGCAGAATAAACGCACAGCAAGAGCCAGTGGAGTACATCACTGTTACATGTGGGCGAGTAGAGTATCTGACCAAACTCTGACTCACCAAACAGCACCAAAACAAACCCAGTGCCAGAGCTCCACATCCAGGGTTCAGCTTACTCACAGTCTCTTGGCCCCGGCGCTAGGTAAACATCCTCCTGTAGATGTGTCAGCAGAGGCAGCAGACAGACTCGGCCTCACATGAACCGACTTCTGTGGGATGTGTGAGAGGGAGGTGAGGAGGTCTGAGCCAGCGCTGTCGTCTACATGATCCGCAGGAATGACGTATAACCAGTAAAAGAGGGCTGGATATGCATATTTACTAGAGCTGTAATTCTTGGCCCAACAATGTTAATCATACGTTCAGATTTCATGAGGGAAAAATGTTGCAGTCTGGTGTTTTCTGGAGCCTCTGTCCACTTGCCTGGTCTCCATTCTAATCTCCATATATTATTCAAAACTGTCGATTAGTCTGGAAATGCTGCCGCACTATTTGACTTCAGCGGGGCAGACAAGCATGCGGACATGACGACAGCACCACATCAAGCAGCAGAGAGCTGTGGCTGTCCAAAAATGACGTGTAGCTATGAAAGGCTTCCTCATGCTGTGGTCTTAACGATATGTTCTGTTCTTTTAAAACAGAGGAGAGAGCAGCCCCGAACATGTTCTCTGTCGTGGACGCCATCTTGCTTGTGATCGCGGCACACGGGATGTGACGTTCTCCTCTCATGGCTCTGATTGGCTCGGTTGCAGCAGAATGGAGGAAGCAGGGGGTTTACCGATCATGCCCATACCCACTTTCTTTCAAAACTGAAAGATGTTGAAAGATAGTGGGAATGGATGGTCATGCCCTCTGTCCACAGCACAGTGGCAGAAGGAGGGAGAGGGCAGAGTGAATGGCTGTGAGTGAGCACCGGAGCAGGGGCTGGTGCTGAGAGACTGCCCCAGCACTTACTATAAAACCATATCATGCAACCCAGTGGGCTGCGGAATGGGGAAGGTTTTCTGGGGGAGAACGCCCACACACCCCTAACTTCTTTAAGTGTGTCTTGGAGAATTTTTTTGGCACAGACCCCCACCTGTTTGAGCAGGCTGTATAGCTCTACATAAATTAGTTGGCAACTAAAATACCAGTCAGTCACTAAAGTAAGGTAGGGTAGTTATTATTCATTAAAACCGAGTTTTAATATACAAGAGAAATGCCATGTTAGTGGTGGAGAGCTGTAACTATCAAGTCCTTGGTCTATGAGTCCAGCACAGAGTGTCCTCATTTGCACATAATAGACAGGCACACTCAGAAATAATGGGAACAAGGTAAGTAGAAGTGGTGCACATAATGATGTATTGTGTTAATGATTGGTATTCGTATATTTAATACGAGAACAGTGCATACTGACCAACAGGTTTAATATTCATCGAGACTTTATTTTTGCAAAATGTACTAAAACCACCTCCTTAAAGGTCCCATATTCTGCTCTTTTCCCCTTCACACAGTCTATTCTAAGGGCTTTGTTGATAAATGTTTGCGTTGTGCAATATCCATAACATAACAGTTTCCAAAAAACACCCATTTCTTGGACTGGCCCCCCTCCTTGCAAAAGCAAACGGCTCACTCTGAGATCTGACCCCCCCGAACAGAGAGCAGGCTGCCTCCCCCGCCCAACTCGCGCGCCTCCCCCGCCCAACTCGTGCCGAAGCCTAGAGCGGAGATAGTGCGCATGCGCTGTGTGCTCCGTAAACAGCGATACACAAACACTGAATAAACCTTTTATCTGTCCTGACGGTGCGTCGTGCTGAGTCCTACGTCCTGGATCTGACCTGGAGTTTGACGTGCTCCAGGGCCTCGACGACGGACGTTGCCGTTTGGTAAATAACAAGCTAACTCTTCGATCTGTCGTATCCATCGTGTAATTACTGTGTAGCATTAGCATTAGCTGTTTTTATTCTGCGGCTGCGCGCTACCCGGAGGCGTGGCTTAAACACCGCGTCATCCATGGGAAGCCGCGTCATCCATGGGATGAGCCCCCGTCTGCCTGCTCAGCCGAGGGGGACAAAAAAGACAGTTCTCTAGCGAAAGCATGCGGGACTCTATCAAAAAAAACACTTTGGGCACAACATACGAGGCTCAAATAGCACTGTAGGAAGGTTAAAACCTCTGAAAAGTCGATTTTGCATGTTATGGGACCTTTAAAATGTAAGGGTCTGGATAAGTCTACACCGCTTTTGTGATCGCTGCCAAGGAGGCTATATATTTCATTCATTCATTCATTTTCTACCACTTATTCCCGTTAGGGGTCGCGGGTGACTGGAGCCTATCCCTGTGACTTTGGGCCTTAGGCGGGGTACACCCTGGACAGTGGCCAGCTCATCGCAGAGCTAAACACAAACATGGACAGACAAACATTCAGTCTCACATTCATTCTCTACGGGCAATTTAGAGTTAAACAATTAACCTACACAGTCATGTCTTTGGATGGTGGGAGGAGCCGGAGAACCGAGAGAGAACCCACGGTAACACGGGGAGGACATGCAGACTCCACCCAGAGAGATTGTGGGATGTTGGTCTGGTCCGGGAATTGAACCCACGATCCCCTTATTGAAAGGCAGGATCTCTCTCTCTCTCTCTCTCTCTCTCTCTCTCTCTCTCTCTCTAGACATCCAGGTGTGAAATAACACGGCGTTGGACAGAGGATTGCATTCTACTTTCAAAGAGCCAGAATTGATGACGCAATCTATATGTTATACGGCATTGTATCCCAGCATTTTCTGAAGAAACTCTTCATAATTTAAAAGCCACAGTAAAGAACACATGCTGCATGTTAAACTGGAACACTCGCTCTCCCTCTCAGTCAGTTCCTATGGCAGCCTGTACCTGCTTTGGTGCGTTTGTGCCTCAGTATTTGCATGTGCTGTCTTTGAACGAGTCAGCGAGCCGCCCAGAGGAGCTGCTTCACACCCGCTCAAATCAAACGCCTTTCTATGAGTAACTCGGCTCTCCTCCCACACATTTAATAAAAGTGTAATCCTGCCCTGGCCTTTCCACTGCAGAGGGGCACAGGTTTCTCATAGCAACTCTTCTCTTTGAAAACCTGCTCTGTGCGCTCTCCGTGTGCCAGCCCAAAGACAAACTCACAGACCAGGGATTTGACTCAAACAAACGCATGAATGAGACGACTTCAATCACGCTAATGTTCAAATAAGA
>CM033622.1:43092286-43114786 GCA_019453435.1 Rhinogobius similis | reverse complement strand
GCAGCCTTGAAGCAAACAACCTTAAAAAGTAAAACCCATAAACAGTGTCAAGTTCTGAAACAGCTCAATGTTGTAGATTAAATCATGATCAATCTGTTCACAGCTCTGTGTATCAGGCTGTTTTATGAATGCACTCTCTCTTCCCTTCTGTTTCTTTGCCGCCCCACCTGAACACCTGAGTTCAAATCTATATTCCAAAAATATGCATCTGGTCATCTTAAATACCAGTTATATTATTTCCTCCATCTGACCAATGTTTGCTGTCAGACCTCAACCACGTGAAATCACAAATGATCTCTTTTTGTGTGTGTGTCATTGCAGAGCAATCAAAACATGTTGTTATAATACAAGTCAATGGGGGAATGGTGCTAACAGCACAAGTGGGAGAAAAAAATAAAATCTGCTCCTGGACCAAGATAAAAAATGCCCAAAACCAAGGTTTAAAGTGATCTTTGACACATCCAAGACTGTAATATAAGTGTGAAAAGAAATTCAACCCCTTCATATTTTGAAATTTGCCACTTTGTGTGATCAACAGATTCAAGCAACAACAAAAAAGAAAAAAAAGATCTACTATAATTTTACAGCTATCAAAAAGAGTGGCATGAAAGTAACATAATAAAATAAATAAGTATGTAATAAGATTCAAAAATACTTGGATTGATCTTGGAAATTCAAAAAATAATGATGGCCAATGTAAGCGTGAAAAATAAACATAAAAAGGACCCAACAAGATAGAAGAGATAAAGCAAAAAAGAATATATCCAAATGAATTGTATGAGATTTTCTGCATAAGCGAAATGTATTTATTGTACATGGTCAAGCCATTGACACACAGCCTCTTCCACAGAGCGAGGCCACAGCACAAGGACACTGAAGTGTGGGCAGAGTCAGGCCTGGCTTTTCACTCACACAAAGCACCACAAGAACCTGCTCAAGTGAATGGAGCTACACTGAGAGCTGGAGGAGCCCAGCGGAGGGACAGCCATGCAGCAGCTCTGTCACAGAGTCTGCCCTGTGTGCATCTCAACACTGGATCCAAGGCTGGCATTAAAACAGCGCACAACACAGAATAATGACCTGTAACTGGGGTTCGCTGATGAACAAAGGCAGAGCAGTTTCAGCGCACAAATCCTTTCTTAAAGTCTATATGACAGGTTCTCAAAATGTTCTAATCATGACTTAGTTTGGTGGGAGGGCACCTGTGGCAATTATTGATTTTAGTTTTACACTTGTGAAGTCACGGTTTGTGAAGAAAGTTTGAAAAAAACAGTTTAAAATGACAGGAAGTAGTGTTGAGTTTTAAAACGGAATCCCTCCGTGATGTCATCAAAACTGACATGCCATTGAAAACACAGAGACAATTTACAGACAGCAGACTCAATTTTTTGCTGATTTAAACGGTCACTCAACAATATAAAGTCGCTAAAGTTGCTAGGTAACAGTTGTGGAATTGCCTATTGCTGCCCGTGCCCAACCAGGAAGTAACATTTTAAACATTAAAAAAACGGTCAAACTGGGGGTAAAGAGGAAAAATGTTTAATTAAAGTCTTAAATATAATCATGTTCCTTACGTTTTAGTGAAATGTGTGGTCTAACCCGTCATATAGACTTTAAGGCAGGATTAACATAACCTCAGAACAGTATAAATAGGTAGCATTCATGTGACATTATAACATTCCTTCAGTCAATAGTATTTAATACAAATGACTCCTGCCTTCCGTCTGAGGTTATGACATCATCTTATTCTAGAACATGAACTATTCTTGTTCTTTCACACCAGTACTTTCAGATTCACAATAATGTCTGAATGGCAGTGTCCAGCCTTGAAAGCTTTGGTAACATTGACTTGCCCTGAAGGATTCCAGGTAAAGCACTAACATCTCCATGACGACAGCAGGTGGCACCTACAGAGGGCACCTTTAAGTAAACCTTTAACCTTAAAGCCCGTGTGCCAGGTTCTCATGTTTTCCAGTTTTTACTTGGTTTGGGACTGTCCCTGCGGCGGATTATCATAGCTTTACACCAGTCAAGTTACAGTCTGCAAAGAATTTAAAAACAAAAGTTGCACTGAATTCTGTACTTAGCAGCAGTTGGCTAAGCTAACAGTTTCTTACAGCCAATTCTAGCTTTTATTAAAAATGTAAAGAAACAAATCAATTCAAATGTAACACACAGACTACTTGATTGCTTTTACAGAGATTTGAGGGATTTTAATTTGTTTATTTTTTATCTTTATTATGCTTCGAAATTAGCATTAGCACTAATACACAAACACCTATTTATCAACTCAGAAGTGTCCGCCGGGCCATTTGTAAAGTCCCATCCACCTGAGCTCTGTCACCGTGTGAGCTTTAAGGATGTATTCATTGTACTGTGAAATCTTCATAGAGATAGTATTGGACAGGAGCTAGCCATTTTAAATATAGATAGCCAACTGAAATACTGCGCTCATTACAGGAAGTAAAGCTGAGTTCTAAAACGGGACAACTGTGTCTGTGTCATCAATAAGCAACAGTCCATTGAAAATGGAGTCAATTTACCAGCAATGTCCACATGACATCACAGCCTTCCATCAGTCAAATATATTTAATACTGATGCTGGCCAGATAAAATGAATATCTTTAAAATGCAGATTTTTGTTGTAATATGTGTGGTAGTAATAGTTAATGTAGTTCTTATGCCTAGGCACTAAGAAAAATCATCAGTTCCAACATTTGTGAAATTACCTTTGAGATATTTCAGGCTAAATGTGCTGTGTAAATAAATGTTGCTTGCTGATATTATTCTCTTACATTTAATTAAATTCAACAAATATATTTTTGTAGCACCCAAAATCACAACAGTTGCCTCGATGGACCAACGCTACAATGCTATTACTGTGCAGTATAAGCACATCCCATTTACATGATCAAAAGTGTCCAACTGCGATGAAAACCGTGTCGTTGAGAACAATCGCACACCACACAAAAATCAGAATGGTAATTCAAATAATCCCCAAAGGCAAGTCACAAAAGCTGCAATTATTTACGCTATATAATGTCTTTTGTAGAGAAAGAATCGTACATTATGATCTCCTCTGTGGCCTCCGCAGGGAAAGAGATTCTGAATCGCTGTTAGACATTATTATACAATATATAAATGTATCTCCATGAGGCCTTATTCTGTGTGAAAGGCTGCTAACTTTATAGTTTAGACCTCTACAAACACGCTTTTATTAACTGTTCAAATTCTACTCTTGTCGCCAACATTAAAGCTCGTGGACAAGTGTGAAATATGCACTGTGAACTGCATCTTGACGTATAGATTCTTCTGTCCAAAATCGTTCAGTCTTAATTCCATATCTCATCAGTGATCCTGCAGTTCGTCATTTTAACTCTGTTGCTACTTGGCCAGATAAGAAATGGATGTCCAGCTTGTTCACGACTTGTTGTCATGGTGACATTGTTAAATTACTATCAGATAAACAACACATCAACGGGGGCATGATGATTAATAGTATCAACCAAATGGTGTCATATTGTGGATCTGGCCGAGGTGGGCAGAGTAGACATAAATTGTAAAACAGCATGAAGTACCAAGTCATTCAAGAAACTACTCAAAGAAGATATTTGTGTAAATTATCACCCAATTGTCTGGACATAACATCAGATTTGTAATTCGTCGATGTAATCCCTCATTCGCCATCATAGAAAAGGTTTCAGGTGTTGTCATCTGGACGCTGTTTGAAGATTGAGACGTTTCGGCTTCTATCCAGAAGTCGTTGTCAATCAGAGAGCTGGTCTGGGAACTCTAGCTTATATGCTACTCTGAGTAGTGAGAGCCCTGCCTACAGGGAGGAGTCACTGATAGCTTGCTTTTGTTTGGTTAATCGTTTGCCCTGTCTAGTGTTACCTGACCCTGATAATGGCCTGTTTTTGTCAGGTTAATAGTTTGCCCTGCCTAGTGTCACCTGAAGTGATAATGGCCTGTTTTCATTAGGTAAACAGTTGGCCCTGCCTAGTGTCACCTTAGGCTAATCTGTGGTGAAAGCCTTTGTTCTATTGTCCTGTTGTTAGCTGTTGCTCCCTCATCACTGCTGATGACCTCATTAGCATTTGACTGGTCTATTGATTTGGACCAGGGTGTTAGGAGGCTGTCATAAATCTTAGCTAAATTCAATCTTAAACCCCTATTCCTGTTTAGAGAAGAAATAGCTTGCTTTACTCCTCTTTCAAACCAATTCTTTTCTCTGCTCAAAATCTTCACCTCACTGTCTTCAAACAAGTGGTTTGTAGCTTTCAGATGGAGATGGGCTGCGCTTTGCAGTCCAGCCGTGGCATATCTTCTGTGCTGATATAGCCTTTTGTGCAGTGGCTGTTTTGTCTCTCCTATGTAACGTTCTTTGCAGCTGTCCTCACTGCACTCTATTGAATAAACTACATTGTACATTGTTTAAAGTAAACAGGGATGTCGTGTTGTCTAAAAATCCTTTGTAGCTTCTCAGACAGGCCCGAGGCATAAGGGATAGAGACCCACCTCCTGCTTGGTTCTCTTTCCTATTTGTCCTGTTTCTTGGCTCTTCTGACTTTGTTAAACGTCCAGTTAGGATAACCACAAGCTTAGAGGGCACGTTGGACATGTTCTTCCTCCCCTCTGCGCTGGTGGGTACTTCATGGGCTCTGTGTTGTAGTGTCCTGATCACTGCCAGCTTGTGCTGCAGTGGGTGGTTGGAACCGAACAGTACGTACTGATCTGTGTGGGTAGGTTTCCTGTATACTTCTGTCTGAAGTCTGCCTTCCTCCCCTCTGATTGTGAAACAATCAAGAAATGCCAACCAGTTGTCCTTAGCATCCTCTCGTGTGAACTTAATGTTCACGTCCACCGCATTAATATGCTCTGAGAATGCTTTCAGCTCTTGTCTCTTGATTATCACAAAGGGCTGGTTTGAAAGAGGTGTAAAGGAAGCTATTTTGTAAAAAGAGAGAACTCTTTTCTAAACAGGAATGGGGTTTAAGATTTAATTTAGCTAAGATTTATGACAGCCTCCTAACACCCTGGTTCAAATCAATAGACCAGTCAAATGCTAATCAGGTCATCAGCAGTGATGAGGTAGCAACAGCCAGCTATCAATAGAACAATAGAACCCACAGATTAGCCTCTGGTGACAATAGGCAGGGCCAACTGTTTACCTAACAAAAACAGGCCATTATCAATTCAGGTGACACTAGGCAGGGCAAACTATTAACCTGACAAAACAGGCCATTATCAGGGTCAGGTGACACTAGGCAGGGCAAACGATTAACCAAACAAAAACAAGCTATCAGACTCCTCTCTGTAGGCAGGGCTCTCACTACTCGGAGTGGCATATAAGCTAGAGTTCCCAGACCAGCTCTCTGATTGACAATGACTTCTGGATAGAAGTCGAAACGTCTCTATCTTCAAACAGCGTTCGGATGACAACACCTGAAATCTTTTCACGATCAGATTTGTAAACTCAAGTATTAAATAGGAAGGTCAAAACAAGTAAGTAATTAAGTAATAAGAAACACAGTGGTGCAGTGGCAGACTGAAGTTGCAGGTTTGACTTCTAGCTGTCCCAGGCCCCTGTATGGAGTTTACATGATTCGCCGGTGCCTGGCTGGATTTCCTTTGGGTGCTCCAGTTACCCCCATCAACCCAAAACACCCACAGTATGTAAAGTCCTCCACCTGCGATGGTCCTGATCAAGTCTAGTACAAAGATATGAAGATGAGTCCCCAACAAGATCAATGCTGAGGACAATTTTCCTACAGGGACTATAAATTGTACCTTTACAACTGTCATTAAGCTTTTGTCACATAAGCCTTATTTGGATAGGATTAGTTTTACCTCAGAACCACAGGTGAATTGTGATAATTACAAATTTCTTTTGTGTTTCTTGTTCTATGCGAACCGTACATGTCTGTACAAATTCCCTCAGATTTGTATTGTATTTCAGCAAATTCAGGTCCTGTCTGTCTATCTGTGATAGCACTCCAAAGCTTACATTAATTCAAACTTTCTCTACGCTCCATTTTAGGTCCAGATTTGAACCAAATTAATAAAATAAATTTGCCACGGACTAAATCAAATTATATTTTTCTTACAATAAACAGGGAAAAAAAAGTTAAACTGTAAAGACCCAGAAATACAACATTGTTGTCGCAGCAACAGCGAGCCAAGCAGCACGCAGCCTCTTTCAGAAAGTTTGGAAGGAGACAGTTGTGTCAGCGTGAATGGATTAACCTTGTGTTCTCTTTCTTTGAGCTATGTACTATATCTTTGGTCAAAGAGCAATACGCTTTTTCAAATCAGAAAAAAATACTTACATTTAAACGTTTGCATAAATTGTATGTTGGGTGTTGTTTGGAACCACCCATGAAAGTTTCATAATGATAAAATAAAAAATAAAACAAAAAGTCTTGACCAAGTCAAAATGATTTGAAGATAGCGAGGGTTATAAGAGAGAGGCTAAGACTAGAGAGAATAGGACTGCATTAATGTTGTTTCAATTACAACGACGTGGTAAGGTACGACATTTGATTGTACACTACAGGTACAAAATGCTGGCAAAACGTATCCCTTGTGAACAGAGCTATACTCACAGTGGGGAAAGAAACCAAAACTATTACTCAAGTAAGAGACGGTTACACTGTACAATATGTCACTGAAGTACTGCCATGAGAAGTGCAATTTTATTGGAAAGTTGCTCAAGTAAATACTCCCAACATAAGATCATGTAACTCACTACTGGACCAGCCCAACCACAGTGTGAGCTTTGGAGATTATCCCGAACAAATTCACAAAATATAATGAAAAATTGTGGCTAATCTTTCCTTTTAGCCCCTTCTCAGTGTTTGCCAAATTGGGGGAATATATTACGCAGCCAAGTGCAAATCCAATATCGACTCATGTCTGCAATTTGTCATATCTGTCAAATATTGCACAGTAGAAATATCCCGCGCTGCCATTTACAGGGGCTTTCATAAAACATATTCTTTGGTAATAGTATTCCGCCGACAGCCTTATGTATTATTGAACAGCTCTCATTTTCATTCAAACAACCTGCAGCCACGCACACACGCGTAAACACACGCGCCACGCCGTTAGCACGTTTGGAGAGGGAATTAAGTCTGCGGCTGCAGCGTGGAGGGACCGACTCTGAGGAGCACCTGTTCTCCAGACCGGTGCCCTCCCTCACAGCTTTTCTTTTTTTTTTTTTTTTTTGATCGACTGCAGTTTTCACACCCTTTTTCATGTTGCACGAAGAGGTATTAGGTATGTCCCGATGCAGATGGTATTGCATCCTCCACCCGCTGCTGGCGCTGCTAATGCTACAGCTAAAGCCCAGAGCAGCAGAAACACAGACTCAGAGAAGTCTCTAAACAGCAAAAAACATTATAATTGACAGATATAGTATTTGTTTTACCTCTGAAGAGCGAAATCTTAACTTCTGTCAAATCAGTAGTGGAGCGGGGCTTAATGTGCTGCCAACTTAAATGTATTTACAGCAGTTACAGCAATCTAAAAAGATTAAAGATTAGAACAAGAAAAGTGAGTGCTTCAGGGGGTATTCTTTGGTAAAAGATGTGAAAATAGGTGATCATCAAGGACAAGAATCGTAGCTTGGCAAGTAGTGAACATGACCATGCTATACAAAACTTACTGTAAATGTTGAAAAGTGGTCAAAAAAGTCTGAGGCACAGAATTGAAGACGAAGAGTAAAGTCCATTTCTTCATTTAGACCCGAGTGGATTTTAATGTGTCAGTCTCTCTCTGCAGCAGGTTTTTAAGTATGTCCCCATCAAGAGAACCATCCTGTGAAATCAGCTGAAATGGTTTGATGACCATCAGTTTGAGGTATGACCTATAGTGTTGAAGTGCTTTACGATTGGATAGTCAAAGTTTTTTTTTTGCTCTGATGGTATATGTAAGCTCCGCAAATCTCTCTTTAAGTTTCCTTTTTTATGTAGAAGCACTCACACTTAGTCATTGATTTGCAATTGGTAAAATTATGGCATTGTTTAGAATCCATGAAAGATGAGTTTTTGTTTATCTGTGGACAATGTTTACAAGATCCACACCTTAATGTGCTGGCTGGCTTTTTGAAAAAGGGAGTCAACTTTTATGGTGGCAAATAGCGCCTCACCAGTTTGTCTTTGAGGGTTGGTGCTTTCTCTTAGAACATAGGTGACTCTGTGAACAATGGGCCCAAGGATGGATCGCAGGATAGAATGCTCCAGTTTTTTGTGATCATTTGTTTTATTTGATATGCCATGTTGCTGTACTCCAAGGTGACGTTGTCGTTTTTGTAGCAGGTGTCCCGGTCGTGGATAGATAGAGCTGTTTTAAGAGTACGGTCGTTATATTGTGAGAACCTGTTGGCCATGTCCTGATTCTGGAGTTCACACACTGTATAGCAGTTGGAGCTCCTCCTGAATCTTTGAAACTGACAGTTAGGAAATGTTAGAATGTTTTTTGCGTGAAAGCTTTCTGTTCCTAGTATTGTGTTTTTAATCAGTGCTCTTCTTAAAGGTGAAGTATGTATGAGCCCACTTTCATCCAAATACATTACATTACATCCAAAAAAAATTTATCTTCTGACTGAAATTAAATGAATGTTTGGATTTGTGCCATTTAAATAAGTATGAAAGCCAAGCAATTGCTCTTTTGTGTCATCTCTTTTTTGGCATGTGTGACCTCTGAACGCTTTGGAAACCTCTCAAAAAATAGGCCACCACTGCAAAGTGAGAGAGTAGCTGTCTAATGTTTGATTCTATTTTGAGAATACAGATCTAGAAAAATAAAATTGGTAGGCCAACAAATAGGATTACATATTTACCACTGTATTTGAAGGTGTCAGGCCTTGTTTATGACTATTGTATCAATTTTCCATTTTTTGCCCATATCATCGGGACCCCCAGGTTGAGAACTGCTGGTTTAGAGGGACTCTACATCCATAGTAAGCATTTTGGACCCGGCCAGAGTCTTGTGTTTGCTCAGAACTTGTGTGAACTTGTGTGGTTTTTTACACCCTCAGGAGGGTGTAAAAAACAACCTCCCGCCAGGATGAGAACCAAAGAACCATCACTCATCACACTTACTCCACTGGACTTGATTTAATATTGTGCTTCTAAATTCAAGACCACTCATATTTGCATGTAGAATTAGGTATATGAGCATAGAACATATTAGCATGCGTGGCTGAAACTCCTTTAGTCAGAAGTCAGTTAAGTAGAATACTAGATGTTTAACTCATGCGCTCTGACACTCCTCAAAAGCCTTCCACAGATTAAATTAAACCTAGAGAAGACGTCGTGGTTCATGTGCCAGTCCAATCATTCCCCATGTGTTACCGACCTAGTTAGCATGTAATCAAATTCAAACCGCTCCATGTTGCGCTTATTCATTCATGAAGAACAGACTACAGCCACTAATGACTGATCCGCCAGTGATGCGTGTTTACAGAGCAGTGCTGAGCTGGACCGTGCTGAAACGCTCTGATCCAGAAGCAGTGGACGTTTGTTTAATTGTGAGAGGTGAGCTAAAGGCCACTCTCTGAATCTGACCTTTCGAAATTGCTCAGAGTTTTTGCTGCTGATTATAAAGGTTTCTTCCTCAGACTGAAACAAAGACAACAGCTTTATCTGTGGATTTACCAACACATAAAACACTTAAACTTTAAGCACTTAAGATTTTGAACTCCCTCGCCCACGAGCAAAACCAACAAGAAACACGAGAAGTCTGAAGAGGAGCAGAGGGCTGTATTGTAGAACAGGACTTCACAATACTGTAGCCCCCATAGTAATAAAAAAAAAAAAGGTAGATCCTTTCTTGCAGACCAATCACTGCAAGAGGAGCTGGGTTTGGTCACTTTTTAGATCCATTATAGCTCCTTTTCCATGGGGTGCTAAATAGCGGATTAGTACGGTCTGAAATGTTTCCATTGTCTAAAGTGAACTGTACCACCACAGCACATGATTGGATCAGAGAGAACGCAGACCAAAACGAAGATAGAAATAGAAAAAAAATTGCCTTCTAGTGATGATAACTTTATATGTTGAGCCCACATTCTTAGCAAAAAAGTTAGCCTCGCTGTTTCCTGTTTAGCAACGAACAGCTTTTTGGTCTTGTCCCAAAATATGATATTTCCAGGTCATAATGCATCTAACCTATCCAAAGCCAACACATTACATAAAGAGAGGTTAAAAAGCAGCATAGAGTCTTTGCAGAGAAGTGTAATTAAAGCAGAAAAAGCTGATGAGAAATCAGTAGTACTGTCTTGTTTACTCTAGCTTTAACCACGCCAGACACAAACTTGAAATTACTAAATGTCTTTTTGTGAATTGCTCAGACCGGCCTTAAATAGTATAATTTGGCTTCCACAGTATGGCACGCTAAACAATGTGATGGGAAGATGAACTGTTAGGCACCGCCTGCACATGTGTGATACAGTGCATGGGTAGAAAAGTGATACATCGATGCACCCTGCTTCGGACTTTCTATTGTTTTCACAGTCAATTTAGATTCATCCAAAGCCGACACTACAAATGCTACTGCTAACTCACAGAGCATCTGAAACGGACTGAAACGCTCACGGAGGATGCTCTATGCAGCTATCAAGCATTACTATTGACACAGACATAGTATTCATTTTACCTCTTCGTTGTTTTCACTGAGCTTCAAAAGTGAAATCCGAGCGTTGGTCAAAGCGGCAGCGGAGCAGGGCTGATGCACAACTCTTGTTTACCATGTGCTCTCAGGCTTCTGATCTTTTACAGGCCTCAAACATCCGAAATATGGGGAGAAAAACATTGCCTTTAGAATAAACAGAGGGCTAAAACATCACCTCATGTCTCTGTTACTGAGAGTGATGCTTTGTGCTGTGGAGGAGTTTAAACATTATTTGACAATATTATAACAAATAATCAGGCTATTTTAAGTCATTATATTATATACAGGTAATTTACTCCAACTGGGGCCACATTTAACATTGCATACATATATACATATAGCCTATTTATAATGGCACAGTATCAGACTAAACTGTGTAAAAGGACATATATTATGCTAGTGCTTTTAACCATGCTTTAACAATGTTCCATCATCAAAAACATACCTGCAGTTACATTCAGCTGCATTCATCCATGAATTCTGGTAAGAAAATCCTCTAACTCTTACAGTCCAAAACACTCCCTGCTGAACTGAATCAAGGTGCACATCGTATCAGAGGTCAGAGATTCACATCATTTCTGAAACAAAAATACTTTGAGAAACACGCATTCTTACTGTGTGCAGGCTCGCCTCTCCATATCTTTGTACATTTAGACTCTAAAAATAAATTTTGAATCAAATAAAGGTTCAAATATGGTGACTGAAGCCTATAGAACATTTACAAATAAAATATATTATTTGATCACGAATACAAGTGGTTGAAATGAGTTTCCTCTGCAGGGTGACTGGGTGCTCCCTTAGAGATAGGGTGAGGAGCTCAGTCACACGGGAGGAACTCGGAGTATAGCCGCTGCTCCTCCAGCTGAGGTGGCCCGGGGATCTGTTCTGGAGCCTCCTGGATGCTTCCCTCGCCCGGGAGGCAGCCCGGGTTAGACCCAGGACACGCTGGAGGGATGATGTCCCTTTGTGGCCTGAAAATGCCTCAGGATCCCCCCGGAGGAGCTGGAGGAAGTATCTGGGGTGGGGAAGTCTGGAAGTCCCTCCTTAGACTGCTGCCCCCGCGACCCGGCCCCGGACAAGCGGAAGAAAAGGGATGGATGGAATATATTATTTGTGAAAATTTCAATAGTTTACTCTTTTTTCACTTATTGCATTTTGATTTAATAATGCTGCTGCCTTTGTCTTTTTGTGTGTGTTTTAGAGTCTCTATTGTCCAGAGAACAATTATCAAAACAGCACTACGATAATTTTTTAATGAGTCGAATAATCAAATTTAACTCAACTGATTGTTGCAGCCCTAATGTGCTGAATCCCATAACTTTATTAATCCCAGAGGGCAATTCAGTTCACAGATGTCAAGAAAAAAAAAGAAAAAAAAAAGACCATCTTTACATCCAGCACATCAATACAAGCAGTGGCACAAAACTAGACCACAACCTGAAAGCATTATTTGACTATATCTCGACTAAAATAAAATAAAAAGAGGTAACTGACAAACCTCATGTAGATCAAAATGTGTTTCCATGAATTTCCACACATTACCTTCGCCTTTATGCACACTCATCAAAGGCTACACAACAACATGACTGCAAAGATCTCCAGCAGCTGTTTGCAGACATCTTCAGTGAGGTCAACCATGTCAGGTGGACTTGATCTGTTATCTGACCAGCCACTACATGCCTCTGACCCTGGAGACCACCATCAAAGCCACTCTGAGCCGACACCTCCACAGTGTGAACAGCGAGGTTATAAAAAGCTGCTCCGCTCCACACTCGCTCCCTTATCTTGACATTTCCAGCGAATATGAAGACATGTCAGTAATTTTGCAGAAAAATGGGGCTCCTCGGCAGCGCTTATTGATGTGAGGCTGGGACTGTTTTCATTGTAGCCGGGAGTGAGTGTGCAGCAGCTCCGTCATCCTCTCGGTGGATTTATCACACAGATACGCCGCGTGTTTGAAATCTCTGTAAATCATGGCGCCGTTCGCTCCAATATCCTCGCCTCCTGCAGAGCTCCCGATATTAAGAGTTTGCGGTGAAGTTGAAGCTTTATGCTGGAGCCGAGTTCACATCCTTCACTGCGCTCTATGTCCCAAATGATATGATACTGCATGATTCAAGCAAGGTTAAGAAGTACAAAAGTGCGCTATGTAACTTTTTGGTAGATTTCTTAGTCTGAAATGTTCCAAAGTATGGCATTAAACTTATCTGTCTAGCCTCTATCTATTTACAGGTGTAGCAAATTGGGGAGAGTAATATGTCTCAGGACAAAATGTCTTGAAGCCCGAAGGCTACGTTTTGACTGGCCCTTATCCCGCAGAACAGTTCATTTCATGGTGGCCTTCACCTTCTCCATGCTCAGGTCCTGGCTCTGGGTCCATTTATACCGGCAGCGTGAACAAAGTGTCTTGCCTGTGGACAATAACAACAGTTTGCACAAGAGGCACAGCCGCACCTCTGTGGCACTTGGTTTTCCCTGAACTGCTTTGCTGTAGAAACCTGATGAGATCGGGCATTGACTAGCAGGTGTGGCCACATACATCATCCCCCTCTGCAGCTCTCCTGGAGTTTTTCTCAGGATCTACTTTGGAAAGAGGAGACATTTTCGGGCTCCCCTTGTTTTTGTGTCGAGACGAGCCATTCTGTAGATGATCTTCCAATGCATTTGGTTACAAAAGTCTGTAGCATTTCAGAGGTCCACAGCTAGCTCCATGCCAGGTCTCCATGGATACTGGATAAAGCAAATCACTCATTTCACACAAACCAACAGTCCTTAACTTCTGTCCTTTGAACTACACAAGCGGGAGCTCTTAGATGGTTAAAATTTAAATTATGATGACAAAAAATTGGTCTGGTCTGACCCATCACCTCGGACCTGTTTGCCATGGGTGACCCCACCAGGGGCATTGAAGCCCAAGACAACATAGCTCCAGGATTGGTGACGGTGTCACAAATTCTGGGAGTTTACGTATTTGCAAAGCTCCAGAAAGACAGGAGAAGTGGTGTTCTGCAATCAGTGGGTTAGAAGCAAATTAAGCTTTACAATATTGAAGCTACGAATGCATTTTGCATTGATTGTTCAGGGGTTTTTTGGAGATTGATTTAAACGTTGTTTCAGATTGATTCAGAAATGTTATTATGGTTCTGTGTAGCTGATGGGCTATTCATTTTTGGCTCTGTATATTTTACACCAGGCCTGTTCAGCTACATTTTCCTTGAGGCTTCTGGTCCCGAGGTGCACAATGCATCAGTACTTTTGACATGGTTTGATGTTGAACAAAATCTCCCCAACTCTACATATGTTTCACTAACCAGAATATAACAATGACTGCTATATTAGATTTTTGTGGGAAACAAAATTAAATATAAAAGGCTTCACCAACACTGCTCTGCAAAACTGACAATCCAGAACTGAACCAGAATTAAACTCTACTCGCTACTACTATTACCAACCAGGTAACAAGTAGGACTGTCCCAGAATTAAACTAGGACTAAACCAGGATCAAACCAGAAAAAAAAAAATGTTTTAATGCTGAATCCTACTATGTGTCAGATTAAAGATTAACTAACTCAGAATGTCGTAGTGGGTGTGTCTGGGTGGTCAGCAAAAAAGGACATTTTCAGAGCAATGAGTGAATAATCTAATTGCAACTTTGGTAAAATAAATAAATACATTTATAAAAAGAAGAAGAAGAAAACGTCGATGTAAACCCTCATTCGTCCAGGTGTGGTCCATCGTAGAAAGGGGTTCAGAGGTTGTCATCCGGACGCCGTTTAAAGATCGAGACGTTTCGACTTTTATCCAAAAGTCATTGTCAATGTCATTTGACAAAAGTCATTGTCAAATGACTTTGACAATGACTTTTGGATAAAAGTCGAAACGTCTCGATCTTTAAACGGCGTCCGGATGACAACCTCTGAACCCCTTTCTACGAAGAAGAAGAAAAAAAGAAGGGAACACAATCAATATAAAAAGCTTCCCTCAGTCTCCATAAGCCTTTGGAACTGACAGTTAGGAATGTTACAATGTTTTTTGGGTGACATAATATTCCCTTTTTGAATAACACCATCTCATCTGTGGGCTGTGTGCTTGTCTTTGTGCCCTTTGTGTCTGCTGTGAGGAGCTTTACCAACGTGACACTTACACTGCAGAGAACTGCTTTGTTATACTTCATTATGCACACGCAGGTAAGTAACCTCTGCTGTCTTTGCTGTTGTATTTTACCTTTATCCCGGGGTTTCAAGAGGTTTCAAAGTTATGAAAAATGAGGAATGTTGCCATAGCAATTAGTAATCCACTGTCAGTCACAATAGCACCAGAACAGGAAAAAGGCATAGTCTGGTGTTGGCTAAACATTTTCTGAGCAGTCGAGCCTTTGATTTATTAAGTCCTTCAAAATATGACTTGGGAAAAAAAAAAGACAACAAACCACGTTATGATTAAAAATAATATAATGTCACCTTTACAGTTGAATTGTGGTAGACAGCATTCTAACAATAGCATTAAACTGAGCTGGAGACATTCTCAGATTGCAGATTTATTGACCTGGTTGCCACAAAAATGACTGAGCACAGACTATTTGAGCAACAATTGTGATGTAGGTGCATTGACTATTAAAATGCTGAAGAGCTCAATGAATTACAACCTGCGAACACACCCCCTTTTTTTGATAAATAATACCTATTTGGACATGATTGGTTTTACCTCAGGACCTCGAGTAAATTGTATTAGTTACGAACATTGTCTGTGTTTCTCGTCCTGTGCGAATCGTCTGTGTCTGTTAAAATTACCCTAAATTTGACCTACTGTATGTCAGCAATCTCAGAGCTCCTCGTGTAATGTAAATGCTCCTGTCTGTGATTTGGACTGTATTTAGTCCATGCATTGAAGCTTATATCAATTACAACCATTTTACATTTTAAATCTGAACTAAAGGGGGTTGAAAAGTGAAAAAAATAGCTTATTTTAAAATCTTTACAGCAGTCATGTTTATCATTTACCTACTGCAGTCCCATGCAGCATCCTAAATATTCACCGCAAGTTTATATATCTGTTCAGGATGCCTCCTGGACGCCTCCCTCGGGAGATGTTCTGGGCATGTACCACCGGGAGGAGGCCCCGGGGAAGGGGGAGGGAGAGACTATGTCTCTCGACTGGCCTGGGAACGCCTCGGGATCCCCCCGGAGGAGCGCCGCGACCCGGCCCCAGATAAGCGGAAGAAGATGAAGTTTATAAGCACTTTTCACTAGTCTCTGAGCCCAGAGCGAGTTTTGCTGTCCCAGATAAACAAACATTAGCATGCTAACAGTGCACTTCCGTAAGAGAGTCATTTGGAATTTATTAAAAGATCCTGAAGGTTATGGAACAAAAAAGTTGGGAAGACCCAAAAAAAAATTTCCCAGCACTGAGCCGGAGGATCTGAACAAGACACAAGACACTGGACGATCCAAATTGAAGTCGGTTACTGGTGCAACTGCAGCCCAATAACATGAGACGCATCTGACACTGAATGGCTTCAGAAACAAGAAACGTCCTCAAAGGCCTGGACACAAACATGGGACACTGAAAGGTGGAAGAAAGTTTTATTCTGATGAGAAAAACTGTGACCTTGATGGTCCTGGTGGTTTCCAGCGTTACTGACACGACAAGCAGATGTTTTCTACGCTCCACAGGGAGGGGGCGCCATAATGATCTGGGTTTTTTTTTCCCTCAGTGGAACAATGGAGCTTCAGGTGGTGCAGGGGCCCCTGGCTCTGTGCAGATGTTGCAGAGAGCATCCCTCATGACTGAGGGCCTCGTCTGTGGGTTTTTCAACAGGACAACACTACAGTTCACAAAGCCCCAGGACAAAGGACTTCTTCAGGAGAATAACGTCACTCGTCCTGTGTGTTCCTCTGATCTAAATCCAACTGAGACCCTTTGGGGACGGACGGCAAGAGAGGTTTACACAAATGGAGCACAGTTCAGACAGTAGATGTGCTTTGTGAGGTCGTCTTCACGATTTTTGAAGTGATCAACAATAACAGTGGAGCTACTCATTACTGAGTTCATGTTTGGGACTTCGATTTCTGTTTTGAGGGGGTTTTGGGTTGTTATCTGAGGTGTCGTCCTAAACTTTTGATCAGCTGCAGCCTATTCCAGTTTATTTTTTGTTTTTAATAAAATGTTTATTCCAACTGTTTTGTTTTTGTTTTTTGTTTTGTCTCACTCCCATTTCCTGCTGCTTTTTGAAGTTCTACTTTGTTAAGATCCAACCAAGCAAAATTTGCCTTTAAACTTTTAACCGGGACTGTATATCTGTACCGAGGTAACACAGATATTACTTTATTACTTGCAACAAATCAGGCACATGAACTACTTATGTTTTCCACTTTTCAAAACAGTAATAATCAGGTACAGCCTCATTTAATTCACCATAGACTATTCTTTAATCCAATAATTATTTTTTCTACAATTAAAAACACAAAGCAAACTGAGGTAAATATGTGACCCCGGAAGTACAACCCTGTTGACGTGGCAACCGAGGATCGAGCAGCATGGAGGCTCTTTTAAGAAAGTCTGGGTGCTTCTGGTGCAAAGTTTGGCTTGAGAGCCTGTGTCCGCGTGAATGGATTAAAAGAAAGAAACAATGAGTGTTTCTGAACGCAACGTCTCACGCTACAGAACAGGCTATGCTACAACGTTAAAAACAAACCTTGAATAGTGGAAAACAGAAGAAACGCTTCAACATGGATGAATTTAAGAGTTTGTTATCATTTTTTTTTGTGTTTAGCAATTTCTGAAATAAAATCCATAAAAACAAGAGAATTTCTGACATTAATTTATTTTATTTTTTTTTTTTTCAATTTTACATGTCACTAGGTAAAACTAATTCAGTCCAAAAAACAAAAACACAACTCTAGATATGTTTTTATGAGCAAAGCACATACTGTACCAACATAATCAATTCAATGAATCACTCATTTTTTTACAGTCTAAAACCTGTAAACGTTTTGTCTTGAGTTGTTTCTGTGATATAGATATGATAATTTCCAAATGTTGAGCAAATGTGGATTTGATAACATCCTTAGCAGGAGAACACCGGGGCCTGCTGCTGTTTCATGAGGATGATCAAAGCGTAAGGGTCATTCTTCCTCCGTCAGCAGACCTTTGGCATTATAGAGCCGCCTTAGATACAGCTTCAGAGCAGAACACAGAGCCAGCGGGAGGCAGGCGCCGTGTCCACAACAGATATGGCCTCCCAGTGGGCGCTCCACACAGACGCCCAACAAAGGAGCGCCCACACAGCCTCAAGAACCACGCAACGAAAGAGGAACATGCAGCCAAGCCTACGTCAACGCAGGATCACAGCACATGACATATCGACCGCAAAGCATCAAGAAATGTCACTTGAATCAAAATGAGAAGCGAATGTCATCGCAACGATCTGACGTGACGGCAAATGAAAGCAAATAATCACAAATAAAATGAAATAAAAACAACCTCTCCAAACGAGGTCCTTTTCCTCCTTGTTTACAGATATTCAAAGAATTAAAAAAACTAAATAACTAAAATATTAGACACCAATCAGTGTAATTCCTTATTTATCCAGGAGGGATGCATTGCAGACAAGGTTTGAGAGGAAGTCATCTGGACATAAAAAGTGTCTAGAACCATGTCTATCATATTATATTAGGCCTACCCAAATTAATTATAAGTGCTGTATTTTGTGATATTTCTCTTTAAACAATATATAGGCCTATTATATCAAAAGATATTTTTTACTATTATATTGTTGAACATTTATCCATTATTGACAACTGCTTAGATATTCACATTTAAAGAAAGGTATAAATGTAAAGAAACACATTTTAATATTGAATCTTGAATGTGTCAGTTTTTGCAATAAAAGTGTAGGCTCCATTTATGTTCATGAATACAGTAAATACAGATACATTACTATTAATAAAAGGGGAGGTGTGGCTCTATGGGTCCAGTGGAGGTGTGGCTCTGTGGGTCCAGGGAAGGTGTGGCTCTACGGGTCCAGGGGAGGTGTGGCTCTGTGGCTCTATGGGTCCAGGGGAGGTGTGGCTCTGTGGCTCTGTTGGTCCAGTGGAGGTGTGGCTCTGTGGGTCCAGGGAAGGTGTGGCTCTACGGGTCCAGGGGAGGTGTGGCTCTGTGGCTCTATGGGTCCAGGGGAGGTGTGGCTCTATGGGTCCAGGGGAGGTGTGGCTCTATGGGTCCAGGGGAGGTGTGGCTCTGCGGGTCCAGTGGAGGTGTGGCTCTGTGGCTCTATGGGTTCAGGGGAGGTGTGACTCTGTGGCTCTATGGGTCCAGGGGAGGTGTGGCTCTATGGGTCCAGGGGAGGTGTGGATCTATGGATCCAGGGGAGGTGTGGCTCTATGGGTTCAGGGGAGGTGTGGCTCTATGGGTCCAGTGGAGGTGTGGCTCTACGGGTCCAGGGGAGGTGTGGCTCTGTTGGTCCAGGGGAGGTGTGGCTCTATGGGTTCAGGGGAGGTGTGGCTCTATGGGTCCAGGGGAGGTGTGGCTCTATGGGTCCAGGGGAGGTGTAGCTCTATGGGTCCAGGAGAGGTGTGGCTCTATGGGTTCAGGGGAGGTGTGGCTCTATGGGTCCAGTGGAGGTGTGGCTCTACGGGTCCAGGGGAGGTGTGGCTCTACGGGTCCAGGGGAGGTGTGGCTCTGTTGGTCCAGGGGAGGTGTGGCTCTATGGGTTCAGGGGAGGTGTGGCTCTATGGGTCAAGGGGAGGTGTGGCTCTATGGGTCCAGGGGAGGTGTGGCTCTATGGGTCTAGTGGAGGTGTGGCTCTACGGGTCCAGTGGAGGTGTGGCTCTACGGGTCCAGGGGAGGTGTGGCTCTATGGGTTCAGGGGAGGTGTGACTCTGTGGCTCTATGGGTCCAGGGGAGGTGTGGCTCTACGAGTTCAGGGGAGGTGTGGCTCTATGGGTCCAGGGGAGGTGTGGCTCTATGGATCCAGGGGAGGTGTGGCTCTATGGGTCCAGTGGAGGTGTGGCTCTACGGGTCCAGGGGAGGTGTGGCTCTGTTGGTCCAGGGGAGGTGTGGCTCTATGGGTCCAGGGGAGGTGTGGCTCTATGGGTCCAGGGGAGGTGTGGCTCTGTTGGTCCAGGGGAGGTGTGGCTCTATGGGTTCAGGGGAGGTGTGGCTCTGTTGGTCCAGGGGAGGTGTGGCTCTATGGGTCCAGGGGAGGTGTGGCTCTATGGGTCCAGGGGAGGTGTACCTCTATGGGTCCAGTGGAGGTGTGGCTCTACGGGTCCAGGGGAGGTGTGGCTCTACGGGTCCAGGGGAGGTGTGGCTCTGTTGGTCCAGGGGAGGTGTGCCTCTATGGGTTCAGGGGAGGTGTGGCTCTGTTGGTCCAGGGGAGGTGTGGCTCTATGGGTCCAGGGGAGGTGTGGCTCTATGGGTCCAGGGGAGGTGTACCTCTATGGGTCCAGTAGAGGTGTGGCTCTACGGGTCCAGGGGAGGTGTGGCTCTACGGGTCCAGGGGAGGTGTGGCTCTGTTGGTCCAGGGGAGGTGTGGCTCTATGGGTTCAGGGGAGGTGTGACTCTGTGGCTCTATGGGTCCAGAGGAGGTGTGGCTCTATGGGTCCAGGGGAGGTGTGCCTCTATGGGTTCAGGGGAGGTGTGGCTCTGTTGGTCCAGGGGAGGTGTGGCTCTGTTGGTCCAGGGGAGGTGTGGCTCTATGGGTCCAGGGGAGGTGTGGCTCTGTTGGTCCAGTGGAGGTGTGGCTCTACGGGTCCATGGGAGGTGTGGCTCTGTTGGTCCAGTGGAGGGGTGGCTCTACGGGTCCATGGGAGGTGTGGCTCTGTGGAAGGAACCATCCAGGAGTCTGGATAGTTGGTGGGAGGCGCCGATTGTGCAGATTGGTAGCCTCATTTCCATCACACTGCCCCAGGGCAGCTGTGGCTGCTACAGCAGTTTACCACCATAGAGTGTGGAGTGAATTAATAATGCACGAAATTGTGATGTATCTTTCAGCATCTGTAAAATCGTTCCACCGTTTAGTCAAAATCTGCTTTATTCATCTAAGATGGATTGAACAACACCAATATTTTCTGATGCTTGGTCCAGCAAATCTGACAATAATTACCCGGCCTAAGCAAATCATAGTCATTTTAGCCTTGTTTCTGTGTGCCAACATTCAATCTTCTCTCAAACCAGTTAATGTCATGTTACAAGTCCAATATTAATAAACATGCTCAAATCTGGGGCATTTTCATATTCTTGTTGCGTATTTAGAAAAGTGTAGAAGCGAGTCGTTTCAGAGTGACAAGGCTGATTTAATAGTCCATAAAGCTCTCTGTCGGAGCGTAAAAATGATTTGTGGAGCCGAGCTGAGTCATGTAAATCATCAGCTGCAGGCGTCGGTCTGCAGGCTCACAGCGCTGTCCACAGCCACGAGAGGCGCAGGCAGGTTTACCTCCCCAACACGAAAAAGAAATATCAATTAACATGCTAAGAAAATGAAATGGCACCGCGGCTCTGGCCCCGGGAAATGAAGAGCTTGGCTGGGCACTTATCATGGAGCTTTCAGGGTCGCCATTTCTACCAGAAAGACGTGGGCAAATACTAAATATTTTGATTTAGAGGGAGAAAGAATTACCTGTTTTTCATTTTCTATTTTTGTTTTTAATCTCAAAACAAAAATTAAATGATCAGCAGGTACACAGACCAATGTCTATCCACCGGGAAAAGTGTGTGGAGGAGGCTGTGTGGGCCTCCCAGCTCGTGGCACTAAACATAATGAACGGATTCGTTTCGAAGAGTTTTTTAATTTGTAATTGTTAATTGCTCCTTTGTTTTATTATTTTTCTTTTAATCCATCAAGCTTGATTGAGAACCAATTCCTGTTAACAACCAATTTTGTTAAACACGATAAAATGGAACTCTCTCTGCACTGGATGAACTTATTTTTTCCCACAGGGTTTTTTGCGTTTTTTCCTTGCCGAGAAGGAGGGTCAGTTGCTAAATTCTCTTGAATTGATTTAATTTGATTTGATCAAATGTAACAAAAATACCAACGCGAAGGTGACAATACTATTCGAAATGCCTGAGTTTGAAAACAGAATATACATGACATTTAATATGATTTTCACAATAACAAAGATGATTGTTGGAGCACCTGATGTTTTAGACACTGAATGGAATTATTTTTATTGTTTCAGTTCTTTGTGTCCCACAGCTTCAGTTCTACACTGTGGAACATTCCAGGCAAAAGCATGGAAGTATTAACACACGTATTCCTCACTCCCAGATCCAAACTGTGCAAACTAAACGAGTGATTTTGTTTTGTTTTTGACAATATGCCACAGTGCTGTGCTCCGTTCATTTAAAATGGAACAGAAACAGGACAGAGAAGCTTCCCTTTTATCAATTACCACGGGATAAGAATTAAGAAAGAAGTTGCTTTAATTTATGAGGTGGGTTGGCAATTGGCAAACTGCTGTTTAGTCTATGGTATCGATAAAACATGTTCATACCCCTGGCCTTGATCGAGACATTTTGCATATATAAGCAGTGTTATATAAATGAAAGAATTAGGCAGTCGAGTTGCTTAGAGATGCTTAATTTGATGTTCACTGTCACAGAACACTTTTAAGCTGTTAGTTTGCAGAAGTCCCAAGTCATTGCTTATTTACCTCTTCATTATTCACCATGATGAGTTAACAAGCGTTTTTCATAGTTTTCAGAGCAGAATTCACCCCCATTCATTCATTCAATATTATCGTAGCGCTAACTACAACTTTCATACCAACAGCACACTTCTCTTTAATAAGATGCAGACACACCTCGGTGTCATACAGCTGCTTT
>CM033622.1:43052286-43087286 GCA_019453435.1 Rhinogobius similis | reverse complement strand
TTGAAATGCTGATCTTCAAGTCTGATGCCCTCCAGCGAACCCCCAGCATCCCTTGTGTTCCGGCAGCTTATTATTTCGCCCATAATGGCACCAGTCTACAGCATTCATGAGGAATTGATGGTCTGTAATACACAATATTTACTCGGCTCCGGTTTCAAAGGCCTTGTAATCGTTGTGTACGGGCGCACATCAGTCAGCTGCATCAGCACTCACAAACTGCTTGCACAGACCAAACGGCTGCCTCGGCTCCTGGAGGGGAGGAGGAGGACGGATGGACGAGGGGCCGCTTCCGTGCCTGGGTCTTTTCCAGGATTGCTCTGTCATTTTACCCGACTGCAGAGACGTGTGCGGCCGGGGAACATCAGGGACCCCAACGTGAGGGCGACCATGCATGAAATTAAAAGACACCTCCAAAAACAATGCTGCAGCAGGGCCCGGCGCTCCGTTTGCAGAGGTGTGGGGACGAGGCACGTACTCACCTACATTAACTAGAGTCATTTATGAAGGTGCAGGCCGTTCACCTTCACCAGGCTCTCACTAGGTTATTTCAGCATCATTTACAGAAAACATGGTATGCTTGATATATTTGTATTTATTTATTTATTCACGTTCAATTTACTTTTTACATTTTCAACATCACAAAAGCAACTGCCTCACAGGAATTCACAAATTTTAATCAATGAACAACTTAAATCTAACTTTATTCTGGACAATAAAGCACCCAAAATACTTCAGGCAACAACAATTGAAAAAAATGTGTATTTTGTTTCACCAAACATCAAAAATCCTATAATAATAACTTATGGAATTTGAGGTTGAAGTTAGAATTTGTTTGAGATTACACACTGGCAAATGTAATTAAGTAACATTTCTTTTTTATTGTCTTTGTAAGTCCGTGTGGTGGTTGTATTTTCGGGACGTTTGATCACCATCGCCCCCTGCTGTCTCTGCGCGGCAGACCAGCTGTAAAGCTGTAAGCTGAGAAACACTGGCTCTTTTTTATATTAGGCGACATGAAATGTTTTTTCATGTGATTGCACTTCCTTGTTTCAGTTTAAAAAAAGAAAAAAAGAATCTGGCAGTGTATTTTCACAAGAGAGCTGCAGGGGGAGCTCTGTGCTGGAGTTACTTAATCCTGCTTTAACTTACAAACAACAGCGCGGGAAGGACAACCGAGGAAACGAAGCAGATGCTCGACGAAACTGCACGAAGATGCAGGTGAGGGGATGAGGCGGGGGAAACGGAACACACAAATGAAAGATACAAGGAATACAAGGAGGAGGAGGATGTTTTGAGGCTCGCTGTTTTTCTTTGGTTTTCCAATGTGGCTCTCCTTTAGAAAATAGCGAGGACTACTGTTCTAAACAGATCACTGTTGAAAGGGTCTGTCCCACAACACTAAGGTGCCAAAAACACATGCAGTAGTATGAGGTGTGCGAATGAGAGTGTGTCGTGAGAGTGAGTGTGGGACAACGGATGGAAATGAGCCCATGGCTACAATCCGGTGTGTTTCCTGCATGTGTATCATGGATGTTCATTAACATGACTGTCCCCACCAAATAGAAGTAGTTTAGTGAATGAAACACCTTGGTTAGTTTAAGTAGAGCTTTTCAGCCTACTTTCCTAAAAGCCTGAATAGTATTTTGTATTTATTCACCCTGCAGAATCACTTCTCTCCATTTATTTTACAGTAAATTGTTTTGAAATGCTCTTCCTGGAACACATTTGTGAGCTGCTCTGTCTCAGTGAGTAACCTGACCAGAGCGTCCAAATCAATCCTTTCTCTCATGTGGGGCTGCCGGGAGCTAAACGCAGCGCTGGATATGTGTTGTGACAGCAGAGAGCCTTGAACCAGCGCGTGTGGAGGGGGAGATCCTGGTTCTTTGTTCCCCTCCACAAAGAGCCTGGAGCTGCCCTGGATCCAGCAAGAGAGCAGGGCTGTGCCAGGAGCACAACCACACACTACTCTGTAAGCGCTGGAATAAACAGGCCACGGTCTGATTTCATTTCAAGCAGTGTTTTGGAAATATGACTTACGCTGTCGAAGGATCTACATTTCAGAATTAAAGAAGTTACTGTACTAAATCTGTTTGGTAAAGTTGTCTCATGACCGCACATGCAATTGAAACCAGACAGTTACGTTTTTTTTTGTTCATTCACCTCTAAATTCCAATTGGATTCTCTCTAAACAAAATCCAGGTATTTACAAAGTAAAGGAAAAGGAAACCTGTTTCAGCCTGGAATGTTCTGGCATTATAGCATGGCATTATACTGGTCTATACTATTTGTTCATCGACTCTCATTGCTTATTTTTAAGGAGTCTAAAAGGAATGTTTTCCTGTGCCGGTCAAGTGGATAGCACACATACCTGCCGGCCATGCCCAGGGACATGAGGTACAACAGTGAAGTTATGTGAGCCACAAATGCAGGACAATAAAGCATTTCTCGTACGGCTGGATTCTTCACTCACTCAGACTATAGTCTGCTTAAGAAAGTAAAATCAAGAATATTTTTTTAAATATTGTAATAAAACCTCCTTCACACGCTCTGCTAAAGAGCTCTTGGTGAAAACTACAGCCCTCTCATTTTTAGATTATGGCGACTTGGATGTCAGTTATCACACAGCCACCCGCCTTGTTCCTGGCGCTCCTGTTGCTGGTGAAGTGGCCTCTCACACCCTCAGACACACTCACTGGATCATTTTCATTTACAGATCTTCAGTCAGTAAAACCCCTCACACCTCAGCTCATTACTAAACACACACAGCTCCAGCTGCACACTTCAGTCCAACAGTTGTATAAATCTCTGCTCCTAAAGCTGCACATCCTCTGAGCTGCTCGTTTCTGTTTTCTGCAGCAAGTGACTGGAACCAATTACAACAGACTTTAAAACTTAGTTCATTTGTTCCTCGCTCTGTGTAAACAACAATGTATTTTTCAGGATCAATGCACATGTTTTTAACACTTTCTTCTTTTCTACCTGTATGAATGAATCAAAATGAGATCCTTCCAGGACAGGCCTGTATGAACACACCACTGACCATAATAAAACATTAAAGCTGGGGAGCAAGAGTTGGGTACCCAAGCTTTAAGCTGGAAGTTTGTGGACAGCACAGACAAATGGTTGTTTATATGATCATTATATTTGCCAGTAATAACAGTCAATATCTAACTTCCAGCTCCGGTTTTAAAATTCATTTTTAAGTATGATTGGTGATGCTTGAAATAAAATGTAATTTCCCTGTCAAACTGTTAAGGCCTGCTTCATTATTATTGCTAGATTTATTACATGGTTGTCATGTGTGCTTGACGTTGATAATATGTATCCATTGACTGCCTTGTTGAAATGCATGATTAACCTGTACAATCTGAATCCTTTCCCCGTGTGTTATGGAGAGGGCTGGTTCTGTCAGGATCACACGGCAGAAGTGTGTGTCAGTGGTGTGGTTTTGAACACAAACAGCCTAATTACCTTCAGCCGCTCAGCCTGAGGTCCGTGTCTGTCCAGCCTGACCTGAGCTGGCAGATCAGAGCGGGAGGGAGAGCCGGCTGACAGCTCCGCCTCCGCTCAGACCGATGGAGTTTGGCAGACTTGTTTAACCTCTGACCTCAGCCTGGGGTCGGTCCCAAATCAAGTGCAGAAGAAGGTCAAGGAGGTCAGTAAACTTCTCTACTCAAGCTAAACGTCTGTCAGCTCTTTGACAAGGGCAGAGACATTCTGGTAGAAGTTGCTGTTTAACTGTCAGTTTGCAGATTTGTTGGCCTGGTTTATAGTTTATATCTCAGTAATTACTGGGTCTCTCCACATGTTTGTGATGACACATGACAAGTTTGTGGAACAGATCCCAGACAAATAATGATGAAGTTGTGGGTTCTTGTTTGGATATTTTCTTCAAAAACAGTAAATCTCCCATAAAGTTCTATAGGCCCAGGTAATCCAGCTGAAATGATGATATCATCCAGTTCTACAACGTACCACATCAGTACCAGCTGTTCTAATTAAAATACTGAAATACTTTCAGAAAATTACAAATGGCCATTCGTCATGAAGCTGCCTCACTGATGTGGATTTTTGGGGCCGATGCCTATGTGGCCCAACTGTTGCTGTGATTTTGGGCGAAACAAAAATACATTTATTTGATTTGATTTGTTAAGAGAATTAGAAATGCTGATGAAATGGTCAATGTTTACTTTGCTTCTATTGCAATATTTAGCATGAGCGACAACATTAATAGGGTAAATGTAAGCATGTTGCTTGGGTATTTTATTTTTTGACACATTAACATGCATGTTCATGCTATTTATTCACATATTTTTAGTCTGATACAAAAAAAATGTTAGATTTTGTATCATTTATAATTTTGAAATTGCAACAGCCATTTGACATTACACCAAAAAGTGTCTTTAAGGACACATGTTATACAAAAACAAACCTGGAGTTGTAGTTAGCTTCACTCTTGCTTGTGGGATGAGTCCTGGTTAGAAAGTCCTCTCCGAGAGGACTCTCTGTTCTGAATTCCCCTAATTTATGATGTCAAAGGTCGAGCCCCGAGAGTTTCTGCCTGCTGTTCAGAAATATTGGACTAAGACTGATAACGTACTCAGACTGTCTCTGGCATCTGCATCCCACATGAGTTCAGAATGTATTTGGGCCCCAAAACTCCTGCCATGCACTCAAAGAATGGATACCTTTGGAAAATACTTTTGGCTGCAGGAAAGATGGCCATTATGAAGAAATGGGTGACACAAACTGAACCAACTGGGACTGGACTGGACTTCAGTGTTTGATTAGATGTGCCGGAATTTTATTTCAATGTATGTTCTACATTTTTATTATTATCGTTATTTTTAATGTGTATTCATTATTTGCTCTCTGGTCGTGTTCTATGTTTTATGTTGTATGTATATGCTAAAAAAAAATAAAGAAAGAAAAGCTTAAAGTCTATGTGCTGTAGACTGTTAAAAAAGGCCACAGCCATGGTCTGGACCACAGCACAGCGGGGCGACCCATGTGTTGGTGGAGCACTTTCAGCACCACTGTGTCATCGACTCTTCTTGTAAAAGTACTGCCAGCATTTTCTCTCCACTGTCATCCCAGGGCCAGCTTCTTTTCACCAAACTGATGAGAGCGCTCGCAGGCGGCCGTGTTCCAATACAATACGCACAGAAGCCTGGCTGTGGTTGATTGTTGACAACACAAGTCCCGACACAACAGAATGTATGCGCCGCTCTGCTGTTCTGGAGAGATCCGTCACTGACGCTGATTAGCCAAGTTCGTTACAGATTTAATTAGCCCAATATGGCCTCCCTGTTTGCCGCCCACTGGACTGTGTTTGTGTCTGTTTTCTTAGACGCAGCGGCTAATCTCCAGAAGACTGCGTCTGTCACAGGGTTTACGTCTGTGTGGTTAGCACCGTGGAGTCAGGGCTAAGGAGGAGTGAGGAGAAGGAGGTGTGAGGAGCAGAGAGGAGGAGGAGGTGTGAGGAGCAATGAGGAGAAGGAGGTGTGAGGAGCAGAGAGGAGGAGGAGGTGTGAGGAGCAGTGAGGAGAAGGTGTGAGGAGCCGTGACGAGAAGGAGGTGTGAGGAGCTGTGAGGAGAAGGAGGTGTGAGGAGCAGAGAGGAGGAGGAGGTGTGAGGAGCAGAGAGGAGGAGGAGGTGTGAGGAGCCGTGAGGAGGAGGTATGAGGAGAAGGAGGTGTGAGGAGCCGTGAGGAGAAGGAGGTGTGAGGAGCAGAGAGGAGGAGGAGGTGTGAGGAGCCGTGAGGAGAAGGAGGTGTGAGGAGCAGAGAGGAGGAGGAGGTGTGAGGAGAGAAGGTGTGAGGAGCAGAGAGGAGGAGGAGGTGTGAGGAGCAGAGAGGAGGAGGTGTGAGGAGCAGTGAGGAGAAGGAGGTGTGAGGAGCCGTGAGGAGAAGGAGGTGTGAGGAGCAGAGAGGAGAAGGAGGTGTGAGGAGCAGTGAGGAGAAGGAGGTGTGAGGAGCCGTGACGAGAAGGAGGTGTGAGGAGCAGAGAGGAGGAGGAGGTGTGAGGAGCAGAGAGGAGAAGGAGGTGTGAGGAGCAGAGAGGAGGAGGAGGTGTGAGGAGCAGTGAGGAGAAGGTGTGAGGAGCCGTGACGAGAAGGAGGTGTGAGGAGCTGTGAGGAGAAGGAGGTGTGAGGAGCAGAGAGGAGAAGGAGGTGTGAGGAGCAGAGAGGAGGAGGAGGTGTGAGGAGCCGTGACGAGAAGGAGGTGTGAGGAGCTGTGAGGAGAAGGAGGTGTGAGGAGCAGAGAGGAGGAGGAGGTGTGAGGAGCCGTGAGGAGAAGGAGGTGTGAGGAGCAGAGAGGAGGAGGAGGTGTGAGGAGAGAAGGTGTGAGGAGCAGAGAGGAGGAGGAGGTGTGAGGAGCAGAGAGGAGGAGGTGTGAGGAGCCGTGAGGAGAAGGAGGTGTGAGGAGCCGTGACGAGAAGGAGGTGTGAGGAGTAGTGAGGAGAAGGAGGTGTGAGGAGCCGTGAGGAGAAGGAGGTGTGAGGAGCCGTGACGAGAAGGAGGTGTGAGGAGCAGAGAGGAGGAGGAGGTGTGAAGAGCAGAGAGGAGAAGGAGGTGTGAGGAGCAGAGAGGAGGAGGAGGTGTGAGGAGCAGTGAGGAGGAGGTGTGAGGAGCAGAGAGGAGGAGGAGGTGTGAGGAGCAGAGAGGAGGAGGAGGTGTGAGGAGCCGTGACGAGAAGGAGGTGTGAGGAGCAGAGAGGAGGAGGAGGTGTGAGGAGCAGAGAGGAGGAGGAGGTGTGAGGAGCAGAGAGGAGGAGGAGGTGTGAGGAGCCGTGACGAGAAGGAGGTGTGAGGAGCAGAGAGGAGGAGGAGGTGTGAGGAGCAAACATGAAGAGTCTGGCTCTTTTATTTTGACTCATTAGTCCGTTCAAAAAGCCAGCTCTGATGCTGAGGACACCCTGGGATGGACACAGGGGCCCTCACAGACACAGGGGCCCTCACAGACATAGGGGCCCTCACAGGGGCCCTCACAGACACAGGGGCCCTCACAGACATAGGGGCCCTCACAGACACAGGGGCCCTCACAGACATAGGGGCCCTCACAGACACAGGGGCCCTCACAGACACAGGGGCCCTCACAGACACAGGGGCCCTCACAGACACAGGGGCCCTCACAGATAGGGCACAGCAAAAACATTCCGGGGCCAAATGTCAGACAATTTTTATATTGGCAAAAATGTGTAGAAATCTGTTAAATTTGCTGGATTACGACTGATACACCACTGGAACTGAAGTTCATGATGTGGTCCATCCGTATGTAAAAGCTCTTTACAGCCAGGTGGGCTTAGAGTGAAAGGAAATGCCATATTTGCCTCTGACAGCCCTTATGGTGAGCCATGTTACGTGTGTTTCCTCCTCGCTCCGCTCTGTCTGCACATGAATACATTTGCACATGGTCCCTGACAAATAAAGATGAAACTAAACTAACCTCCTCTCTCCTCGCTCCTGAGTGTTTGCCCCTGTCCTATCGGCTCCGGCAGACAGGTGCAGCCCACAGCCCCAGGTGAGTGCGTGGCTGCAGCACATTTCCTGTCTGTAATAAAGATGTAAGCCGCAGAGGCAGCCCTGGCGGCCGCAGCGCTGGCTTCAGGGTAATTGAGCTGGAGTTCTGCGAAAGCTCCTATTCCCTTAATTATTAAACAGTGTTATTGTAAATTATGGATTATTAGTTTCCCCTCTCAACAGCGAGGGCCCACAAATTGCAAACCCCGGTGACGAGCAAACGGCAGTGTAATGAGCTCAGGCAGGAGCTAAATGAGGACTAACTGGCCCATGCAGCGGCAGGTGGGGGAGTGATGGCAGCGTCGTGCTGTGTGGAGGGGGGCGAGCACTGCCAAGGCCAAGCTTTTATTAAAATGGACCCTTTTCAAAATACCGCTCAGCTAGTTCTGGTGTCCTCAAAAGTGTGGATCTTCACATACCCTTCCATTTATTCTCTGTGGCAAATCAGCGAGTGTTGTTAGAATAATTCAATACTTAATTAACATAAAACAGAGCGTGAGTTACAGATGGATAATCACTTAACCTGGCTCACAGCAGACTGGTATGGTAGCACTCCAAAACGGAGTCCTTCACATTCATCAATCTGGAATGTATTTCACTGAAAACCGACTGGAAAGTGCGGAACATAGTGAGGAACATTTGAAGCTGATTGGTCGGGTGCACGGTGGCAGAGCGGCTAGAGCTTCTGCCTCTCAATAAGGAGATCGTGGGTTCGAATCCCGCACCACCCCAACATCGTGGTTTCGAATTCCGAACCACCCTAACATCACACGATCTCTCTGGGTGGAGTCTGCATGTCCTCCCCGTGTTACCGTGGGTTCTCTCCGGGTTCTCCGGCTTCCTCCCACCGTCCAAACACATGACTGTACAGGTTAATTGAGAACTCTAAATTGCCCCTAGTGTATGAATGTGAGAGTGAATGGTTGTCTGTCCTTGTCTGTCTCTCTGTGTCAGCCCTGCGACGAGTTGGCCACTGTCCAGGGTGTACCCCGCCTAAGGCCCAAAGTCACTGGGATAGGCTCCAGTCACCCGCGACCCCTAACGGGAATAAGCGGTAGAATTAATGAATGAATGAATGAATGGTAGAAGCATCACAAGAGAAAAGCACAGACTTCTTCCTCGTCCTAAAATGCACAAAGTGCATCTATGTGCAAGATTTTTTCAAAACAATATAGTCCACAAATCTGTAAAAAGACGGCCCGCCATGTTTATTTAGGTTCGTCACTTTTGTATGGGGTGAAATTTGTGTCATATTAATTTAGAAATGCATCAGGAACGATTCCTTCAAAATTCCAGATTTTTTTCACGATGCATGACTTGTATTTATAGATTTATGCATGTATAATTGTCTTTGCATATACATTTGGGAATAAGGTGTGCTTTTTCTTTGTGAATCTGTGCTTTTGCATGCAAGAGTTTGAATCTGAATTTGCAGACCTAACTTGCGCATTCTTCACCTGTGAATGTGGATATTTTTGAGACAAACATTACACATTCTGCGAAAGATCAATGCACAGTTTTGGATTCTGGCAAAACCCAGATTTATAAAAAAAAATTTGATATGCATGCAGATTTTTTCCAAATTATTTGAAATAATTCGAATGTTAAGTGTAAATCTGTAGTTTTGCATGAGAGAGAGAGAGATCTTTTTGACGCAAACTATTTCTGTTTCTGTGCAGTTCCTGTGGTAAACACTAGGGGCAGAGTTCACTAACTGTAGGCTGCAAGAAAGGCATTTCTGTACGTTAACAAACCGAGGTACAAATGTAGATCATGTCTTATCCTTAATTGCCCACTGGGGATAAATAAAGTTCTACATTTTGATTGCTTGTTATACATCCGTGAGTGTAAAGCATGTCTCAAACTCGGGCGCGAATAGAAGCGATTGCGAATGAATAAGACAGGGCAAGAAATGTTTCCCAGCCAAAGCCTGATTGATTTTTATTGAGTTTGGACTTCTGAAAATGTTCTGGTTTTGAGCTAGTATTGCATGGAAAATCAACTTCCAACTTTTTCTCAGACAAAAAGTCTGACATGTTCAGGTCAGTCAGAACAGACCTGAGTGCTGGACATGTTTCAATTCAGTTCAATATATTTATATAACACATTTAAAACAACTTCAGCTGACCAAAGTGCTTCACATACAGGGAAACGAAAATACCACAGTACATAACAAAGCACAAAACATTATTGGAAAAGCACACGTTTGAAAGGATGAGGCCAATCTCTTGACCTCGCTGACTGTGGTTCAATTCAAATCAGAGGAAGTACAATCGATGGAGCAACACGAGGAAGACTTCTTGTGTATACAGCAGAGAAAGAGGACAATCCTTGGTGTTGACATTGGTGGCTGAAATACAAAGCACTGCATAATACAAAACATCTACTGAAGACGTACAGTATACACTTTACACGAGTATTATGCAATCACACACAAAAATCATCAGTTGACTTGATAGAAGCTGGTTCATTTCTACATTTCCAAAGTGCAGATTCTAATGTCATCACTCTGAACATCTTCACAGCTCTTGGCCACGCTGTCAAAGCTGCTGATGCGCCCCATGTTTTCTTCATGTTTTAGCAGAAGCAGCAAAGTTTTAGTCACGTGTTTTTATTGTTGGGAAAAAGCTTTGCAAAATTGTTGAAATCTACGTCTATCACTTAAAGTTTGACATTTTCACAGACCTGCTGTCAGAACAGGCCGTGGATGGGACGTGAAATGGAAATTTTCTGAGCCTCAACAAAACAGGATTACTCACACATGCATGAGTCACTCAAAATACAACGCTGAGTAAGCTAACGACACAATTAAACTATTACACGTGACTAAAAGCCCAGAATGGCCAAAGCATTTACTTTTTGAGCTTTTAACCATGTTCAACCCTCATCAGAAACACAGCTGGAGTTATATTTAGCTTCATTCAAGCTTGTTTCATCAAACCTGATTATGACCTCATCTTCTATGCTGCTTTTTTGAGCCTCACAAAAACACAGTATAAAATGTCCTAGGTTTGTGACATCAAAAGTAGAGACCTGGAGGTGTCCTGTGCTGTTTTTAAGTCCATAAGTCCTTGTTCTGCCTCAAATCACATGCATCACAAATGTGTGTTTACATTAGCATGCTGGGCAAGCTAGCTTTTGTTTATTTCTTCATTGTAATTTCCTCTGCTGCCAACACCAATTCTGGGGTGGGAATGTCTTACTGGTAGGAGTCACGTGAGGTACCACTCTGTGGCCAAATGGATAGCACACATGCCTGCCATGTGAGCAGGCCACAGCGTTGTGAGTTCACACAATTTGCTGCTTGTCCTTCACTTTCTCATCCCCATTTGACGCTGCACTGTCCTCCTGTGAGAGCGCCCAATAAAACGCAACCTCTCACCTTAAGCGTGGAAAGATGTAATGAATTGACCACCGCCCAAAACACACTGCCCGGCCCCTTATGGTCCTCCCTGCGGAGGGTGGTCCCACGTTGCCTTTTCGGGGTGGGCCCGGCCAGGTCCCATGGGAACCCTGCGAGCACCCACCCCAGGCTGGCTCCAGGGTGGGGCCCCAGTGACGCCAATCCAGGCAATGTAACGGACCTCGATATTTTGCGCATCATAAGGGTTTTTGGAACCGCACTTAGTCTGGCTCGTCACCTAGGACCTGTTTGCCATGGGAGACCCTACCAGGGGCCCCAGACAACATTGCTCCTAGGATCATCCGAGAACTCAGACCCCTCCACCACGTTAAGGTGGTGGTTCAGGGAGAGGAACCCGGACAGCGGAAGACCCAGGAGATGTTGGAGGGACTACGTCTCTCGGCTGGCCAGGGAACGCCTTGGGACCCCCCGGAGGAGCTGGAGGGGGAGTGCGTGAAAAGGGAAGTCTGGGCCTCCCTGCTCCGACTACTGCCTCCGTGAGCCGGCCCAGGATAAAGTGGATGAAAATGGATGGATGGATGGATGGATTTACGATGTAATAAATTGTAATGATTTTGTATTTTCATCTTTGTCCAATGATTTGATGTCCTTAACTGAGCAGGGTAAAATACTGGGTTCCCTGTATCTTACAAAATAGGGTGGCTTTGTTGTTGTAACCGTATAAAAGCTGGGTTTATAATATAAATAATAAGTCAGGCCTCTCACTCGCATTGCCACATATACATTATTTTAAGATCTAAAACATTAGATGCCAAAGTAAAAGTACAAGAGCATGTTTAAAAGAAGAAAAAGGAAAAAAAATACAAACAATGTTGAATATGTGTCCCTTAAAAGCAGATTTAGTGTAATATGTCTCATTTAGTTTCTTGTTCTAGTCTAAATCCCGTTTCTTCACATTCACATACGGATCTGCTCGTCTCTTTGCCAATATTTCCCATCTAACAGTTTGTACTACAGCCTAAACATACATCTTACAAATGCACGCATATTATGCAGAACTAGAGGCATCCATTAGAGACTCGTGCTCTGGGAGGGGCTCCACGCCAACACAAGTGAATGTGTCAGCTGTTGACAGAGCGCTGTCTGCTCCGCATGACGAACAAATGACTTGTGTGATTATTCATTTGTGGCGTTCAGATGAGAGCCGCCATGTGCTTCTCCATCAGCCGCCGCAGCTCTCCGTGTCTTTGATGGCATGGCACTGGAGAGGCTGCGTGTGCGACTAATTGAGTGGGTCAATTGCAACACCCAGCGTGTACAAAGCCCTCGTCATTAAATCATTACAAAACATTGAATATGGATTTGTGTCATTTAACTCGCAAGAGGAGGTGGGCCTGCCGAGACGCTAATTGAATACAGTTCACGCTGATTATAAATATGGCAGGCTTCATAAAGAGAAGGGGAATGGCTGTGCACTGCTGTTAATTGAGTTATCTGTGACTTCCGTTTGCTCAAAAGTCAGAACAAAACCTCGTTTGGGGACGTTGGTGAGGTGTTTGTCTGACATAAGTGCTCATGTGTGGGCGGGTGGTTGTTGGCGCGTTTGTTGGTGGTTTGTTTGCTTGCACGTTGAGCTGCATGTGGCTGAGTGGTTGAGGTAAACAGTGGTTAGTGTGGAGCTGCTGTGTTTGTTAGCATTCATGAGGTCTTTGTGGCTGCTGCACTGCTCCTCTACTGACCAAGAGCACACTGCAATGTTTGCGTGATATCGCTCTTAATTTTTAACACAGATCAATATCAGCCTGGGCACCTATTTCATTTCAGATGGCTGTGATTGACAGGTGGATTAGCCAATCAGGGACACACATGGTCCGCCCATACCAAAACAAACATGGCTGCTTACGAGGAAAAAAGAAAAGAAAGAAATATCACAGAGGACTGATTTCTGCAGAATGAATGAACCAAGAACGGGAACTCTGTTAGCTTGAGCTGAGAGCGGTGTGGTTGAGTTCTAAATGATAGCGAGCCACTGGACTTTTTCACGTGCATCTCTGAAATGAACTAATCCGATTGCACTGCTGTGTGTGAGGTTGGCTCGAGGCGCGACAGTGGCAGAGTTGGAGAGGTGTGTGTTCTGGATCCCTGGCAACAGCAACGTAACCTTTAGGAAAGCAAAGAAAAGATTAATTTGACTGATCTGAACAACTTTTGTCTCCTGAAAGAGAGATTGTTTCTTTGTACAAACAACTGCCGACAAAAAATGGTGCAAGTTAGATCAGTGCTTCCCAACCTAGGGTACGGGGAACAGCTATTGGAACTTACTGGAACTTTACCATATTGGGGCTTGCTATAAGCACTACTTGGTCTGTGGTCCTGTGTATATTGGCGTAGTGTGTGTGTGTGTTGTGTTTGCTGCAGTGTGTGTGTGTGTGTGTGTGTGTGTGTGACTCTCCTGTGTATATTAGTGTAGTGTATGTCGGTGTTGTGTTGTCTGCGATGTGTGTGTGACGCTCCTGTGCATATAGGCGTGTTGTGTGTCGGTGTTGTGTTGTCTGCGGTGTGTTTGTGTGACTCTCCTGTGTATATAGGCGTGTTGTGTGTGTGTGTGTGTGTGTGTGAGACGCTCCTGTGTATATAGGCGTAGTGTGTGTGTGTGTGTATGTGTGTGTGTGACTCTCCTGTGTATATAGGCGTGTTGTGTGTCGGTGTTGTGTTGTCTGCGCTGTGTGTGTGTATGTAAATGGTAAATGGTCACATTTATATACCTTTTTTTAAGGCACTCAAAGCGCTTTACATCAAGGAACCAGTCACCCATCCACTCACACATTCATACACCAGTGTATGCAGACACTGGGGGCGAGGTGGGTTAAGTGTCCTGCCCAAGGACACAACGGCATTATTCATCTGAAGGAGCTGAAATCGCACCACCAACCTGCGGGTCAGGGGATCTGACCACTCAACTACTCCATGTCTGGAGTGGGATTCGAACCGCCGACCTTCGGATCAGAAGGCGCCCACTCTACCTACTGCGCTACTGCCGCCCCGTATGTGTGTGTATGTGACGCTCTTGTGTATATAGGCGTGTTGTGTTGTCTGCGGTGTGTGTGTGTGTGTATGTGTGTGTGTGACTCTCCTGTGTATATCGGCGTAGTGTGTGTCGGTGTTGTGTTTTCTGCGGTGTGTGTGTGTGTATGTGTGTGACGCTCCTGTGTATATTAGTGTAGTGTGTGTCGGTGTTGTGTTGTCTGCGATGTGTGTGTGACGCTCCTGTGTATATAGGCGTGTTGTGTGTTGGTGTTGTGTTGTCTGCGGTGTGTGTGTGTGACTCTCCTGTGTATATAGGCGTGTTGTGTGTGAGTGTGTGTGTGTGTGTATGTGTGTGTGTGACTCTCCTGTGTATATAGGCGTAGTGTGTTGTCTGCAGTGTGTGTGTGTGTGTGTGTGTGTATGTGTGTGTGTGACTCTCCTGTGTATATTAGTGTAGTGTGTCGGTGTTGTGTTGTCTGCGGTGTGTGTGTGTGTGTGTGTGAGACTCTTCTGTGTATATTAGCGTGTTGTGTGTCGGTGTTGTGTTGTCTACGGTGTCTGTGTGTGTGTATGTGTGTGATGCTCCTGTGTATACAGGCGTGGTGTGTGTGTGTGTTGTGTTGTCTGCGGTGTGTGTGTGACTCTCCTGTGTATATTGCTGTTGTGTGTGTGTGTTGTGTTGTCTGCGGTGTGTGTGTGACTCTCCTTTGTATATTAGCGTGTTGTGTGTCGGTGTTGTTTTGTCTGCGGTGTGTGTATGTGTGTGTGTGTGTGAGACGCTCCTGTGTGTATAGGCGTGTTGTGTTGTCTGCGGTGTGTGTGTGTTGTATTGTCTGCGGTGTGTGTGTGACTCTCCTGTGTATATTAGCGTGTTGTGTGTGTGTGTTGTGTTGTCTGCCGTGTGTATGTGTGTGTGACGCTCCTGTGTATATTAGCGTGTTGTGTTGTCTGCGGTGTGTGTATGTGTGTGTGTGTGTGAGACGCTCCTGTGTGTATAGGCGTGTTGTGTTGTCTGCGGTGTGTGTGTGTGTGTGTGTGACGCTCCTGTGTATATTAGTGTTGTGTGTGTGTGTTGTCTGCGGTGTGTGTGTGTTGTGTTGTCTGTGGTGTGTGTGTGACTCTCCTGTGTATATTGCCGTGTTGTGTGTGTTGCGTTGTCTGCGGTGTGTGTGATGCTGCCGTGTACATGAGTGGGGTGTGTGTGTTGTGTTGTCTGCGGTGTGTGTATGTGTGTGTGTGTGTGTGTGTGTGACGCTCCTGTGTATATTAGCGTGTTGTGTGTGTTGTGTTGTCTGCAGTATGTGTATGTGTGTGTGTGTGTGTGTGTGTGTGTGTGTGTGTGTGTGACTCTCCTGTGTGTATAGGCGTGTTGTGTTGTCTGCGGTGTGTGTGATGCTGCCGTGTACATAAGTGTGGTGTGTGTGTGTGTTGTCTGCGGTGTGTGTATGTGTGTGTGTGTGTGTGTGTGACGCTCCTGTGTATATTAGCGTGTTGTGTGTGTTGTGTTGTCTGCGGTGTGTGTATGTGTGTGTGTGTGTGTGTGTGTGTGTGTGACTCTCCTGTGTGTATAGGCGTGTTGTGTTGTCTGCGGTGTGTGTGACGCTGCCGTGTACATAAGTGTGGTGTGTGTGAGACGCTCCTGTGTATATTGCCGTGTTGTGTGTGTGTGTTGCGTTGTCTGCGGTGTGTGTGATGCTGCCGTGTTGTGTGTGTGTTGTGTTGTCTGCGGTGTGTGTGTGACGCTCCTGTGTGTATAGGCGTGTTGTGTTGTCTGCGGTGTGTGTGACGCTGCCGTGTACATAAGTGTGGTGTGTGTGAGACGCTCCTGTGTATATTGCCGTGTTGTGTGTGTGTGTTGCGTTGTCTGCGGTGTGTGTGATGCTGCCGTGTTGTGTGTGTGTGTTGTGTTGTCTGCGGTGTGTGTGTGACGCTCCTGTGTGTATAGGCGTGTTGTGTTGTCTGCGGTGTGTGTGACGCTGCCGTGTACATAAGTGTGGTCTGGTGTTTGTGTGTGTGTGTGTGTGTGTGTGTGAGACGCTCCTGTGTGTATAGGCGTGTTGCGTTGTCTGCGGTGTGTGTGACGCTGCCGTGTACATAAGTGTGGTCTGGTGTTTGTGTGTGTGTGTGTGTGTGAGACGCTCCTGTGTGTATAGGCGTGTTGTGTTGTCTGCGGTGTGTGTGACGCTCCTGTGTATATTAGTGTTGTGTGTGTGTGTTGTGTTGTCTGCGGTGTGTGTGATGCTGCCGTGTTGTGTGTGTGTGTTGTGTTGTCTGCGGTGTGTGTGAGTGTGTTGCGTTGTCTGCGGTGTGTGTGACTCTCCTGTGTATATTAGCGTGTTGTGTGTGTGTGTTGTGTTGTCTGCGGTGTGTGTGAGTGTGTTGCGTTGTCTGCGGTGTGTGTGACTCTCCTGTGTATATTAGCGTGTTGTGTGTGTGTGTGTGTTGTCTGCGGTGTGTGTGATGCTGCCGTGTTGTGTGTGTGTGTTGCGTTGTCTGCGGTGTGTGTGACGCTGCCGTGTACATAAGTGTGGTCTGGTGTTTGTGTGTGTGTGTGTGTGAGACGCTCCTGTGTGTATAGGCGTGTTGCGTTGTCTGCGGTGTGTGTGTGACGCTCCTGTGTGTATAGGCGTGTTGTGTTGTCTGCGGTGTGTGTGACGCTGCCGTGTACATAAGTGTGGTCTGGTGTTTGTGTGTGTGTGTGTGTGTGTGTGAGACGCTCCTGTGTGTATAGGCGTGTTGCGTTGTCTGCGGTGTGTGTGACGCTGCCGTGTACATAAGTGTGGTCTGGTGTTTGTGTGTGTGTGTGTGTGTGACGCTCCTGTGTGTATAGGCGTGTTGTGTTGTCTGCGGTGTGTGTGACGCTCCTGTGTATATTAGTGTTGTGTGTGTGTGTTGTGTTGTCTGCGGTGTGTGTGATGCTGCCGTGTTGTGTGTGTGTGTTGTGTTGTCTGCGGTGTGTGTGAGTGTGTTGCGTTGTCTGCGGTGTGTGTGACTCTCCTGTGTATATTAGCGTGTTGTGTGTGTGTGTTGTGTTGTCTGCGGTGTGTGTGAGTGTGTTGCGTTGTCTGCGGTGTGTGTGACTCTCCTGTGTATATTAGCGTGTTGTGTGTGTGTGTGTGTTGTCTGCGGTGTGTGTGATGCTGCCGTGTTGTGTGTGTGTGTTGCGTTGTCTGCGGTGTGTGTGACGCTGCCGTGTACATAAGTGTGGTCTGGTGTTTGTGTGTGTGTGTGTGTGTGAGACGCTCCTGTGTGTATAGGCGTGTTGCGTTGTCTGCGGTGTGTGTGACGCTGCCGTGTACATAAGTGTGGTCTGGTGTTTGTGTGTGTGTGTGTGTGAGACGCTCCTGTGTGTATAGGCGTGTTGCGTTGTCTGCGGTGTGTGTGTGACGCTCCTGTGTGTATAGGCGTGTTGCGTTGTCTGCGGTGTGTGTGTGACGCTCCTGTGTGTATAGGCGTGTTGTGTTGTCTGCGGTGTGTGTGACGCTGCCGTGTACATAAGTGTGGTCTGGTGTTTGTGTGTGTGTGTGTGTGTGAGACGCTCCTGTGTGTATAGGCGTGTTGCGTTGTCTGCGGTGTGTGTGTGACGCTCCTGTGTGTATAGGCGTGTTGTGTTGTCTGCGGTGTGTGTGACGCTGCCGTGTACATAAGTGTGGTCTGGTGTTTGTGTGTGTGTGTGTGTGTGAGACGCTCCTGTGTGTATAGGCGTGTTGCGTTGTCTGCGTGTGTGTGTGACGCTCCTGTGTGTATAGGCGTGTTGTGTTGTCTGCGGTGTGTGTGACGCTGCCGTGTACATAAGTGTGGTCTGGTGTTTGTGTGTGTGTGTGTGTGTGAGACGCTCCTGTGTGTATAGGCGTGTTGCGTTGTCTGCGGTGTGTGTGTGACGCTCCTGTGTGTATAGGCGTGTTGTGTTGTCTGCGGTGTGTGTGACGCTGCCGTGTACATAAGTGTGGTCTGGTGTTTGTGTGTGTGTGTGTGTGTGAGACGCTCCTGTGTGTATAGGCGTGTTGTGTTGTCTGCGGTGTGTGTGATGCTGCCGTGTTGTGTGTGTGTGTGTGTTGTCTGCGGTGTGTGTGACGCTGCCGTGTACATAAGTGTGGTCTGGTGTTTGCTGCAGATCAGTGGCCGCTCCGTCTGAAGTGGAGGATTGTTTGTCTGTCAGTGCGTTCTCTCCACACAAACAGCACAAAGCCGGCAGTAATCGAATGTTTTATGTGGTCCTCGTCACGTCTCTCCGAGCTCTCACACACGGCGCCCTCCAGCAGCACAAACACGCCCCAGACTGCGCAGCGCACTCTTTTCTTATGCAAATCTTACATTAGTCATATTAGATATCCAGACAGACGTAAACAAAATAATAACCTCTGTAACTTCACTCCTTCAAATGCACATAAATAACAAACTGTTGTGTATCTATGAGTTGTTGTCTTTTTCAGAGAAGGGTTAAGTCTTTCTGAATTAAACGATCTATGTGTTGCTAATTTGAGCGTAGAGTTTATTGTAATGTTCACCCGTGTTAACAGGTGCCGGGCTCAACGTGTTCCTCTGTGTTTTTAAGGACATACACTAGAGAAGCAACAATTAACTGGAAAAATCTTGACTTGTTGGATATGTAAAATAATCATTAAAGGTCCCATAACATGCAAAATGGACTTTTCAGAGGTTTTAACCTTCCTACAGTGCTATTTGGGCCTCGTATGTTGTGCCCAAAGTGGTTTTTTGATTGATTCCCGCATGCTTTCGCTAGAGAACTGTCTTTTCCGTCCCCCTCGGCTGAGCAGCAGACGGGGGCTCCTCACTAAGATGACGCGCTTCCCAAGAATGACGCGGTGTTTAAGCCACGCCTCCAGGAAGCGCGCAGCCGCAAGAATAAAAACAGCTAATGCTAATGCTACACAGTAATTACACGATAGATACGACAGATCGAAGAGTTAGCTTGTTATTTACCAAACGGCAGCGTCCGTCGTCGAGGTACTGGAGCACGTCAAACTCCAGGTCAGATCCAGGACGTAGGACTCAGCACGACGCACCGTCAGGACAGATAAAAGGTTTATTCAGTGTTTGTGTATCGCTGTTTACCGGAGCACACGGCGCATGCACCATCTCCGCTCTGGGCTTCGGCACGAGTTGGGCGGGGGAGGCAGCCTGCTCTCTGTTCGGGGGGTCGGATCTCAGAGTGAGCCGTTTGCTTTTTCAAGGAGGGGGGCCAGTCCAAGAAATGGGTGTTTTTTGGAAACTGTTATGTTATGGATATTGCACAACGCAAAAATGTACCAACAAAGCCCTTAGAATAGACTGTGTGAAGGGGAAAAGAGCAGAATATGGGACCTTTAACACAGTTTGGTCACGTTTCTCTGGACTGTACACAAAATGCTGAAAAAGAATAAACTTTTTATGACTTTCATCGATAATGCACTTTATATGTACAGATCCCGTTGCTCAGCATATTTGAATCTTTATTTGGTTGATAATGTCTTTAAACAGGCTGGATGTTCAATAGAAATAATCGTTTGAGTCGACAAACAATTACAATAATCGTTTGTTGCAGCCCTCACATACACTTTTATTGTTCTGATCTTTTCATCTGGAAATTACCAACAATTTAGAAGAATCTTTGTGTTTATTAAAAGACACACTGCATTATTTGTGTTGTTACTTAATGATGTATTGCCTTTCTCTCAGTTGTGTTTTTGGTGTTAGAACTCCATCTTCAGACAGCTCAGGGAATTACCGTAGGAAATAAACAAAAGCTAGCCATAAGTACGCAACGGGTCTGGTGATGATTTCTGGATTTCAAACAGCACAGCAGACCTCCTGATCTCTGCCTTTGGTGTCACTCATTTTTTGGAAAATTGTAATTGTGTGAACAGTGGGTGTTTTTTGAGGCTCAGAGAAGGAGCAGAGAAGATGAGCATGTAAACAGGATTGAAAAATTAAATCTTATTGGAATCTCTATCAAAGTTAAAGAATTAAAACTATTAAAATGAATGTTCTACCCAGATTTCTCATTCTATTCCAGACTCTCCTTATTTCCATCCCCAACCGGCTATTTGATGAATGGAATGAAACAAACTCAAGATTTAGATGGCAAGGCAAAAAAAAAAAAAAAAAAAAAAATCAGAATATGAGAATCCCTGTGCTTGCTGCCGAAAAAGAGCTAATCAAGACATACAAACTAAACAATGATGTTAAAATCTAAGCTGCTTGGTTCATTGCACCAAACAGCAACCATTCAAAATATCTTTGAATTTTTAAATTCAGTATAAATACAAACCTTCATGGGGAATAATATCTAAATGATATAAATGTATCAATAATCTGAACAGCACCTCTACCAAATACACTGAATAATAAGTGGGAGACCTAAGTTTGTTTTGACAGATGAAGAACAGGAAACTAGATGTACTTCACATGGAGGGCAACATAAGCACACGTTTAGAGGAAGTTCTGTTGGAAGAATGTGTCATCTTTTTTTTTATATCACCATGTCAAAGTGCTCACTATTCACAGGATAATGAAGAAACTGTGGCTGCCAAGTGGCCCATCATTCATGTGTTTTGGAACTGTCCTGTTGCTCAGAAATATTGGACTGAGATGAAAAAGCTGACTGTTTCTGACATCGCCATTCCACTCGATTTCAGAACTTTGTATTTGGCCCTTAAAACTCCTGCAATGGACACAATAAATGGATACCTTTGGAGCTTCTGGCTGCAGGAAAAAGGCCATCACAAAAAATAGATGACACCAAGCGAGCCAATGATCAAGGACTGGACTGACATAAGAATAGATGAGAAAAACTCAGCAAATGACATTCAGACTTAAAGGTGGAATGGAGGATTTCGGGCAACAAATCAGAATCTCATTTCCTCGTGGGTAGCACAAATAACTGGTCCGCTCAGGTGTCAATCATTCTGTGCGTGCTAGTGCACGCCCGCAGGCTCGTCCAGGGGAAATGCTCGCTCCCTTGGCCGCGCATGCGTGCTTGATATGCTAGTGTGTTTATGTAGCAGGAGGTTAGCGGCGAGTTCCGTCATTGTAAGTCTAAACTTTCATCCGCGAAGTACCGAAATGGCTGAGGGACGAAAGAGAAAGACTGTTTTGGAGCTTTCACAGAAGAGACGAAAGTCTGCAGAGGAAAGAAACAAAAGGCGTGTTATTCTGGGGGAATCGTTTACGCGCTGGCGAGCATTGAAAGAACAAAACAGGCTTCCAACTGATGCCTCCGCTGCAAACTTTCTGCTGGACAGGTAACTGTTTATCTGACTCTTTTTTATGTTTTTATACATTTTGAAAGTTTTTAAATCTTCTTGGCGGAGGTTGTCGTGAGAAAGCGACACCAATCGTCTTGTAAACAAATGCACATGGAGCAGTGCTGCTGGGCGTGCTCGTGCATGAGGTTTGGTAGGCGTTCACTCAGGAGAAACGGGGAGGGAGGGAGGGGGAACCTGCGCATGCGCTTTTTCAAAAAAAAGGACTAACAGTCGCAGATTTTCAAATCGGCGAGAAATCCTCCATTCAACCTTTAACTTGAGAATATACCATTTTGGCAAACTAACTGGGACATTCATGTTGGACAGCATGTGCCGTCTTTATTTGGATGTCTGCTGTTGATTGATTTATTTTGCTCACTGTGTCACTTTTTCCATAATGTGTCCTTTAATGGAGGTATTGGTAACGCTTTAGATTAAGAATCCTTAGTAAACTATTTATTAGGCATTAATAAGCATTAGTTATTTGTTTATGCACTTATAACACCTTATAAATGTAAAAAACGTGTACAGTATGTATGAATAAACCACTTGTACAGAACTTCAATAAGCTGCTTATTTTTTTCTTAAATAATCATGTGATAAATGCCTCATAAGTGTGCTGCACCTTGGGCTGTTGTCAATGGTGTTAAAAATAAAGCTCCAAATACTTTTAGATGTCTCCCTTTCAAACCTAAAACCCTTCTAAGTACCTCCTGCTGAGCTCTTGCCTATAGCGGGTCACAAACCCTCTCTTTTGATGAGATTTTCAAAACAGTTGTATACTAACGGCCACGCTTTAATACAGAAGTCGTGACAATCTCTAAACAGCAGTTAACATCTTCCGACGGTGTAGTCTGGCTGTAAATGTTCCACAGGTGAAACGAGGACTTGTATTTTTGGTTGTAACGCGGCTGATTAAAGCGAGCGCTGTCAGGAGCTTTTGCGGCGAGTCAATCTGAAAACAATGGGAAAAGACAGCACTCGGCAGTAATTAGGCCTCACTTTTCGACATCATTTTCAGCTGGAATAAAAGTGCCGCGCTGACGTGCTGTTGACATTAAAGCCTGCAGCGGCGGAGGGAAAGTGTCGGGAGCTGTATGGATTCTATACAGGATTTTACGGGTTTTTTTTCTGTTTCTCTAATGCACGGGAGGCTCGGCGGTGGTGGGTGCAGACAGATAAGATCCAAAAGAGGAATGTGGGGATGTGGCGGAGCGCGGGGAGCAGAACCAAAGATCAGATCCCAATCCAAATATGAGCTCATCATTTCCTGCACAGATATGAGATAGTGGATATTAGCAGGTGAGGCGCTTTGTGCACCTTCCACAGTCTCATTACCTGCTCAGCCCTGTCCCTCATTCAAACCAGGCCGTATCTTATCGTTTATAATATTGATAATATTTTTTATATATATCAAACTTGTGTGTGCACCTAGAGCAGCTTAAACAGAACTGTGGAAGCTTTGCATTTGCTAAAAACGTTGAAAGAGAGAAGATTTGTGATGTGGAACATATGGATTATAAGCTAAAGAGCCTGATAGAATGGTGTTAGCTCTTACTTGTATTTGCTCTGCAATTTAGAGGTGTTTTGTCCTGCTCCCATTAGATCATCATTTATATTGTCAGTGAAATTGTTGCATTGTCCCTCTCTGTCCAACATTTTTCTCTGTCTGTTCCAATGTCTGATTTTTTGCCGATGATGTCATAAAAATCTTAAGGTTTATGATGTTAAATGGAGATGGAGCGCTCGTGTTTTATTTTTCTGTATTTTACCTTTTTTTGTGAAGCACTTTGTGACTTCATTGTCTGTGAAAGGTGCTATACAAATAAACTGTACTTGCTTGCAGATGTTTTTGGTTTATTGTAGATTTTGGTTATATTTTGTTACATAGGGGTGAACTATAGGGGAGCACTGTAGGGGTGCTCTATAGGGGTGCACTATAGGGGTGCTCTATAGGGGTGCACTATAGGGGTGCTCTATAGGGGTGCTCTATAGGGGTGCACTGTAGGGGTGCACTATAGGGGAGCACTATAGGGGTGCTCTATAGGGGTGCACTATAGGGGTGCTCTATAGGGGTGCTCTATAGGGGTGCACTGTAGGGGTGCACTATAGGGGAGCACTATAGGGGTGCTCTATAGGGGTGCACTATAGGGGTGCTCTATAGGGGTGCTCTATAGGGGTGCTCTATAGGGGTGCACTGTAGGGGAGCACTATAGGGGTGCTCTATAGGGGTGCTCTATAGGGGAGCACTATAGGGGTGCTCTATAGGGGTGCACTATAGGGGTGCTCTATAGGGGTGCTCTATAGGGGTGCACTATAGGGGTGCTCTATAGGGGTGCTCTATAGGGGTGCTCTATAGGGGTGCTCTATAGGGGTGCACTGTAGGGGTGCTCTATAGGGGTGCACTATAGGGGTGCTCTATAGGGGTGCTCTATAGGGGTGCACTGTAGGGGTGCTCTATAGGGGTGCACTGTAGGGGGCTCTATAGGGTGCACTGTAGGGGGGCTCTATAGGGGTGCACTGTAGGGGGGCTCTATAGGGGTGCTCTATAGGGGTGCTCTATAGGGGTGCACTGTAGGGGTGCACTATAGGGGTGCACTATAGGGGTGCTCTATAGGGGTGCACTATAGGGGTGCTCTATAGGGGTGCTCTATAGGGGTGCTCTATAGGGGTGCTCTATAGGGGTGCTCTATAGGGGTGCTCTATAGGGGTGCTCTATAGGGGTGCTCTATAGGGGTGCACTATAGGGGTGCTCTATAGGGGTGCTCTGGCTTCCTCCCACAAACACATGCATGTGTTAGGTTAATTAGCCTAAATTAGCACTAGTGAATGAATGTGAGAGTGAATTGTCTCTGAGTTAACCCTTCGACGAGCCCCTGTACCCCGCCTAAAGCCCAAAGTCACAGGGATAGGCTCTAGGATCTCTACCTTTGACGACATCTGTCAAGATTAGGCTCAGACATAAAGGTCTTAGCAGGATTAATTAAATGTGAAAATGTGAAAGACGCTAAATACAACTCCAGGTATGTTTTTGATGAGGGATCAGCAAACCTCATGATCTTAGAAGGAGCCCTTTGCTTTAGCACGTCCCAGACTCTGGGTATTAGAGTCTGCAAACAAAGTCTTTGTTTGCAGAGGCTTTTAACACTGAGCAGAACTTTTGTATTGTATTATTTTAGCTTGTTCTTGAATGCCCTGTTTTATCTCCATGCACTTTATATTGCCTTTGTACAGTGCTTTGTGCCATTATGATTGTTTTTAAAAGTGTTTTAGATATAAACTTAACTTGACTTGAGGGAACAATGTTAGAACATAGTTACAAAAAACAGTCAAAACATGTCTCCTTTAAATATAAATTCATTTTGGTGAGACAATTAGACAAGTTTTAATTGAGACTGAAATTCAGCCATGTCTAATAATCAATGATGCTTAGGTCTTTTAAATCATAAAAGCTAATCCTCTAACAAAAACAAAGTAACAAAAAAGTGGTTTGGAGCAGAGTTTACGTTAAATGGCACTGATAAAACGTTTGTCTTTATGTTCATGATATCAGTACTGAAGTATTATCATTTTGTTTTTGAAAAGACAAAAATGAGCGGATAAAAAAGTGTGGTTGATATTTTGTCATATTGCCCAGCGTGTTCGGGCTCAGTCCCACCGCTCCGTTTGTCCCACACTAAACGCTCTGTCCCAGGTTCCGCGTGTGCGATGGCAGCTGAGAGGATTCTGCAGATCTGAGCGGAAATTGCCACTGTCACTCAAAGGATGCAGATTATTTGTGCAGGAGAAGAAACAAACACGAAAGGCATGAGAATGAGGGGCTGGAGACGCAAGGGATGACAGACGAAATCCAAACCCAGAGAAGACAGAAAGAAGGCTTTAAAGCTGGGCGCAAAAGGACGTCACAGCTCCACGCCACAGTCTCTGCTCGTCTTGCAGGGTTTGTCTCTGAAAGTGCAGATCTAGGTGAGTTTACACACTATTTAGGTCAGGAGACATGCTTTCATTTGTCCCGCGGGTTTAATTTAATGATCTAGTCGCACTACTACGGCAATGTTCAAAGGAAAAATAGAACTTACTACCATCTGGCAGAGGTGAGACTAAGTCCTTGTTTTGGACGTGTCAAGTAAGTCTCAAGTCTCAGGCTTCAAGTCCAAGTCGGGTCCCGAGTCCTAGTTCATTTTATCAAGCCAAGCCTCAATTATTTCATTGATGGAGATTGTGTTAAACAACACAACCGAGTAGTGTTAAAGCTCAACTTTCTCAGGCCTGAAGCAAAAGGTTGATGGTTGTATTGTTGGACAGCCAAACATTGCAAACATGACTCAAGTAACAATACAGAGAAGTGATCCAAGAAATAACATAAGTTTAAAAAAATCAAGAAGCTACTTTTCTTTGAAGGAATTGGAAAAACTAAACATCAAATAATACACAGAATTTACAAAAAAAAAATAATAATAATCAGATCAAAATCATAATTACTTACTAACTTTTTTCAACAGACCTGCAAAACAAGATAAAAATAAGACTAAACCTGTTAAAACCTGTTAAAATCAGGCAGCACACGGATCGACACAGAGCCAAGGACGCCAGAGACCTAAGACAATGGGATTATTAGCTCTAGTGACTATTAATGAATGCAACAGCAACAACTCACGCAGCGCAGACGGCAGAAAGTCTAGTGGCCGAGCGTTAGGCCATTGAAACCATTGAAACCATTGAAACAGCGACTCACGGGGATCGACGTGGAAGATCAAACAGATTTTCGGGCTGGTGGCTCTGGATCACGGCTCCTGCTGATGTCAGGAGTGAAGGCGAAGGGGAGGTGCAGGTAAGGGGACGTCCCTAAATAATTTTTGCAAGAACATGATTGGCTGTGGATGTGTGTGCCACTAAATGTATCTGAAGGAGCGCAGCACAAGCCAATTAATTCAGCTTTTGTCACAAGAGGAAAAGCACTTTACTCAAGTAAGAGACTGTTACACGGTACAATATATTCAATAATATACTCAAGTAAAAGTAAACGTTTGGCATCTAAAAACTACTAAGAAGTACAAGTCACAAAAAAGTGCCTTAAGTAAATATGAGTTGATGTGCACTGACTGTTGTGCACGCTCACACTCAGTACAGGCGGGTTCAGCACGTGTGTTTTGAGCAGTTATTTGAGAGTGAGATTTATTTGCAGACTGCCGTTACACGACTGCGGTGCACCTGCAGCTAGAGTAAACAGGATGCTACTTCCCCTCCTCATCTTTTTCTGCATTAATTTCACTTCTCTGTGAAGCCGCGATGCCACGTTTTAACCTCTTTATACAATGCATTGGCTTTGAATAATGTTAGATGCATTATGTCCTGGAAATATCATGTTTTGGGTCTTGACAAAGCCAGTGCCCGGGAAACAGCTGATGCTAACGTGCTGTACTAGCTTTGCTTTGCTAAGCATGTGGGCTCAACATATAAGAGCATCAGTGGAAATATGGAGGTTTATCACAAGATCCAGTCAGCGTTTGTGAGAAATGATTCTTTCTATCTGCTTTTTGCCGTCTTGTTTTCACTTGAGTCTGTGTTCTCTCTGATCCAATCATCTCACTCTGGAGTGTAGCCTCCCTTGTTGCTCCTCTTTTTTTTGTTTATAAAACATTGGCACAATCTTGTGGTGCAATAGAACTTACAATTGAATGATAAGAGTGTTCAAAAAATGTTCTCAGCGACTGTACCTCGAAGTATAGAATCAATGCACATATCAGATCAGAAAGGTTTAGTGGAATGACAATAGTGGAGTGTGTTCACTTGTCATGTGACTGCTGGTCCTGTTCAAATAAATAAATCAAATTTTCAGTCGCCACAAGAGAAGCACTCTGATTGGCTCCAGCTTCATTCACAAAATTGTCTTTTCACTCATATTTAGCTCAACTTTAAATCAATATAACCTCGTGTGAATCCAAACGTAAGAGCTTCAGTCGTAATAATCCAGTCTGTTTGGTCCATGTATGTGATCCATGATCATGAGTTTATTGACAACATATACGACGTTAAAACACGTTTGCAAGTTTGTTTACAAAGTTGAACCACTTGCGCCGCCTGCTGTTGTAGAAAGGTATTGCATCATAAACGTGTATTTGATGCAGCAGTGGGAGAGCATTTACAGAGGAAGAGCGAGGACACGTTTGGGGACGTGGAGAGACAAGCTGTCGCCCTGACTCAGTGACAGGGTGGGAGGTAGGACTGGTGAGAGAGACCCCTCCCCCTCTGAAACACAGTTTACAGTTTGAGCTTCTGCACTGTGGGAGACGCTAGAGTTGAACTGGCCAACAAAGTATTTTGTCGTCTGTGCAGTGGACTTTCAAAATGCAGCGGTTTGAAGCACATGAGCCACAGAAATGAACTCAAGTTTTATAATGTATTTCTTTTTACAAGGGCTACGGCTCCTTTATGTTCCCCTGTGCTGTGTTTGTGCGGTGTTCAATCGAGCATATTCTCTTTAGCTCCTTAGGCCACGTTGGAAGCCAGTGATTGGATGGCTTAAATGGACCAGACCACGACAGTGGAGACCATCCAGTCCACTCCAAAGTGAACCAGTGGATCTTTCCGAAGACCTGCTCCCCCCAAACCTGCGCCTGCAGTTCTCCAAATACAAGAGTACGGATAGTTATTAGAACTGTAGCAGCCTTGTATTTGATGTAAAGCAGGCGTTACAGTCTCTGTCCCAGTGGGAGGAAGAGAGGCTGCTATGAAAACCAGCCTTGTGTCCATCAGTCTGCCCCTGGCGGCTGTGGTCCCAGAGTGAGTGTGACTGGAGGCCAAATGAATAATGCAGCTCATGTATATGAGCGTAATGGTTGTCATGACTCCCAGTTCAAAAGAATCCACAAACTGTTTACCCAGAGCAACAGACAGACTATAAAACATTCACAGGGCATTTTGTTCATTTATTTATTATGGTTTTGACTATTATTGTTTTGAAATGAATTGTTGTATTATTTACAACTAAACTGTAAATTCAGTGTATTTTGAACGGAAATGAGGTCAGACCTCCACCCACTTCTCAAATGTTGCTGCGCTTTGTCTAGAACTTCGGAAATTGTTCAAAAATGTGAAAATATAGCAAAACAAGAGCCCTGAACAGCAGCACGCTGAACCGCTTGGACCACCTCTGCTGCTGCTGCCGCTGCACGTCGGAGAGACCGAAAACACAAACATTTTCTGAGTGTATGCGATTGTTCAGAGTGTAGCAGAAATGTCTTGTCCTGCTGTTGATAATTAGCCCACAGTCAGAGCGCCGCCAGGGCCAACACAGCACAGCGCTCTGACCTTTGGCTAATGGTGCGGTCACATGGCTCGTGCCTCTCACATACCGCCCAGTCTTTGTGTCCTGTTGAGACCACACGGCACAGAATCAGGAAACACAACTGAATAGGTTGGGTTCACATTTGAGAAGTTGATGATGTCATAATCTCAGATGGAGGCGGGGTTTGTGTAACTCTATGAGAGATCCACTGTTTCTGAAAGAAATATCAAACTAGAAATCCACAAACGTTGAAGCTAATTATGATTTGTTTGGGATTTGCTCCACAAACCTGTGATAGAAATCTTATGGATTGAAGTCTTTGTGGTTGAGGCTGTTGTGAACAGAAAAAATAAAATCACTTTTGTTTATTTCTGCTGACAAAGAAGGCATTACACTTTGTGCCAGTTTTTGCGTCATGTGGATAGGGTTCACACTGCAGGGTATGATGCCCAATTCGGATTTTTTGTTTAAATCCGATTTTTTAATGTGGTTGTTCACATTACAAAAAAAATGCGTTTGACGTTTGTATCTGGTGTGAACGGAATGCAGCGTTATGCGGCCCGCATGCACAAAAGAACACAACGTCACACACAGCGTACTGTGTTTACGGAAGAAAACATGGATCCAACTGGAGTACCTCTCAGTCGTGAAGCATTTGTGGCAATTTATAGATTTTTTTGCAACCGGGGCCAACATTTTACCAATCAAATTATTTTAAGAAGACGGTTAAGAAGGAAGAGGGCAGGGATTTTGGCTCTGGCAGTTTGTGGGGCACTCGCTGCAACGTCTGTTGAGAGGAGCGTGTGGATGAGGAGCCGGAGCCAGGAGTGGTGGGACATTGATGTTAGCCGTTAGCCGGAGGTTTTTATTTTCCGCTGGCACTGCAGCCAGGAGCGCTTAATCCCTCGCTCGGCCATCTCCTTTGCTATCTCCTCAAACACCGCCCGATTACGATACGAACCAAAATCCGATTTGACCTGCAGTGTGAACGTAGCCTAGGTGAATTCTCATGATTCTTCTGAGTTCACAAACTTGTATCTCCTCCTGCTTGTTTCCATGGAAATGTTCCTTTGGCTGTAATATTCCACTGTATGGCATTATCTATCACCACTGTTTCCTGTCATCAGACAGGTGACCTTCCACCTCCACAAAGTCACATGGTGTCACGTCTAATAAATGTTACCACCGTGTAATAACCAGTGGGGGAAAGTAATAAAGTACAAAAGTAAACATACTGTAAATTTTTTAGGCATCAGTACTTTACTTAAGTCGTGTTTAAAGAGCATACTTTTTACTTTTACTTCACTACATTTGAGACCAAGTATCTGTACTTTTAACTCCGTTACATTATTTTAACTGGACTGAAAAGTAGAAAGTACTTTTCATTCTGTTTTAGGGGTCATTCTGTTGATGGTGACGTTCTGCCTGAAGGTTTTGAGTTCAAGCTCAGCAACAAGCAAAGAAAAATATACACATTAAATTCAGATTGACCTTTGTCGACCAAAATTAAGCACAATTCTTTACCAAAATGATGACATTTAATATGTAAAACTGGTCTCATAAGCTGCATGAAATAGTTTTACTTTTTACTCTTTAAGTACATTTTCTAACAGGTACTTCAGCACGTTTACTGATACTTTTACTTTTGAGTAACTTTTTTGCACACGTATCTGTACTTTTACTTGAATAATAAAACCGAATACTTCTTCCACCACTGGTAATAACTACACTTTGCATTGCATTGCATTGATATTATCCTTTAAAAATGCTCTTGAGTACCTTAAGTTTGCCATCTCATGTTTGGGGAAAAAAATAAAAAAAGTTTTGTTTTGAACTAAATGGGCATCTGTGTCTCTGCTGTCTGGCCTGACTCTTACTGAGCGTGTGCAGCCAGGCGACTAGCACTTACACAGTTTATGTTATGTTGTCACTTTAAGGGACTGTGTGAAACGCTAATGTAGTCAGGCAGTAGCAGTTATCGTGTTTAGATGGCCGTTATGCAGAAGATTCTTGGGTAAGTGATCTGAAAAAATGTCACGGAGTGAGGGAGTTCAGCAAGAAGTGTTTTTAACGGTCAGAGGGGAGAGAATTTTCTAATCAACATTCCTCAAAATAGCGTGAATGAAGATAAATACAATTCCAAGTATGTTTTTGATTATGGAACATTGTTAGAAGATAAAAGCTCAAAAAAGTCACTTTAGCAGAATGTGTGTCCTTTTAGCCATTATTAGCCAGAATCAGAAAAAGGTTTATTGCCATTGTCAGTGAACAAAATTCACAAACTAGGAACTTGCTTTGGTGTAAGGCGTAATATAGAACAATGAATAAAATAGTAGTAAATAATAATAAAGCATGGACAAAAAATGGTTTGCTAAAAATGATTCCGGCTCAGTATCTACTTCAAAAATACCTAACCCCTTAATAAAATAGGCATTCTTAATAAATACTATAAAAAGTGCAGTGTAGAATGACTTTGTGTTGATCTAAAGTAAACTCCATCAGGTTCAGGTCACTTCACACCCGCAGGTAGAGTATTGCAGTTGGCGTTGGCTTTGCTGATCAAAAAGATGCAGAAAACGATGAAAAAGAGCCCAATACATAAGAAATTGTCAAGATTCCTGTGTTCTCCCCCTCCCATCTGTGTTGTCTGGAGCTGGGCGGAGAATAGACATGCTGCACCACCTTCAACGGCTCCTCCCACTACTCACCTGCAACCCATCTCCAATCAAGCATACACCTCTGCAGTATAAAGACTCGGCTCATTCATCCACACCCTGCCAGATCGTTCAGTCTACATTCGTGTGCTCCTCGGTCCAGTCTGCTCCACTCCGCCACTCCAGTACTCACCTGTGCTCCTCGGTCCAGTCTGCTCCACTCCGCCACTCCAGTACTCACCTGTGCTCCTCGGTCCAGTATCCAGCTGTCCTGTTTCCTCAATAAATCCTGTACTTTTGAACTATTCAAGTCTGCATTATTTTTTGATCCACCAGTCGCTACAACAGAACGATCTGGCCAACATGGATCAAGCAGACGATGAAACTAACCAGACTTTACATCGAGCATTCTCACATCAAGGCATCATGATTGGCCAGCATGAACAAAGTATCCGGTCTCTGTTTGACAGCAACCAAGCCCTGGCTCAACAAGTCTCTCAGTTAACCAGCCAGGTTTCGCCCTGCTCACTCTCCAGTCTCCGACCTCTACTGCACCCATCTTTGCGACGGCATCAACCTCTTCTGCTCGCCCCTTGGAGTCCCGATGCACAGACCGGAACCATTCACAGGTCAGCCGAGCCATTGCCGTGGTTTTCTTTCCAGTGTTCCTCTGTGTTCCAACAACGTCCTGCATCTTTTACATCTGATTCTGCTAAGATTCGTTACATGTGTGGATTATTGAGGGGCAGAGCACTTCCAGGTGGCCGAAGCTAAGTTTTCTCACACTCCTGTTGATCAAGTCAGTTTTGAGGACTTTGTGGAGGAACTAAGACTTGTTTTTGACCATCCTGACTATCAAGCTGATGCCTCTCTGCGCTTGTTGAGTCTCTCTCAAGGTTCAAGATCTGTTGCAGACTACACAATTGAATTCTGGACCCTAGCTGCGGATGTTGATTGGACCGACAATGCACTGAAAGCTGTTTTTGTCAAAGGCCTAAGTGATAAATTAAAGGATGAACTAATTTCTCGTGATGACCCGGCTGACCTCAAGTCTCTGGTTTCTAGCTAATCGGATTGATAACCGTCTTCAAAGTCGGCAAAGAGACAGACGCTCTCTTTCCTCAGCTACCCGGCGCCCAGGTCCAGCACTACAACCCAACTTCCCTCCACTTCCGGCTATATCCCCATCCACACCACCCTCCACAGAGGAGCCTATGCAATTGGGCGAGCACGGCTCACTCCTGAGGAGCGGCTACGACGCCGCCAGGCCGGTGAGTGCCTGTACTGTGGGGAGAAAGGTCACTTCCTCGCAGCCTGTCCAGTTCGCCCAAAAGACCGTGCTCACCAGTAGGTCTGGGAGTACTGGTGGGCCAAGACAATATCCCAGAGAAGACTAGACTTCAGATCCCCGCTAAACTTTGCTGTAAATGTGTGACTTTGCCTATTCAAGCTCTTATTGACTCGGGCGCAGAGGAGAACTTTTTAGACCAGCAGGTGGCAGAGCAGGCTAACATAGTTCTGGAACCACTGAAAAAACCATTGACCGCATTAGCTCTGAATGGAAAACCTCTGGCCAGGGTAACACATGTCACTGAACCAATTTCTCTAGTTTTGTCTGGTAATCATCAGGAGAAAGTACAGTTTTTGTCATCTCTGCCCCCATCACACCACTGATCTTAGGCCATCCGTGGCTAGTCAAACACAACCCAATCATAGACTGGTCCGTGGACAGATTTCTGAGTGGAGCACCTTTGCCATGCAAATTGTCTTCATTCAGCTCTGTCGCCATCAGAGGGAGCTCCGTCCCAACGCCAACTTCCCCAGGACAAGCCTGACCTCTCTTCCGTGCCCAGTGTGTATCATGATCTGGGAGAGGTCTTCAGTAAGAGTAGAGCTCTATCTCTCCCTCCCCACAGACCATATGATTGTGCAATTGACCTCCTGCCTGGTGCACCTCTGCCTTCCAGCCGCCTCTACAATCTCTCAAGACCTGAACAGGAGGCCATGGAGCACTACATTCGAGACTCTCTAGCTGCTGGTATTATCCGACCCTCTTCCTCACCTGTGGGAGCAGGGTTCTTTTTCGTTGACAAAAAGGACAAAACATTAAGACCGTGTATTGACTACAGGGGCCTAAACAATATCACTGTCAAAAATAAGTATCCATTACCGCTCATTGACTCAGCTTTCACACCTCTTCATGGCGCCACCATATTCACTAAACTTGACCTTAGGAATGCGTACCACTTAGTACGCATTAGGGAGGGAGACGAGTGGAAGACAGCTTTTAACACACCACTGGGGCACTTTGAGTATTTAGTCATGCCATTTGGCTTAACCAATGCTCCGGCTGTCTTCCAAGCACTAATCAATGATGTATTGCGTGATTTTCTGAATCGTTTCGTTTTTGTGTACTTGGATGACATTCTTATTTTCTCGAAGACTCCACAGGAACACGCAGCATGTGCGGCAGGTCCTCCAAAGACTACTCGAGAACAAGCTTTATGTGAAAGCTGAAAAATGTGATTTTCACACCAGTAAGGTCAGTTTTTTGGGTTTTGTTGTTGAAAGTGGGCAGGTGAAGGCTGACACGGAGAAGGTGAAAGCAGTTGCAGATTGGCCTATACCAAGTAGCAGAAAGCAACTACAGAGATTTCTTGGTTTTGCAAACTTTTATCGGAGGTTTATTAAGAACTTTAGCCGTGTGGTGGCACCCTTGACTAAACTTACCTCTCCTTCCAAGCAGTTTTGTTGGACTCCTGAAGCCCAGTCCGCTTTCACCACACTGAAAGATCTCTTCACATCTGCCCCAGTCCTGCGTCAACCTGATCCCTCACGCCAGTTTGTTGTGGAAGTGGACGCTTCTGAGACAGGAGTTGGAGCAGTGCTCTCTCAGAGGTTTGACCCACACAATCGTTTATACCCTTGTGCTTTTTTCTCTCGACGATTAACTTCTGCAGAAAAGAATTATGATGTGGGAATCGAGAACTTCTTGCTGTGAAACTCGCACTGGAAGAATGGCGCCACTGGTTGGAAGGGGCTGAGCTTCCATTTTTGGTTTGGACAGACCATAAAAACCTGGCTTATATACAATCTGCAAGACGCCTAAACTCACGGCAAGCCGGTGGGCACTCTTCTTTAGTAGATTTAATTTTTCTCTCACGTATCGTCCAGGTTCTCGCAATGTCAAGCCCGATGCACTCTCCCGCCAGTTCTCCCAGGAAGAGAGGCCCATTGCTCCAGACCCTATCCTTCCATCCACCCGCGTGATCGCTGCAATAAGTTGGGACATTGAAAATCACATCAGGGAAGCACAGCGCACTCAGCCTGATCCAGGTAATGGTCCTCCTGGTGCTTTATTTGTTCCAGATGCTGCCCGCTCAAAAGTGCTGGAATGGATTCATTGTTCGCGATTCTCATGTCATCCTGGAGTCAACCGGACGCTTTCTCTCCTGAGGCGTTATTTTTGGTGGCCAACTATGGACAGAGATACACGAGCCTTTGTTCTGGCCTGCCAAGTATGTGCCAGGGGCAAAGCTTCCCACTCTCCACCCTCCGGTCTGCTCCAACCTCTGCCTGTTCCCAAACGCCCATGGTCACACATAGCAGTGGACTTTGTTACCGGTCTGCCTCCGTCCCAAGGTAATACAGTCATACTCACCGTCGTAGACCGGTTTTCTAAAGCTGCTCATTTCATTGCTCTGCCCAAACTGCCCACAGCTAAAGAAACTGCAGACTGCATAACTAACAATGTTTTCAGGCTCCATGGTATACCACTGGACATTGTTTCTGACCGAGGAACTCAGTTTACCTCCCAAGTTTGGCGCTCTTTTTGTGAAGGTCTGGGTGCGACAGTCAGCCTTACATCTGGCTTTCACCCCAGACTAATGGGCAAACTGA
>CM033622.1:42862286-43047286 GCA_019453435.1 Rhinogobius similis | reverse complement strand
ACTCTGCCCGACCACTCTAGTGAACGAGGTCCGCGTCGTCATGGCAACCACATGGCAGTGGGAGGGAAGATGAAGGAAGCATCAGGACGAGCCGAGCTGGATCCTGGAGAGGTATGAACATTGGCTCAGGACCGGCTCAGGAGTCCGTGTGTGCATTCAGGAGTCTGTGCATGCATGTGAGAACTGCACCGGCTCAGGAGTCTGCATGCGGCTCGGGAGTCCATGCGTGCATGCGGCTTAGGAGTCCGTGCGTGCATACAGCTCAGGAGTCCGTGCATGCGGCTTGGGAGTCTGTGCGTGCATGTCAGAACTGCACCGGCTCAAGAGTCTGTGCATGCGGCTCGGGAGTCCGTGCATGCGGCTCAGGAGTCCGTGCGTGCATGCAGCTCAGTAGGCCGTGCATGCGGCTCAGGAGTCCGTACGTGCATGCGGCTCAGGAGTCCGTGCATGCGGCTCAGGAGTCCGTGCATGCGGCTCAGGAGTCCATGCGTGCAGCTCGGGAGTCTGTCCGTGCATGCGGCTCAGGTGTGCGGCTCAGGAGTTTGTCCGTGCATTTATTTATTTTATTTATTTTATTTATTTTATTTATTTTATTTATTTTATTTATTTTATTTATTTTATTTATATTATTTATTTTATTTATTTATTTTATTTATTTTATTCCGTGTCCGTGCGTGCATGCGGCTCGGGATTCCGTGCGTGCATGCGACTCTGGAGTCTGTGCGTGCATGCGGCTCGGGAGTCCGTTCGTGCATGCGACTCGGGAGTCTGTGCGTGCATGCGACTCGGGAGTCCGTGCGTGCATGCGGCTCAGGAGTCCGTGCGTGCATGCGACTCGGGAGTCTATGCGGCTCAGGAGTCTGTGCGTGCATGCGACTCGGGAGTCTATGCGGCTCAGGAGTCCGTGCGTGCATGCGGCTCAGGAGTCCGTGCGTGCATGCGACTCGGGAGTCTATGCGGCTCAGGAGTCCGTGCGTGCATGCGGCTCAGGAGTCCGTGCGTGCATGCGGCTCAGGAGTCCGTCCGTGCATGCGACTCGGGAGTCTGTGCGTGCATGCGACTCGGGAGTCTGTGCGTGCATGCGGCTCGGGAGTCTGTGCGTGCATGCGGCTCGGGAGTCCGTGCGTGCATGCGGCTCGGGAGTCCGTTTGTGCAAAAAAGTGATTATTCAACACAGGAAACAGTCATTACACTCATACAAACCATAGTCTTTGCCTCTGTTTGAAGCAGCTGAAAATGTTCAATCCCAACTCTGAACTCTGGACTGTTCTTGTGTTCTTGGTACAGATGGGACAATTCTCACAGCACATGATTAGATAATGATGTTTTCGTCCAACTTCGACGTGTTTGGTTTGATACTCGTCCATGTGCACTGTGTTGTTTGGGAGCAGGTAGGTTAAACCTGCTGTCTTTTTGCAGATAGAAGCAAACAGCTCCTTAGAGACTTACTGCTGCTATATTCTAATGGAAATGGGTTTTACATTTTAGCCATAAAATGTACAGTTAAAGACCCAGGAGTGACAAAATATATATTTCAAAATACTTTCAAATCTATTTCAGATACACAGACATGGGAGAGTCAAGAGAAACAGAGACTCAGGCCCAATCAAATCGAAATTGTATCATGTCACCTTTAATCCTTGGGCAAAACATGTTATCCACCATTCCCATGTTTGAATGGGGTGTGGTGGGGGGTTGGTGGTGGCTGGAGGGGCTGTTGGCGTAGACTGGCAGGCACATTTCCTTCCTTGTGGCCACAGATATTTGACTAATGTTGAGATTAAGAAAAGTCTTTTTCAGTGAAGTCTAGCCCCAAAGGGGAGGAGCCTAATGTACAAGGACAAAAGACAACCCATGCTCCTTCATATTTTATACAAAAGAAAGATGACTAAATGATTTGGATTTTGAATATAACTCCTTGGACTTTGGTTTGCTAACACATAAAGCAGCATGGCACGTTCCAAAGGTCATATTCATAAATCATACCCCACACTCGCGGCTTGGCATTAACTTCAGAGCTCACTGGTCCTTTCAAATGTAATTAGTGTTTTTCGCTGCCAGAATCTAATTGTGTTTCTTCCATATGTGGCCCTTGGTTGTTTTAATGCATATTATGTGTATGTTTTTTATCATTACCCTTTAGACAATGATGATTTACCATTTAGAAAATACACTAAAATGTCAAAATGGAGAATGACACAAAGTACAAAAAAAGTTTAGGGCAGAATCTTTGCAGTGGGTTTGCAATGTGGCATTAAACTTATCTTCAGTCATCCCATAGAGATAGATGATTTTATGGTAGGGACGTGCACAGAGGGGCAGATGCTCTTCTAATACAAAAGGGCACTTTCCATATCACTTAAAATTAAGTTATGCACAAATGTAACGAATATGTTTATGCTTCTTTAGAAATAACTTTTAGATTTGTGGCTGCTTAAGTTCTAGCAGTAAAGCTTGGTGCATATGAGATGTCTATATGAGCTATTTTGGCTAAAATATATGCAATTTTCTGTAATCTGGGGTATTTTTAGCAGTCTGATACAGGCCAAGGACAATGGTCAGTTGTTTGTATCATCTTTATGACTTCCTTCTACTTGGCCTTAACTTTGTGATTTAGAAATACTGCTCCATTGTGTCCAACGCCTCTGTCTGTGTTAGCCCTCTGTTGCCTCCCTGTGCTCCGCCCCTGTGGGTCTGCAGCCACTGTCTGTGAGCTGCAGCCTCACGCTGAACAGTGCACAGACGTCTCAGACAACAGTCCAGTCTGTGCACTCATAGACTTGTGATAGTTTATGATAATTCAATTTATCGTTTCCGAGAAATGTGCTGCGCGAATATTATGTGCTGGGCTGAGATGAGGCGATCGGTGCTTCGAAAAGAAAAGTGACCAAGATTGAGGAGGTTTGTTGAAGTTTGTGTTGTAGTATTCCACATAAAGTAAAGTTTAAAAATTGTGACCTTAGGTGAGTCACTGCCTTCTGTGTTTGGAGCTTCTCAGAAACCAGTGAGTAGCTATTTTCAAATTCTCTTTCAAAGGACTTTTAGACAAAACAACATCCCGGTCTATTTCAAACCCACCAGTACTTTAAGACAAAAACAGGTCCAAAGGACAGAAGTCAAGTCACAAACAAAGTAATGGGGTCCAGGGTCTGATAAACTTTGCTGATTTCTGCAGAATTAATGAGCAAATAATAAAACTCTATTACTCTGAGGTGAGAGAAATTATTTAATTATACACTTTTTTTGTTTGTTTTAAAACATAAGATGGCAAATTAAAGGTACTCAAGAGCATGTTTAAAGGCTAAAAACAATACAAAGAATGCCTTTAACAAACAACAGGTACTCCTGACCGTGTGTGTTAGTGTGAGTGCAGTGTAGTTAGCTCCTTAGCACCTGTTGTCTGTCAGAGGAGCTGAAGAAGCTACTCTAATGTGTCTTCACTCTTAAAATGTTTGTCCAGTTGACTCAATTCAATTATCTTTTGCTATGGAATGTACCTGGATTACTGAGGGTCACAAAGACAACAGTCTACAATGATGATACTGTATCTCTAAATAAAGAGGGATATATTACGTAAAATGTATGTACCTTATCATTAAGGTACTTAATTTTATTGATTCCAGCATGTTTGAGTTACTCAATGAGGCTCCAGTGCTCAGAAAATCTCTCTTTTCACCTACCCCCTAACCCCGCCCACAGCCAAATCTCTATAATGATAATAATAATAATAATATAATATCTGAAATACAATAAAATGTCTTCTTTACGAACAGGTAAATCTTGTGTGTGTGTGTGTGTGTGTGTGTGTGTGTGTGTGTGTGTGTGTGTGTGTGTGTGTGTGTGTGTGTGTGTGTGTGTGTGTGTGTGTGTGTGTGTGTGTGTGTGTGTGTGTGTGTGTGTGTGTGTGTTTAGTACAAAACAAATGTCTATAAACCTATAGACCCTAACATTGTTTGTGCACAGAACACCTGCATTCTAAAGGCTGGTATAGTTCTATGAGTTGTAGAGATTTTTAAAATTTTTATAAAATAGAAAAACACAAGCCAAGAAGGACATAGAAGGAAAAACTAAATGAGCGTATTAATGTGTTATATATATATATATATATATATATATATATATATATATATATATATATATATATATATATATATATATATATATATATATATATATATATGTTTCGGCAAAGGCAGTCTAACAGTTATGGCTTATTCATATCTTCTATCTCATTCTTTTCGGTGGAACTTGGTCTACTGTCACATGATCAAGCCCAAACATGGTGATCTGTGTCCAGCTCCGCCTCGCCGTTCACCAAAGCATTTCTTTAACTTTAAGTAGAACAAAAGACTCCCATATTGAGCAAAGTCGTGTGCTCTGGAGCCAACTGCTTCCTGTTGACTCCTGGCGCACGTCCAGGCTTCCTCCCGCACAACATGACACAAACTTAACCTCATTGGCTCAGGCGGAAGTTTACTGACAAATACTGAGCCAAAATTCTTGTGATGTGTGCTCAGGTAAAGTGAACTTTGTGAACCCAACCAGTGGAGGTTTGCTTTGAATCCAAAAAGCAAACTAACCCTAACTCACAGCAAAAAGGTCTGGCGTCTGCATGTGTGGAGTTTGTAAGTTTTCTAATTCTGGTTGGTTGGTATTCCTTTAAGTAATCCAGTTTCCCCATCAACCTACGTTAAGCTGCCAGCTATTTAAAAAGATTGCGTACTTTTGGGTTTCCATCTATTGTGGATGTTGTTTCTTAGAAGAAGACACTCGCGGCGATTCACTCTTGAAGATTGTATTGAGAGTCGGAAGGACAGAGGTTCACTTACATGCAGAAGTGTCTGAGCGTTTTACATGAGGCATGTTGTATACCATTCCCTTCATGTCAATTGTAAGACAAACAATATATAATATTGTGTACGAGGCAGTCTAAAGTGGACTTTTCTGTACCTTATACATACTGGCTTTATAGTGCAAGGCTAAACAAATATTGAATCTGTGATATGGCTATTTCTCAGAACCTTTAGCTGGATTTATAATGCTGCCAGTACAAGATCGTAAAATGTATACGTGACAAGCTATTTTAAATCTTCCAGCAGTTTTTATAAATGCAAGCAGACAAACTCAGAAACTGATTGAAATGATCCACAACATCATTTGCAGAAAAAATAAATACATATCACTGGAGCAGCCACCATAGTGTCTACTTGGACCTGGTCATATCTCTTGGAATTCCCATGGGGAAAAACTTAACTCATGCTAATGCGGGCACGTGGTTGTAATGAACATGATTTGGGGCAGATATGTTCAACACAAATCTGGTGAGGATTTATGGATTTAAAAACAGCACACCAGACCTCCTTTAACGTCACTAATCTGGGAAATTTGAGTGTGGAGTGTTTTTGTGAGGCCCAGAGAGAAAGCAGAGAAAACAAAACTTGTAAACACAGTTTAAACTACAGTTTTTGAAGAGCAAACAACATTAAAACCTGACAAAAAGTCAGTCTAGGCATTCTATGTGTTCTTCAAGCCGTCTTACAGTTTGGAGAGGACTGGCAGCAGGTGTGCATGTAATAACTGAACGCTTCACTGGAAACACACGCCACAAATTGTCACCCTCACACGACTGTAAACAGGAAATTACACCAATCACCAAATAATTTCTCCCTGCCCATCACATCAGAGCTGCTGCGTTTCATAAAAAAGCTATGACATCCTAATCAGCGCTCCCTCACTTAGCCTGTGCGCCTCAGCCCTGCTAATAGAAAACCGCAGCTCGCGCCAAGACCCCACTGCACATAATGGAATGTCTGTGTACTGTATGGGCCACATTATTCATTAAGCCACTGTAACTTAATGCAATTTGCACCAACGTACGGAGCGGCGCCGCTGTTGCTGTTGTTGCTGCTGTTGCTTGGTCAGTGAGCTACGAGGCACGCGCTAATGGACCTCATATGGATACAAGTGCGCTGGTTGATATTAGGCGCGGCTTTGGGAGATTACACTATTAGTCGGCGGTGATGAGATCAGCGCAGTGGTGAGAGCGGGGGTGGAGCGAGAGTAGAGGGGCTGGGAATGTGGCGAGGAAATACGACGGCGCAGGAGAAAGGGGAGCAGATAACCTCCGCGGGTCGATACGGATGTGGAGGATGGGTGTTTCTGTCACGTTGCACCTGTCACTGCAGGGCTCCAGGTGAGGGAGAGGAGCGAGAGGAAGACAGAGAGGGACAGGGAGAGAGGAGGGAGAGAAATAAATCACTGCAGACCTCAAGGAAGAGATCACTGCAGGTTGTCCAGGTGTGAACAGCCTAAATCTATAAATGTATTTGACCCATGTAGGGCTGTCCATGGTTAACCAGTTGACTGTCACTAAAGGCTGAACCGGGAGAAACATTCTGCCTGGTTAACGGGCATGTTTCATTTGTCTTATCTAGATATAATTGAAGTATACACTGGCACCACCAGAGAGCGTGCAAGTTCCCCCATACAACTGTGAAACTTCAGTATTTGTGGATCGTAATAATCACACTTAGTTTTTTAACTTGGATCTCATTTTAGTGAAGAAAACAGACTGAATTATTCTACTCTTTGACAGAGAGAGAAACTATTGGTCTTTTACCTGCACAAGTTAATGAGAGCGGCTAATGTTATCAACTTTACACCGTGACTCTTTACGTAAGAGCGGTTTATATAATCAGTGCATTAAAACAGTTCAAAGATCTTTCACTGTCTTATTTTACACTTGTAATGCACTGTACGCTAACTACAACAAAAGCTTTGTCTTAAAAGTAATTGGTTAACAAACTCGAACTATTCAACACAAAGGACTCAGACATTTATGTGTATCCCTACACCCACCCAGTATATGGTACTAAATCAGATTCAAATCTGATATTTTGCTAGAAAGTGTAAATAAAGTATTTTGGGAAAGAAAGAGTGAAAAAGATAAAACATTAGCATTTGCCTATGTATGTAAAAAAAAAAGTACTCATTGAACTGAAGTTTATTCTTATCATGTTTTCAAAAGCCAAATGTACTTAAACGTAAAATAATCAAAATCAAAATATTCCAGACCTCCTAAAATCCACTCAGCATCATTTTCATTGATAATACTAATAGAAGATGATAAAAAGGTTGCAATTCCTCGTCCCTGCCAAACAGGCTCTCCTGGCAAGCCACGTCCTCTTCCCAAGGGCTGGCACCGCCCACGTGGTCAACCTCGACTGACCTGGACAGCTCAGTGACATCAATCCGACTCCTGACGGACCTCATAGCCCTCGCCCCGGACCGCCCAGCCTTCAGACCACTTACTGCCACAGTCACTTGATGGACAAGCTAGGAAATGAAACTAAGTAGAAGATAGACAATCCCAAAAAAATATATATCTGTTTTTGTAATTGAACTCTTCACATATTGATAAATGTGTGAACTGGTTCTATTTTTAGCAATCCATTGGAATCATATATATTTTCTCCCTTAGCGATTCCTCTAATTGATGGCGCTTTGGGCTGCTGTGTCAAACAGCCTCGTGTCAATCATCGTCAGCGACTTATACTTCCTCGTCATTACAAGCTGGTTATACGTCCCGCTGCACATCGGGCCGAGTCTGTGTGAATACAATGGGCTCTTTTATGCACGAGACCATCCACTCAGTCCATCTGACATGCGCACTTCTGCTCTTCTGCCTTCTGCGTACCACATGACCGCTTTGACCAGTCACAGCGAGAGCAGCTAGAGGCTGCTGCAGTATCAATGGACCAGCCACTAGGATCAACTCATGACAGGTGAAGGCTAGCAATACCTTATCCAGTCATTTCAATAGATCCATGAGTCTCCCCCATTCATACGGAAAAAACAAAAGGACACGTGTGAAGAGCAGGGACAGAGAAAGATTCAACAAAAAGCCCGATATTTGAGAAATGTATTCATGCCAGTCCCTTTGAAATTGCTTTGCATTGTAGTTACTGTTGTAATGGAGCCTTCACTTCGCAGTTTATTAAAAATAGATAATATACAGGCTTATAAAACTAGATACATAAGACACATTTTATTTGTACAAGGAATCAATAAAACATCATTAACGAACGGAACGATAACAGGAATCGTCAAGACCATTGATACTGATAAGATCTATCAATTCCCATCCCTGGTGACAACAGCATGCAGGTTTTGTCCTCTTCGGCACATCAGGACACTTCAGGGCTGTTGGGTTCACACATGAAAAAGGTTTTGAGTCACATTTTGTCTCTCCTAAGAAATTGAAATTGAGTATGAAGCCCTGCAGTGTGAACAGAGCGAGGAGTGAGAGAGGAGGAGACAAAGAAGCCCGTGGCAGTGACACAGGAAATTGCAGTGTGACCCCCAGACTCTGGATTATTGTTGATCATGTTCAGATTGAGCTCATCATTTGTGTTTATGGAGGAAGTGGGAGGGCCGTTTGTACAGGAGTGTGTGGGCGGGCCGTTTGTACGTGAGTGACGTGAGTGTGTGGGCACAGCGCTGCAACACCACAGGCCCTTTTATCTGCTGGATGTAAAGCCACACTGTGTAACTTTTTATTTTCCAGCTCTGGCAGCAGCAGATGGATGACTCAGAATTAACCGACTGTCAAGGAGTGGGCTCAAATAATTTACCTTTGCAGTTCATTTGAAAATTGACTTTTTTACTGGTAAAAGTGGGAAAAGTGTGTAAAGTGACATTATTCAGGATTTAGCTGCACTTCTGTATTCTGTATTACATGCATCTCATAGAATTTACATTTATTTAACATTAATTAATCACTTCTATGTCTCCATGGAGAGAGATGTATTTAATGCCATACTGAGGAATATCCTTGGAAAAGCAATAAGGATGCAAGTGCTAGACTTCCTTAAGTTACATAGTGCCTTTATTGACAACGTTACCTTTGCATCATCAAGTTTGGTGTTAGCAGTCTGTCTGCTGGCAGCCGAGGGGATTATCATGAGGAAATAACCAAAGCCTAATCAAGAGAATCTGGACAGTACCTGAATGACACTTTTTCCTCATGAGGACGATCTCAGCAGTTCACTAAAACAGTGTCTCAACCTGTCAACCTGGGGGGTCCCCGGATGACATGAGGAAAATCTGAAACTTTATCAAATAGTCTTAAACAAGGCTTATCATCCTTCAAATGCAGTGGTAAATGCAGATTCCTGTTTGTTGGCCTATCAAAGGAATTTATCCAGATGTATATTCTCAAAACAAAATCAAACACTGGACATAAGGCTACTTCATCAGATCGCATGTCACTTAGTTTTGTGTTTGGGGTTCGCCATTTTAGGGTTTGCGACTGAAAAAGGAAGAGAACCACTGAAGTAATAGACATTTAATAATTTAATGTTTGTGTTTCTGTAAGATGTGGCTAAAGTAGATTAAACAAGAACCTTACACTTTATTGTCAGCTTTCTATACACTTCTATACGCTGTGATTTCTCTGCAACTCTACGCCACATGTTCACGTCTTTCTTTTTAATGAAATATGTTGAATTTTAATACAATTAGACGCATTATGTCCTGGAAATATAATATTTTGGGTCTGGATTTGAGTGCCATTCATCCTCTCTGTTGCATACTTGTCCTAGCCTTGCCTTAGTTTGAGGGTTCAACAAATAAAGTTATCATTACTGGAATTATGTTGGTTTATCACAAGATCAAGTCAGTGTTTGGTGAGTTTTTATTTATATTTTTTTTATCTGCTTTTTTGCCATTTCATTTTCACTTGAGTCTGTCTTCTCTCTTGTTCCCTCTTGTCCAGTCGTCTCGCGCTAAATTGTTTCGGGAGCCTAGTCTTTCAAACGGACATGCTAATGTAATTAATTTCATTCATTCATTTTTAATGAATGTGATTTGAAAGAGAAAGGCTCAGAACTAGTCTGGTGGTGATTTATGGACTTAAAAACAGCACGGGAGATCTCTGATCTCTATCTTTGACGTCACAAATGTGGCAAATTGTAAAGTAGGTGTTTTTGAGAGGCTCGGAGAAGGAACAGTAAAGACGAGCGCGTAAACATGTGAAAGAAGCTTAAGACAACTTCCACTATGTTTTAATATCATCATGTCATTTTCTTCAAGAAATGTCAAATAGTTTGGTCCCAAAAATCTCCGTTCTCATTCTATTAAAAATTTAAACATAATGAAGAACTTGAGAAAGTGCTTGTTTGGAGCGTCTTTACTGTGCGGCGTGCATTATGTCTGTGATAAGCACGCCTGGAGGCCGGGGCATTGATTTCCCGTCTCCTGGTCGACTCAGCTTTAGTCTCACTCATCACTGAGCCGCAGAGATCGGCCTCACAGGACCAATCACCTTCACCTCACTCTTAAACACTGCACACGGCTCACAGAGGCGTGCTGATGACTGACATGTTTACAGATACAGTCAGGCTGAAGCTGTGCACTGCACACGACGTGATGGAGGGAAAGAGTTCAAGTGATTAATGGTACGTTAGAATTGTCACTGAAATGTAATGAAGGCAAGTAAATTCAACTTTTTTTGCAAACATTATTATATAATTATCCACACAGTTTGACAATCTTTGTGAAGTTTACAATGGTACTTCCTGGTTTGACATGAGCAGCAGATGTGACACAAATAATACTTTAAGAAACATGTTTGAGCTTTTAATCATGTTCTAACCATGTTCCATCATCAAAAACATACCTGGAATTACATTTAGCTTCATTCACACTATTTTGAGGAATGCTAGTTAGAAAATCCTCTCCCCTCTGACTATTAGAAACGCTCTCTGCTGAACTCCCTCCATCGATGACATTGATTATCCCACGTCACTTATCCTAGAATCTTTTGCTGTTCTTAAATCATCACCAAACTCGTGAGTATTTCTGCCTCTAAACATGATCACTGTAAGTACTAGCTTAACTCGCACACTTCAAAGGCTTGAATAAACACTATGTTCAGCTTGTGTAAGTGCTATGTAGCCAGTAGATGGTGCCTAAATTTAGTAAGTGCCAGGGCAAACAGAACCAGTCGTCGTATTTTTTTTTTTTTTTTTTGACGTAATACATGGCTAATAACAAAAAAAACCAAAAACGTAATCCTTGTAACCTAGCATGTAACCGCACTGTAAACAAAGCTCTAATTTACACAAGTTAAGTTAAGTTAAGATTTGTCAAGCAAATGTTTAAACCATCAGAAATGTGTTCCTGGATTTTGGATTAAATCCTGTGTAATGGAACTAAAGCCAAAATTCTGGACTGGAAGAACAGAATAATTCCCTTGCACGGGCCGCGGTCTTACCTTTTCAGGTTCCACAAGTCTACGTCTACTTCCACTACCACACACACTTCTGTCGCAGCCAATCAGCCACCACTCAGCTTTCAGCTCGTGTCGCTCCCCGCCTCCTCTTCTCCAGCTCCTCTCTTCTACATCATCAGCTCATCACTCAGCTCTTCACCAAAAGCATGCAGTCGTCCCCCTAATTAAACTTGGTGTTATGAATCTTATTTCAGATAAACAGCAGCAGTGTCAATGTGTGAAATCCTACAGGTTCACAGCTGATCTACGTCTGCCTCTGCCGTGGCCTGATAATAGTTATATCCAGACAGTTATTCTTACTTGTGTAGTAGTTTCCTCTAATCGTTTTTCTAGGATCTCTACTATTTGTGCGATATAAATGTCACTTAAACTTACCTGAGTACAGTTTCTGGCCCCTCTATCCCCCGCTAACTCACTCTTTGTGCCATGTATTGAACTGAAGCCAGATGAGCTCATAGACAAAGATACTTTATTAAAATCAAGATGGAGCATGAAGTTTCAGTGGCTTTGTTTACGTGTGCTGTGAGTTATAAATAACATGTTCCTGAAGAGCCGAGGTTGAAATTTAGGTCAGCTCGACTTGAGATAATGTGTTTCCTCTCCTCTTTTTGAGTTGGCTGCCCCCAAAGTGTCGCTCTGCAGCAGACGTCCAGATCAGGGCAGTGGTGTCAATGGTGACCCGCCCAGGAGGCCGGTCAAACAGTCACCATGGTTACACGCATGCCAGGAAAAATGGATAACTGGCCAAACTGGCTCAATTAGTTTTTGCCCGAAAATGGTCATTCTCAACCTACAGCAGGTCAAAGGTATGAGCAGGGGCTGAGAGAGTATTGGAACTTAGCATTAGCACAAAAACATTGTAGCTATAACTGCTACTATAAACGGCAATCATACTTATAGTAACACTTTGGGCAAACATAGATAAGTGACAACTCATTTACATTTTCAGACATGCGTTGCTTACGAGTTATTTTCTCTCCACAACACAAACAAAGCCATCGCTCTGGTAGTTTGTCATCTCTGCTGATCTAAAACGAGTCCACGTCCAATCACACGTCTGTTTGTTCCCCGGTGCAGATGAAGCCTCTCCTGGTCTGCTTCTGGTGTGATGGGACCGCAGCAGGAACATCACTACACACCACGAAAGTATCATGAGATCTGGAAGATGAACCAAAGACGCACAACGCCAAAGGACATTTGGTATTACTTCCTCAGTAATGGTTAGCTCCGCCCACAGTGTGATGACAGAAACATGCACTGCGTGATCGGTTCTGACCAATCAGAGCAATGGCTGCTACAGCGGAGTGAGCGTGGGCTGAGAAGGATCCTAGGATGAATCTTACATAGTCTTAGGCATCTTGAGCAAAAGAGAAATATAAGTTCATGTTGTGAAATTAGAGAGGAATTCTTTCTAAATGTGACCTTTGTTAAAACTGTAGGTCCCTGTAAGTCTCTGTCAGCCGAACATGGGCTGTGATGTTACAATATTTTTTGGCATCTATGGGAGAATTCTCTCTGGGCCCAGCAGCTGCCAGAACCAAAGAGTGGCCACTAATCAAACTGGCACATGGACAGAAGGGGAGTGTCTTATCCAGGTGTTATTATAGATCTATGCTACGCGGTCACTTCTCCTTAATTGTAGTTCCCAGGTTTACTCCTCCTGAAACATATTTTTAAATTGAACCAAGCCAGTAATCCAGTTTTTTTTTTTTTTAAACATAGTGTTCCCTCTCCTCTTTTCCTGTCTGCAGAGCTCCAGCCGGCTCTATCCAAAGCCTCGCTCTTCGTTGGACGTCCACCTCACAGGGTTCAGATCAGGGCAGTGCTCTCTGGTCACAGGGGGCTAGTCAGACACAGTAAGGCCAGCAAACAGAACTCTGCATGTGGACGGATCCAGCAGCTCCTCTCCTGCCTGCGAGGAGAGGGCTCAAGCTGCTAATGCCACCATCAGCCCCCACCCACATCCACCTCCCACACCGGCAGCTGAGCGTTTACCCGCTGCTTCTCCTGCCGCTGGATGACGGTCATTTCTGCCTGAAAGCTTCCTCCTCCTCTCCATTGTTCTCTGCACAACAGCACTCACAGCACATGCAATTTAAGGCAAGAGGTGCACTTCACACACCACGCAGCTCGGCTCACTCTGTGCACCGCGGGAGGAGCGTCACAGCCGCTGCTGTGAATCTGGAAGCTATGCTATTTTACTCAGCTCCATATTTTTACTGCTTTTAGTAACACATGATGGAAGAGCAATTTAAAAATGCATCATGCTCCATTTGTCAGCCAACCTCATTCAGGTATTGGTTTAACCCAGCCAGTGCACAGACTCAGTGGTACTCAATGCATTTTCAGCTCTACCTTGCACAAACTTACAACAATTGGCTGCTCTTTGTGTTAGTTGTGATCAAAGGAAAGTAGTAGGATAGTAGTTACCTTTACTTAAAATTATCAAAGTCGTTTAGAGGTATCATATTTTTTACACCTACCTGAGTAATATTTTTATTGAAAAAACATTATTTGAGTAAAGGTTTTGGTTCCTCTTCCCACTCTGTGTAAGTGTACAAGTAATAATCATAATTATTATCATTATTCATTAATTTGTTCCCGTTAGGGGTCGCGGGTGACTGGAGCCTGTCCCAGTGCCTTTTGGCCTTAGGCGGAGTACACCCTGGACAGTGGCCAACTCGTCGCAGCAAACACCGAGACAGACAACCATTCACTGTCACATTCAGTCACTTGGGGCAATTTAGCGGTAACAGTAACACGGGGAGAACATGCAGACTTTCTTCTTCTTCTTCTTCTTCTTCTTCTGATAAAAGTGAGGCTGCCAAACACACAGAGGACAAATTTCCCTTTGGAGACAATAAAGTATGCCCTACATTTCAAATGATTTGTAATTCTTAAATGTTGCATTCAAAGGGTGTGAGAGGCGTCTATTCAGACGGTTGCCAGTTGGATTCTCACTAGAGGTGCCTTATACTGAGTGTCTTTTGGTTACACACTTGAGTGTTGAAATGTTTTATGCATGCAGACGTCCTCATCAGATTCCTACACACTGCCCCGACACTGACAGGGCGAAAAACTCATGCTGAGGCGGCTAATTACAAGACAGCTAATCGTTATCTCTACCCTCAGTTCATTTTTTCATGGGGCTGTATATTATTTTAATATTTAACTTGTCTTGCTTGAGTAGTCATCTCTGCATTAAAGGTTCAAAATGACCTGAATGTGGATAGTAAATATTGATCTGATCTGGAACTAGTAAAGTACTAGTTTTATGTTAATTTTATTAATCAGAGAGAAAATCAGGAAAGATTTTATTGCCTTTGGCAGTGAACAAAACTGAAACACCAGGAATGTGCTTCGGCAATGTGACGCAACATGAAACAATGAATAATCAAATTAAAAATGAAGTATAGTCAAATAAAAGATAAATAGTATAACATTGTTCCCTCATCCAAAACATACCTGGAGTTATATTTAGCTTCGTTTACACGTGTTTGATGAATCCTGTTAAGTCAGTCCTCTCCTTCTGAACCTCAGAAAACAAGACAAGATCTTCTGTGCTTTTTTAAGTCCATAAATCCTCACCAGACTCGTTCTGAGCATTTCTGCCTCAAACTGCATACATTAAAACTGCGTGTTTATACAAACATGTCAAGCCAAGCTAGGTTTTTGTATCTCCCCTTTATAATTTCCTTTGCAGCCAGTAGATGGAGCTCTACTTAATTCCAGATATGAAATTGAGAAAGTTTAGAGTGAATAACATTTTTTCAATAATATGACACCAAATTATAACACAAAAAAGTAAAATACCACAAAAAGACATCATTATTATAAAAACTAACTAACTGACTATTTATCTATCCGTACCACCCTTTGGCCCCCCCATATGACAAAAGTCAATCAAGACAGGCTACTGTTTCCTTGTATTCAATGACAGATGTTTTTAATAGCAAAAAAAAAAAAACAACAACCTTGAAACTTGCATTCCTACTGCAGCTCTCCACAGATCTGAGCTGTAACTTGATATCCCGCATCCATGGAGATATGTATGTTTAATGTCATGCTGTGGAATGTGACTTTTCATGGAGATAATCACCAGAAATGTGTAGTGCAAGACTTTTTAAACATACAATGAACTATCGCAGGGTTAACTGAGAAACAAATACACGAAAACTTGTCAAACTACTCCAATCACGATAAAGATTCCGAATGCCTGTTATTTGAACTGGTTTGTGGACGCAGCGGTGGACATAACCTCCCCAGTGTGGAGATTGTTGAATGAAGCCGCGTGGGACACCAAACAGTACTTGAGTCTATTTTCCTCCATAGTGAGTTTTTCATTTGTGCGATATGAGCGTGTTTACTGAGAGAGGGAGAGGGTTTGACAGCTCCAGCACATTCTCAAAGCTAACAATCAGCCTGACAGCCACAGGAGGCCCAGGGAGAGAAGTGTGTACTCAGCCTGGAGACGCTTTCCATCCACACAAGTAGCTATCTAACAATTACTGTGGAAGAGAGGGAAAGAAGAGTCACATGATCAATCTCAGACGTTACATTTAATCAGATTATTAATAAAAATAAATATGGTGCTAGATCCTACAAGTTAGCGATATCTGCGATGCGATAATATTTGTCAAAGGAAATGTGTTTCTGTATTCACCTTATTCCGTAAGTTGTCGTACGCGCCGCCATCTTGTTTCCGTTGTAGTTTACATGGAGCAGACGAGCTCAACAGAAAATAAGTTCTACACGGACTAAAAGCCGTTTTCAGACTGACCAGGAAATCGTTGCGTTGTTGACTTGTTGTTGCTCGTGTTCATTAAACATTTTACACAAATCAATCTACTTTATGTAACATTTTAGCGGTGAGACTTTTCCCTCGTTCGTCATTAGCTATAACGGAGTTCTCGTCAAACGGAAGTGCGTTTACAACAAAAGTGCAAAAAACTGCAAAAGTGGGCGGGGCAGAATAAGGTCAATACAAATACAAATAGTTCAGCTCTACTATGATGGAGTATAAGCATTCTGTAACTAATTTCCTGGAAAACTGTTTTGTTTTTTAATCACAGAGACCACAAACATATGCAGGGCCTCAAATGTTGAGACAGCCCTCGTATGTGGGGGCGGGCCCTCATGTGCAGGGGCGGGGCCTCACGTGTTGGAACAGCCCTCATGTATGGGGTGGGCCTCTTGTGTGGGGGCCTAATGTGTTGGGAAGGCCCTCGTGTGGGGTTTTGGGGCCTCATGGGAGGGGCTTTATGTGCGGGGGATGGGTGCGGCTAAGGAAACTTTCTTGAACTTTCAAAAATGGCTGACATTAAAACGAGCTCATTTTTCAAGATTGGTAAAACTAATTTTTTATGTCATGAAGGGACAATGTAATAATTACTCTAAATACGTTTTTTTTTTTTTTACCAAAACAGAGGATAAAGCTTGACAGGATTATTGTTTTCATATTTGTTTTCATCCTACAGTTCTTTGAATCGTGCCTCTGTTGTAAGAGCACACATTTGTAGGTGACTTGGCCCTAAAGATGATCCCACAGGACCCCAATGCACAGATGTCCGTGTTACTCTGGGTTTGGACTCATTTCTCAGGTTTCTTCTCACAAATACAGGCTTCTGTTGCTGGCATCACTTAAACAGACTCTAAAAGTCATTTTCTAGTTGGGTACGACCATTCTCTTCATAAATATATTACAGATGAACGACTTGATTTGACCATGCAGGTGGCAGACAGTACTAGGACAGTGCCCTTTAATGAAAGCAGTACTTTTTTGTGAAGTCTGTTTGCTGACTGTTGTCGGCCAAGACAGAAAAGCAGGATATTTATACAGTGCTGGTCATAGAAATGCGAAGAATATATAACAGTTACATAACATGTTTTGATCGGTGTTTTGTTTGTTGCTTTCAGTCTCTGGTCATTTCCCCTGTGGATCAAGAAGTTTGTCAAAGCCGCACATTAAATCCATGACTAAGAATTTCCTCCAATCCTCTGTCCTATCTCACCAATAAAAGTTTGTATTATTATTTTGCCAGAAGAATTGCTCATAAATGCTGGGTTGTGTGTTTGCAGATTAGACAGTGGCTGCTCACAGTCTGATTTCTCATGTAAACAAAAGGCGCAGAGATTAGAGGCACTGGGAGAGTTCCCATCAGCCCCTGGAGCCGCTCCAGTCCTGACTCTCCATGCGCTCCTTTAAAAATGCATTTCATTTTCTCCTCTAACCGCCATGTTCCAGTCACTGAACAGAGACAAAAACAGAATGTTATGCTGGTGTCGGGAGAGCGAAGCAAACACGTCAGCTGCGGTGGACGCCATGATCCATTTGAATGACTATGGATTTGATTGAGTTTTTAACCTAAAGGTACACTATGGAACTTCTCTGTTACAAGGTCCAACACCTGCTTGTCTTCGTAGATATTAGAGCTGCAACGACGAATTGAATAATTGTGACTACCTGACTATTAAAGTAATGTAGTCAAATTTTGATGATAGTAATGTTTCTCCGGACTCTAAAACACATACTAAAGACCTTTTGAAATAAAGACAGTGGCATTATTTAATCAAAATTTCTGTGTAGTCGATTTCTTTAAACAATAGTTAGATCCAGCCCTGAAAGAGATGTTGATTCATAGATTACGAATATCCATCCTGTCTTCTTAGTAGAATAGTTTCATCTCTATCTACAATATCAGATCCCTGTAAATGCAATAAACTGACACGCGAATCAATGAGTCCAGTAAAATAGGGCTGTCACTAGTGATTATCTTACTACTCCATAGACCTGTCACGGTGATTACTACAACGACTTTTCATTCAATAAATGAGACAGAATAATCATTTCTGATGGTCCATATTTACTTTTTTTGTAGTCATCGTGGAGGACTTTTTGTTATTTATTCAACTGTCAGCTCAAATCTATTTGTACAGGGCGTGGTCAAGGTCTATCAGGTACATGATGTCGCCGTGCGGAGAGATGCAGTTCATGAGAGCAAACGGAGGATTTTTTCTTTTTTCCTTCTTGCCAAAATGTCTACGAAATTGCAGATCGAAGCAAGTAAAGAGCAGTGGACAGGTATCGGTGAGGATCTGGGGAGCGGTTAAACTGACGGAGTCTCGCTCATAGGAGAATAAAGATCACTCATGTATGCACGAAATGCAACTTAATGACGACGGAAACAGTTATAATATGGTTAAAAGCTCCTAAAAGTCAATTTTGCTGAATAGATCTCCTCTAAGACGCGACACATCGACCATCGTGTGCAGCTTCTGTTAGAGACAGAAGAAGAATCACTTACCTGTTGTCTAATATTGATATTGCTTTGTCTAGAATGCTCTACAATATGGCCTTAAGATATAGGTCAGTGCAGAGGTGAATGCATGTTACTGCACAAGTCACATAGTACACCTTTAAAATAGTTATACTGCCGTCTTTCTGTGACCATAAAGAGAAGAGAAACAAAAATCCCATAACAAATATTGTTTAAACCGCGGACCCACTGTTCTACCACTAAAGCGTCTAATGAAAGGATTATTTTATTATAAGAGTTTCTTCAGAATCAATCGCATTATTAGCCCAAAGGTCGTGATAATGAACGCGTTGGAAGCCTAATTAAAGGGAGCGTCTTGGCGAGTGGCTGTGCTGTGTTCGCAGGCTGCTGCTCTCATTACAGCTGCAGCATGTGAACTTAAGGATTATAATATTTTATTTATTACAACCTGGCTGCACTGGCTTATTATGCCGCTTTTTTTCTTCTTTTTGATTGGATTAAAGAGAAGCACTATCTCCGTGCTCCTCACAACTTTCGCGGATTCATTAAAGGCAGCTCACTAAATCAACTTTAATAATTACCAACTTACAATAAACATTCATACTCGGCGTTATTCTGTGGGTGTAATCACTTTTACTGCTACAAGAGTTTACGTGTCGCATTGATATTGAGCAGAAATGTTCATCAAGGATACACTTTGCTCATAATGGATGAGGCTCCAGCAGTACCAGGGGCACAGTCTCATTGGCTGAAGCTTGTGCTGTAGCTGTGCATTTGTGAAAGTTAAACTGTTAAGGTCTAAATCAGAACTAAGTAACTTCAGCGACAGCGCTCCCCCTGCAGGTTTCTTGTGAAAATACACTGCCTGTAAAAAGACGTCAAACTTTTTTTCAAACGTCCTTTTTATTGAAACAAGGAAGTACAATCACATACAAAAACATTTCCTGTCACAAAATATAAAAAAGAGAGCCAAGGTTTCTCAGGACTGTAGACTTCAAGCCGGCATCAAGAAATAACAGCAATGGGGAACGGCGGGGGCTTCAAACGAAGAAAAATACATTAATAACCACCACACAGACTTACAAATTAGTTTCATAAGGTAAACATGTTACTTAGTTCTGCTTTAAGCGCTGTCTGCGGTTGGCGAATTGTGTACTACAGGCCCGACACCAATATCAAGGAGGCTGGAGGTGAGGTGTGATAGGACTGCCCACATCAAGAGTGAAAAGGACAAGGAGTGCTGCTTAAAGAAGACAATTGAATATTTTAATACATACAATACAATTTTAAAAAGTGAATGTGTGCAAGTGCACTTAATGGGTGCACGGGAACCATGCCGCCACGTTTGAGGGTCCGAACGGGGCCACGAGAGGTACTAGCTCCCAGAGGGTGCCAGCTCGCTTTAGCGCGGGCGGGTTTATGATTGGACGAGAGAGAACAACAGAGGACGCAGACGTAGGCGAGAAAGAAGTAGAAAAAAGCAGATATAAAGACAAAATAATCATTCCTCACCAAACGCTGACTTTATCGTGAAAAAATGGCATATTTCCAGAGATGATAACTTTGTTTGCTGAGCCGACAGAGTTAGCAAGACAAAGCGAGCACACGTTAGCATCAGCTGTTTCCTGTTTACGATTTACGGCATTTGCATTTAGACCCAAAGTAGTATTTTTCAGTGCATATGGCAGCCAACTCTATCCAAACCCAAAGCATTTCATATAGAGATGTTAAAACGTGCCGTAGAGGTGCAGAAAAGTAAAATAAAAGCAGAAGAAGATGACAGAAAAACCGGAAGCTGTGTCTTGTTTACGCACACTTTATCCATGACTTACAGCCACAAAGGTGTAATTACTAAACATCTTTTTATGAATGAAGAAGAAGAAGAAGAAGAAGAATTTTTATTTATAGAGCGCTTTTCCACCTAATAGGCACCCAAAGCGAATGGGGCAGACCAGCAGCATGAAGAAAAAGTGTAATTCAGGTGTGGCTTAGATTTTATTTATGAAGAAAACATTGTCAATTTAGGGTGACGTCAACTGCTGCTGAACGGAACAGCAGTCCGCCATTAACAGAAACGGCCCAAGCCGGCCCCAAGTCTGAGGGACCAGGTTTAGCGGAAACACGACTTTACAAAGAAAATACAATCAATCAGGGAAAGTTTTCTTCTTCTTTTTTTAAGTTCTTCGATTTCTTCCACTTATCTGGGGCAGGGTCACGGGCACAGCAGTCTAAACAGGGATTTCCAGACTTCCCACACCCCAGACACTTCCTCCAGCTCCTCCGGGGGGATCCCGAGGTGTTCCCAGGCCAGCTGAGAGACATAGTCCCTCCAGCGTGTCCTGTGTGTTCCCCGGAACATAACCAGAACACCTTCGGAAGGCTGCGTCCAGGAGGCATCCTGGACAGATGCCCGAGCCACCTCAGCTTGCTCCTCTCAACATAGAGGAGCAGCGGCTCTACTCTGAGCTCCTCCCATGTGACTGAGCTCCTCTCTATCTCTAAGGGAGCGCCCAGTCACCCGGTGGAGGAAGCTCATTTCGACCGCTTGTATCTGCGATCTTGTCCTTCCGGTCATTACCCAGAGCTCATGACCATAGGTGAGGGTAGGAACGTAGATTGACCGATAAATCGAGAGCTTTGCCTTTCGACTCAGCTCTGTCTTTACCACAACGGTCTGATACAGCGCCGCATCACTACAGACGCTGCACCGATCCACCTGTCAATCTCACGCTCCATCCTTCCCTCACTCTGAACAAGACCCCGAGATACTTGACCTCCTCCACTTGAGGCAAGGACTCTCCACCCACCCGGAGAGGGCAAACCACTTTTTCCGGTCGAGAACCATGGCTTCGGATTTGGAGGAGCTGATCTTCATCCCAGCTTCTTCACACTCAGCTGCAAACCGTCCCAGTGCATGTTGCAAGTCCTGGTTTGAGGAAGCCATCAGGACAACATCATCTGCAAACAGCAGAGATAATCCTGTAGTTTGCCTCCACGCCCTGACTGTGCCTAGAAATTCTGTCCATAAAAATAATGAACAGAACCGGTGACAAAAGGCAGCCCTGGTGGAATCTAACATGCACTGGGAAATGGTCTGACTTACTGCCGGCAACACAGCTCCTGCTCCAGTCCCATCGCAAAGGGCTCCAGACCCCATGCTCCCGGAGGACAAGGCATCCTGGGGCACACAGTCGAATGACTGGTTGGGCAAACTCCCATGAACCCTCGAGCACCCGATGGAAAGTGTAGAGCTGGTCCAGTGTTCTGAAAACCACACGGCTCCTCCTGAATCCGAGGTTCGACTATCGGTTGGATTCTCCTCTCCAGTACCCTGGAATAGACCTTTTAAAATACTGAAATCATCTTGAAGTAGGTTGTTCAGGTCTTTACTCAGAGGCGCACACACGTCAGGCCTGTGTGCACCTGAGGTAGGCCATTATGTGTCCAAATGATGTGTTTTACGTCAAAAGCCATGCTGTAATAAAGGCTTTTTCATTTTCCAAACTGACAGATAGCCTTGGATTTTAGTCTTTGAGAATATAGCACATATTCTTTGCATATTTCAATGCAAATAGACAGAACTGTTTTCTCTTGTATATTGGAAGACATATTTAGTAATATTTATAATATTTAGTAATATTTGTAATGAATAAAATGTTTAACATTTAAAATGTAATAATTCATTTTGAATGGACAGCTGATTATGAAAAATGTGTCAGGCTATTGGTTTTCATCTTGGTTTATTTAGGCTTCTAGGTAGCTATCTAAGTTCATTTACTGCTATCCTGCCTTTTAATAGTCAGTTTTACAGGAAGTGTGTGTGCATAAGACTCTTTTTGATTGTGATTAGTCTACTACTGAAGTGAACACCCCATTAAAGTGGGTAATTGCTGTAATTACTGTGTGTAAATGCTGACTGTCATTCTCAGATCAATGTCGGTCAAATAAACCCAGACCCACAATAATAACTCTACGGTGGACCAATAAGAGCAGACAGGCAACGTTTACAATGTTGTGGTAGAGCGTAGGAGAGTTGAGGAGCTAAAGGCTAACGAATGTGAAAGATAGAAGCAGCACCTTAATGAACAGAACATTTACAACACTCACCGCTCAGACACTCCTCTCAGATCCCAACTCTTCACAAAGAAGATTTCTTATGTTCTCTGCTCCACACTGAACACCTCACCATGCTGAACACTCCTCTCTGTGCCTCCTCACTCCCCTGTGCCTCCTCTCTGTGCCTCCTCACTCCTCTATACCTCCTCACTCCTCTGTGCCTCCTCACTCCTCTATACCTCCTCACTCCTCTATACCTCCTCACTCCTCTGTGCCTCCTCACTCCTCTATACCTCCTCACTCCTCTGTGCCTCCTCACTCCTCTATACCTCCTCACTCCTCTGTGCCTCCTCACTCCTCTGTGCCTCCTCACTCCTCTGTGCCTCCTCACTCCTCTGTGCCTCCTCACTCCTCTGTACCTCCTCACTCCTCTGTACCTCCTCACTCCTCTGTGCCTCCTCACTCCTCTGTACCTCCTCACTCCTCTGTGCCTCCTCACTCCTCTGTGCCTCCTCTCTCCTCTGTGCCTCCTCACTCCTCTGTGCTTCCTCTCTGTGCCTCCTCACTCCTCTGTGCTTCCTCACTCCTCTGTACCTCCTCACTCCTCTGTACCTCCTCACTCCTCTGTACCTCCTTACTCCTCTGTGCCTCCTCACTCCTCTGTGCCTCCTCACTCCTCTGTGTCTCCTCACTCCTCTGTGCCTCCTCACTCCTCTGTACCTCCTCACTCCTCTGTGCCTCCTCACTCCTCTGTGCTTCCTCACTCCTCTGTGCTTCCTCACTCCTCTGTACCTCCTCACTCTTCTGTGCTTCCTCACTCCTCTGTGCTTCCTCACTCCTCTGTACCCCCTCACTCCTCTGTACCTCCTCACTCCTCTGTGCCTCCTCACTCCTCTGTACCTCCTCACTCCTCTGTGCCTCCTCACTCCTCTGTGCCTCCTCACTCCTCTGTGCCTCCTCACTCCTTTGTGCTTCCTCACTCCTCTGTGCTTCCTCACTCCACTGTGCCACCTCACTCCACTGTACCTCCCTCACTCCTCTGTGGCTCCTCACTCCTCTGTGCCTCCTCACTCCTCTGTGCCTCCTCACTCCTCTGTGCCTCCTCACTCCTCTGTGCCTCCTCACTCCTCTGTACCTCCTCACTCCTCTGTGCCTCCTCACTCCTCTGTGCTTCCTCACTCCTCTGTGCTTCCTCACTCCTCTGTGCCTCCTCACTCCTCTGTACCTCCTCACTCCTCTGTGCTTCCTCACTCCTCTGTGCCTCCTCACTCCTCTGTGCCTCCTCACTCCTCTGTGCCTCCTCACTCCTCTGTGCTTCCTCACTCCTCTGTGCCTCCTCACTCCCCTGTACCTCCTCACTCCTCTGTGCCTCCTCACTCCTCTGTGCTTCCTCTCTGTGCCTCCTCACTCCTCTGTGCTCCCTCACTTCTCTGTACCTCCTCACTCCTCTGTACCTCCTCACTCCCCCATACCTCCTCACTCCTCACTGTGCCTCCTCACTCCTCTGTGCCTCCTCACTCCTCTGTGCCTCCTCACTCCTCTGTGCCTCCTCACTGTACCTCCTCACTCCCCCGTGCCTCCTCACTCCTCTGTACCTCCTCACTCCTCTGTACCTCCTCACTCCCCTGTACCTCCTCACTCCTCTGTGCCTCCTCACTGTACCACCTCACTCCCCTGTACCTCCTCACTCCTCTGTGCCTCCTCACTGTACCTCCTCACTCCCCCGTGCCTCCTCACTCCTCTGTACCTCCTCACTCCTCTGTACCTCCTCACTCCCCTGTACCTCCTCACTCCTCTGTGCCTCCTCACTGTGCTTCCTCACTCCTCTGTACCTCCTCACTTCCCTGTACCTCCTCACTCCCCTGTACCTCCTCACTCCTCTGTACCTCCTCACTCCCCCGTGCCTCCTCACTCCTCTGTGCGTCCTCACTCCTCTGTGCGTCCTCACTCCTCTGTGCTTCCTCACTCCTCTGTGCCTCCTCACTCCTCTGTACCTCCTCACTCCTCTGTGCCTCCTCACTCCTCTGTGCCTCCTCACTCCCCTGTACCTCCTCACTCCTCTGTGCCTCCTCACTCCTCTGTGCTTCTTCTCTGTGCCTCCTCACTCCTCTGTGCTTCCTCACTCCTCTGTACCTCCTCACTCCTCTGTACCTCCTCACTCCTCTGTACCTCCTCACTCCTCTGTGCCTCCTCACTCCTCTGTGCCTCCTCACTCCTCTGTGCATCCTCACTCCTCTGTACCTCCTCACTCCCCCGTACCTCCTCACTCCTCACTGTGCCTCCTCACTCCTCTGTGCCTCCTCACTCCTCTGTGCCTCCTCACTGTACCTCCTCACTCCCCTGTACCTCCTCACTCCTCTGTGCCTCCTCACTGTACCTCCTCACTCCCCCATGCCTCCTCACTCCTCTGTACCTCCTCACTCCTCTGTACCTCCTCACTCCCCTGTACCTCCTCACTCCTCTGTGCCTCCTCACTGTACCTCCTCACTCCCCTGTAGCTCCTCACTCCTCTGTGCCTCCTCACTGTACCTCCTCACTCCCCCGTGCCTCCTCACTCCTCTGTACCTCCTCACTCCTCTGTACCTCCTCACTCCTCTGTACCTCCTCACTCCTCTGTGCCTCCTCACTGTGCCTCCTCACTCCTCTGTGCCTCCTCACTCCCCTGTGCCTCCTCACTCCCCTGTACCTCCTCACTCCTCTGTACCTCCTCACTCCTTTGTGCCTCCTCACTCCTCTGTGCCTCCTCACTCCCCCGTGCCTCCTCACTCCTCTGTGCCTCCTCACTCCTCTGTGCCTCCTCACTCCCCTGTACCTCCTCACTCCTCTGTGCCTCCTCACTCCCCTGTACCTCCTCACTCCCCTGTACCTCCTCACTCCCCTGTGCCTCCTCACTCCTCTGTGCCTCCTCACTCCCCTGTACCTCCTCACTCCTCTGTGCCACCTCACTGTAACTCCTCACTCCCCTGTGCCTCCTCACTTCTCTGTGCCTCCTCTCTCCTCTATGTCTCCTCACTCCTCTGTGCCTCCTCACTCCTCTGTACCTCCTCACTCCTCTGTGCCTCCTCACTCCCCTGTACCTCCTCACTCCCCCGTGCCTCCTCACTCCTCTGTACCTCCTCACTCCTCTGTGCCTCCTCCTCACTCCTCTGTACCTCCTCAATCCCCCGTGCCTCCTCACTCCCCCGTGCCTCCTCACTCCTCTGTGCTTCCTCATTGTGCCTCCTCACTCCTCCGTGCCTCCTCACTCCTCTGTACCTCCTCACTCCCCTGTACTTCCTCACTCCTCTGTTCCTCCTCACTCCCCTGTACCTCCTCACTCCCCTGTACCTCCTCACTCCCCCGTGCCTCCTCACTCCTCTGTGCCTCCTCACTCCCTGGTGCTTCCTCACTCCTCTGTGCTTCCTCAATCCTCTGTGCCTCCTCACTCCTCTGTGCCTCCTCACTCCTCTGTGCCTCCTCACTCCTCTGTGCCTCCTCACTCCCCTGTACCTCCTCACTCCTCTGTGCCTCCTCACTCCTCTGTACCTCCTCACTCCCCTGTACCTCCTCACTCCCCCGTGCCTCCTCACTCCCCCGTGCCTCCTCACTCCTCTGTACCTCCTCACTCCTTTGTGCCTCCTCACTCCTTTGTGCCTCCTCACTGTGCCTCCTCACTGTGCCTCCTCACTCCCCCGTGCCTCCTTACTCCCCTGTACCTCCTCACTCCCCCGTGCCTCCTCACTCCCCCGTGCCTCCTCACTCCTCTGTGCCTCAAATGGAGCGCTGCACACTGCTGCCTCTGATCTGCACTGGTGGCACATTCAGCTGTAGCCTGTAGCTCGTTGCTGTTCTAGCTTTTTAAGTGTCGGACAAGTGAGCTGATGGATGTTTACAGTCGGCTCAACAACACTATTACCGCAGTGTTTTACTTAAGATGTGGATGCAGTTGTCAGTGTCTGCCTGTGGCCCTCGGGGGCTCATAACACTATCTTCGACATTAGCTTTTCTCTAGAAAGGTCTGAGACAAGCTTCCTTCAAACATATCTGGCCTCGGGGGCTGCAGAGACACAGCAAACAAACAGAAATCTATTCCACTGCCGCCTGGCTGTTGAGGCGCCTGATAGAAGGGTTAGAGAGCTTATGGGAGTGTTTGCCAAGAGGAAACGTCAATGCATCTCATCCAAAACAAAGCACGGCGGAGTGAAAAATACCTCCACAAAGATGAATGTGTGCAATATGCAGGGCCATATGGTGAGCTCCCATTAGCCTCGACAGCACCGCGTGTCGAGCTTTGTCACAAGCAGACGGCAAGTAATAAATGTTTACTCTGGAACCAGCACACACAGCACTCCGACTCCACGCTCGAGTTTAGCTCACGCTCTGAAACGGCTCCAAATTCAAAAGGAACCGACTGTTTTAATGGAACAGTGGGACGGCTGGTGAGTGTTGAGAACGTGTCAGTGGGGTTTGAAGGAAAGTGTTAAGTTACTTCTTAGATAAGCCACGTTTGGACTGGCCCTGGCCCCTCAGACTGGTTCACTTTAGAGCACTTTGCAGCGGTTCATCTTATGGCGAGGTGCATCTCCGTGCTCGGGCAAAAGCGAACCGGTGGAAACGTGGTTATTGTGTTTGGTTTGTACATACATGTTGTTGACAGGACTATTAAACCCGTTCAAACCCGCACAAAGCCGTAGAAGCCTCACACACTATTAGCTCATCCAGCATTGATCTCTTCGTCTGTGTGCGCTAATCTCTACATTCCTCGTTGTATCAGAGCCCTGCTGCTCCTCTTCTGGTCCCACCTCATCCAAATGTCAGCGTGTTGTTATTGTTGCTCCAGGCGGCCCACCAGAGTCCTGCAGAGCTACATCACAGGCAGGCTTCTGACCCCCACAGACCCTCCCCTGACCCCATGGAGAGAAGAGCGTGATTTTGTGTGCGAGATAATGGCACAGTGGACGGGGTCGGCACACATCAGGGGCCCGGCTTTCAGAAATATTACTGTATATGTGTCTGTGGGAGTGTGTGGGTGAAGAGGGGTCACAGGTCACGCTCCTGCTCAGAGGAAATGTTTAGTTTCGGGATAAACAGTGTAGAATGGTCTGGGGAAAAAAAGATAAAAAATGATCAGTTTTTAATGTTCCTGTGGGAAATTTCAAGAAGACTTTGAAGAGGTTTTGAACTATAAGGGCACATGTTTGTTGTCCTTTAAACCTTCATGTTTTAGAACATAAATAATATAAAACCACCCATGACTCTCTCTCAGTCAGGCGTTGCTTCATTAAGATTTCGTGTTAGCATTTATCTACATGGAATTACCATGGAGAAATAAACAAAAGCTAGCTTGCCCTAACTTACTAATGTAAGTTCTAATGCACGTGATTTGAGGCAGAAATGCTCAGAACAAGAGATGATTTATGGACTGCATAGGAGACTTCCGGATCTCTTCAGGGAATGACTTGGGCCTGGGTCGGGTTTGGACAACATATGCGCAGGTTCGGGCCACTGGATTTTTTCGACCCCATCTAAAATCTACACTCCAACCAGTAGATGGTGTATATATCATCATATGCGGGAACTCCTGACTGAGTTAAAGTCATGTGTGGTTCAGTACATATTTTATTTTAAATTCTATAACATAAAGTACCAAAGTAAAGGAACATGAATGCGTTTAAAGGACAAGAACAGCACACATAATTCAGCATGTGCCCTTTAACATAAATAATGTGATTTCAAATTAACTAACTACCAGAAAAAGCATACTATGTTAATGTATAACATGAAACCTGGAAACTTCTTGCTGTGAGGCAAAAAGTGAAATCACTTTGCCAATGAAGTATCGACCGCTAAAGCAAAGGACATTCATATCTATGAATCTTTCTGTCCTGCTCAGCTCGTTTCCCTCTGGGTTTGGTGATGATTAGGAGCAGAATTCAACTTGACCTTTTCATGCGATGAGTTACATATAGAACAATGACAAATGGATGTTATTTCTGGCCAGGGTTAATTGTTTAGTTTTTGTGTGCAGAATCTATAAAATCATCTTGGCATTAGGAAAGTGAGGGATGAAACTCAGCCGTGTCTGTAATAACCCAGCATATGTGTGTCTCCAAATACTATAATGAAGTAAAATGAGTTTGCTGGGAGCTGGAGCCTCCCACACACTGGTGCAGAGACAGAGAGAGTGGATTGTTCTGTTGAAGTGCTGCAGAGGGTGGTCACACAGCGGAGAGCGGAGACTCAGCTCATCCCAACACAGACACCAAGAGCAAAGACAACGCCGACACTTTCAAAGCAAGCATCTCCCAATCCAGAGTCAGTCCAAGGCCAAGGCACTTCCCCGTCTCGCGCTGCAGAACAGAATAACTACAGGATTTAAAGGACATGTATTCTGCACTATGTATACTGTTCTTGTGTCTAAACATGCACTTGAGTATCTTTCAACCTTCTATTAGTAAGATGTTTACTCATTAGGATTGATGTGATCCACTGGCAGCAGAGGGGATTACCATGGGGAAATAAACCAAAGCTAGGTTGCCCTGACATAATAATAAGAGCTGCATTTATTGCAATTTAATCAAAATTGCCATTTTAATTGTTGCACTTGGATTGGAGAAGACTCAAAATAGATGGCAAAAGCAGATACAGTCCCGATCAAAAGTTTAAAACAATGAAATGCAGCTGATCAACCGTTTAGGACCACACCTCAAAAAAAAGTCTCAAACATGAACTCAATAATGAGTAGCACCACCGTTATTGTTGATGACTTCAAAAATTTGTTACGCGATCCTTGATGCAAGCGTTTCCAGGTGATGAGCGGGAACATTTCTCCAAGCCTCGTGGCCTGTCTGAAACTGTTGTTCATTTTTGTAAACTTCCCTTGCCATCCATCCCCAAAGGTTCTCTTTGTGAACTGTAGTGTTGAACTGGGCCGAGGATGGTCCTGCCTCAGAGCTGGTGTTATTTGGGTCTTCCACTTGTTCCATAACCTTCAGGATCTTTATGAAATTCCAAATGACTGTCTTACTGCGTCCCACCTCAGCAGCGATGGAGAGAAGACAACCCCACCACGTTCAAAAAGCCTTTGCCATCGGAATGTCATGACAGGTGAATACCTGACAAACTTTTGCACAGACTTGGGCTTTTAAAGGCATGTGGTCCTAAACGTTTGATCAGCTGCTGAACAGACTATTTCAGTTTAATTGTTTTTTCTTTTTTTTTGTCTCACTCCAATTTCTTTTTGCATATTGAAGCTCTACTTGTAGCGTTGTTAAAGTGCGTATGACAACTTCATTCAGTGTATTAATACTTCTTGTAAACATAAATGATAGTTTCACACCAGCTGTTTGTGGAGAAAAGCTGAAAAAATATGTAGAAAAACAGGAAGTAAAGAAATTGATGACATCCCACTCGTGAGCCAAAGTTTAGGTATAATTTACACAAAATAAACACATATTTATCTTAACTACATTTTAGTTAAATGAGTAGTCCAACCTGTCTTAAGCACTTTAACCATACAAAATGTGACTTTTGCCATTTATTCAACTGGTCTTAAACTTTTGATCGGGACGGTATGGACAGAAAAAGAATACAGTCTTCACCAAACACTGACTTGATCTGGTGATACACTGCTGTATTTCCACTGATGCTAACTTATATGTTGAGCCCACATGCTTAGCAAAGCAAAGCTATAGGCGCAAGACCCCAGATATGATATTTCAAGTGCATAATGCATCTAACATTATCCAAAGACAATGCATTATATAAATTGAGATTAAAACGCAATTTAGAGACTTTGCAGAGAAGTGAAACAAATGCAGAAAAGGCTGTGGAGAAACCAGAAGCAGTTCTAAAGTCTGAGAAGCCAGGGCCAGTCGAGGCGTGGCCATACCCTTCACCACAAAATGTACATAGTGCACTTTTAAATGACCATTTCATACTCTGCTGATATTTTTCTTCTTGCAAGTGGAATAAGTCAATAATATCTCAAAAGAATATAATATACAAACAAGGCCAAAACTCACGCGCAACAAACTCATCAAAATTTGTAAAGAAGACAAATGTTCTGAATTCATGTTGTTTTTACTCGTGAAGCTAATCTTTTGACCGCGCACTAAAAACAGCACAGCGCTTCACAGAGAGGGATGTGTATCCGGATACTGTCTTCTTTGGAGTGAGCCATAATCTGAGCGAGCACATTATTGATCCTTCATCCAGTGAGCGCTGCCTGTTCCATGGCAACAACAGCCGCGCCAAACAAAAGCAGGATGAAAGCGTGAGGGAGCCCGGCACATCAGATGGTGGATTCTGAAATTGCCTGGTGCCAACTCTTGCTTATTATACTTCACATCTCATTATGTGGAGGGAGATGGCTGTTTGTGAGCAGCTGTGAGTGGAATAACAATGACACAAAAGCTTTCAGGCTCTGTTTGGAGTTGGTGCTCGTGTGGAAAGGGCCAGCACACAACATTTACTCTGGGTATTCACAACACGATCCTAACTGGACGCCTATGGGTCAGGTCTAAGGAGTGTCAATGCAAAGGTTCTGTTTCAAGTACCTTTGCATTGACTTGAAACGCTTTTCCAACGTTGAGATTATTTATGCTTAGTTAAGATCTTTTGTGCCATAGGATATTTAGGATTTTTTGTGCTATAGGATTAAGAGCTTTTGAACACACATATGCTATAAGAACAAAAATCTGGAAACTGTTTGAGAGGTAGAGAGGTGACAGATTGAAAACATTGTTACAGAAGGAGACTTTGGATTGATACTCTGAGTAAAAACAGTACTGTTTTTTGGGCCCCACTTAAACACTGTACTTTTAGCTCTGCTTCATCAGACAGTTTTTTGGCCTCATCCTGTTTTAAATTACTGTTATACTTCCACTCTTCCTAGGTCGATGTTAAGTTTTCTTTGAGATTATTATAGTTTTAGAAGACAAATGGAAAAAGCCAAACCAGGAAAAGTGAGGAGTTTGCCTAAGAAGTAAAAGTATAAAGATTACAGTTCATAGTCCAGATGTCTCCAACACTGTTACCTCAGAAAGAGCAGCTTAGAGAAGGTTGTGGCCGGGGCATCTGAATGCTCTGTTTGTGAGGTAAGACATGGAGCGAGAGCGTGTCCATCCTTCTTCTCTTTTTGAAAGCACGAGCCTCAGGAGCCAAACTCGCTTACACTCCCACAGGTTTGGTTTCACCTGCAGTGCCGTTCCAAAGCAGAAGATTTCTCCTCTCAAAGATTCCTGTGTGACAGAGATAACTAAACTCACCTCACCTCTGAATAAAAACATTGCCTCTGCTAAATGAATATGAATGCCCCATTATTGAGATGACTCGTGCAGTGTGCATGGAAGAGAGGAAACATTTTCAATAGTTCAAAAGCAAATTGCTGTTTGTCACCAAAAGTTAATTCTTGATTATTCTACAGGTAATTTCAGGGAAACATAAGTTTAAAGGTTTTGTACTATTTATTTCTTGAAAATGACTGTTGGACTCTGAAGGGGTATGTCTTCTTTAAAAACTCATATTTGTCATAAGCCTTTTTTGTGTTCTGATGCCAAGAGGGCAGTGAACAAAATGCACATTTGTCATGTTTTATTCAGTCGTGTGTCTGATGTGATCAACTTCAGAATGTGATCCAGAGAGCCTTAATCAGAACCCTGTGGAGCATCTGAGAGGCCAGATGTGCTCAGCGTGACACCAGAGGAGTGAGCCGGCAGCAGAACCTCCCACAGAACATTCAGTCACAGACAGAACATTCAGAGTCACCAAGAGAACATTCAGTCACCCACAGAACAGTCAGTCTCCGAAAGAACATGCAGAGTCAAATCAAATCAAATCAAATCAAATCAATTTATTTTTATAATGCCCAAAATCACAACAACAGTTGCCTCGATGGGCCACAGGTAAAAGCAGTTCAGATAACTGAGTCACCGACAGAATAGTCAGTCATCGAAAGAACATGCAGAGTCATCAACAGAACATGCAGCGTCACCAACTGAACATGCAAAGTCACCCACAGAATGCTCAGAGTCACCCACAGAACAATCAGAGTCACCCACAGAACATTCAGTCACCCACAGAACAATCAGAGTCACCCACAGAACGCTTAGAGTCACCCACAGAACATTCAGAGTCACCAAGAGAACATTCAGTCACCTACAGAACAGTCAGTCATCAAAAGAACATGCAGAGTCATCAACAAAACATGCAGCGTCACCCACAGAACAATCAGAGTCACCCACAGAACGCTTAGAGTCACCCACAGAACATTCAGAGTCACCAAGAGAACATTCAGTCACCTACAGAACAGTCAGTCATCAAAAGAACATGCAGAGTCATCAACAAAACATGCAGCGTCATCCACAGAACATGCAAAGTCACCCACAGAACAATAATTAATTGCTTGAATCCTGGTTATTAAAGTCCTCTTCCTCTGATCCTTACAAATACTCACTCCAAGGCCGAGGATCTCACCCCTCCCTCTCCTGTCCCTGTCAGCGTTAGTGCGGTGTGTGACTGTAGAGTTTGGCATCAGTCACAATGACAAGTTGATACTTTTCATCATGAAGACGCAAACAATACTCAAGGAGTATGAGTAGTTTAATCTACTCACTACCATATGATTGATCCAAGAACAATCTTTAGAATGAAGCTCAAAATGTGAGCTTGTCAAGACTTCGGCTTCAATGTATTTTACTGAGTTTCCATTGCACTTTTGCGCAAAACTGTATCAATCTGCTCCAAATGTCGAGTAACCCCTAACCCTCGGTCCTAAGTCCCACTCATGTCCTGTCAGAGAGCGCAGCCAAAGTTCAATACGTGAGTGTGTGACGTGTGAATGTGTGAGCGTGTGTGACGCGTGAATGTGTGAGCGTGTGTGACGAGTGAATGTGTGAGCGTGTGTGACGTGTGAATGTGTGAGCGCGTGTGACGTGTGAATGTGTGAGCGTGTGTGACGTGTGAATGTGTGAGCGCGTGTGACGTGTGAATGTGTGAGCGTGTGTGACGTGTGAATGTGTGAGCGTGTGTGACGTGTGAATGTGAGCGCGTGTGACGTGTGAATGTGTGAGCGTGTGTGACGTGTGAGCGTGTGTGACGTGAGAATGTGTGAGCGCATGTGACGTGTGAGCGTGTGTCGTGTGAATGTGTGAGCGTGTGTGACGTGTGAATGTGTGAGCGTGTGTGACGTGTGAGCGCGTGTGATGTGTGAATGTGTGAGCGTGTGGCGCGTGAATGTGAGCGTGTGTGACGAGTGAATGTGTGAGCGTGTGTGACGTGTGAATGTGTGAGCGCGTGTGACGTGTGAATGTGTGAGCGTGTGTGACGTGTGAATGTGTGAGCGCGTGTGACGTGTGAATGTGTGAGCGTGTGTGACGTGTGTGAATGTGTGAGCGTGTGTGGCGTGTGAATGTGTGGCGCGTGTGGACGTGTGAATGTGTGAGCGCAGTGTGGCGTGTGGCGTGTGTGTCTTGAGAATGTGTGAGCGGATGTGACGTGTGAGCGTGTGTCGTGTGAATGTGTGAGCGTGTGTGTCGTGTGAATGTGTGAGCGTGTGTGACGTGTGAGCGCGTGTGACGTGTGAATGTGTGAGCGTGTGTGATGCGTGAATGTGTGAGCGTGTGTGATGCGTGAATGTGTGAGCGCGTGTGACGTGTGAGCGTGTGTCGTGTGAATGTGTGAGCGTGTGTGACGTGTGAATGTGTGAGCGTGTGACGTGTGAGCGCGTGTGACGTGTGAATGTGTGAGCGTGTGTGACGCGTGAATGTGTGAGCGTGTGTGACGAGTGAATGTGTGAGCGTGTGTGACGTGTGAATGTGTGAGCGCGTGTGACGTGTGAATGTGTGAGCGTGTGTGACGTGTGAATGTGTGAGCGCGTGTGACGTGTGAATGTGTGAGCGTGTGACGTGTGAATGTGTGAGCGTGTGACGTGTGAATGTGTGAGCGCGTGTGACGTGTGAATGTGTGAGCGTGTGTGACGTGTGAGCGTGTGTGACGTGAGAATGTGTGAGCGAGTGTGTCGTGTGAGCGTGTCGTTTGAATGTGTGAGCGTGTGTGACGTGTGAATGTGTGAGCGTGTGTGACGTGTGAGCGCGTGTGACGTGTGAATGTGTGAGCGTGTGTGATGCGTGAATGTGTGAGCGTGTGACGTGTGAGCGTGTGTGCCGTGTGAATGTGTGAGCGCGTGTGACGTGTGAGCGTGTGTGATGCGTGTATGTGTGAGCGTGTGACGTGTGTATGTGTGAGCGTGTGTGACGTGTGAATGTGTGAGCATGTGTGACGTGTGAATGTGTGAGCGTGTGTGACGTGTGAGCGTGTGTGACGTGTGAGCGTGTGTGATGCGTGAATGTGTGAGCGTGTGTGACGTGTGAATGTGTGAGCGCGTGTGACGCGTGAATGTGTGAGCGTGTGTGATGCGTGAATGTGTGAGCGTGTGTGATGCGTGAATGTGTGAGCGTGCGGTGACGTGAGCGTGTGTGACGATGGTGAATGTGTGAGCCGCAGGACGTGTGAGCGTGTGTGACGTGTGAGTGTGTGTGATGCGTGAATGTGTGTGACGTGTGAATGTGTGAGCGTGTGTGACGTGTGAATGTGTGAGCGTGTGTGACGTGTGAGCGTGTGTGACGTGTGAGCGTGTGTGACGTGTGAATGTGTGTGACGTGTGAATGTGTGAGCGTGTGTGACGTGTGAATGTGTGAGCGTGTGTGACGTGTGAATGTGTGAGCGTGTGTGATGCGTGAATGTGTGAGCGTGTGTGACGTGTGAATGTGTGAGCGTGTGTGACGTGTGAATGTGTGAGCGTGTGTGACGTGTGAATGTGTGAGCGCGTGTGACGTGTGAGCGTGTGTGACGTGTGAGCGTGTGTGATGCGTGAATGTGTGAGCGTGTGTGACGTGTGAATGTGTGAGCGTGTGTGACGTGTGAATGTGTGAGCGTGTGTGACGTGTGAGCGTGTGTGACGTGTGAGCGTGTGTGATGCGTGAATGTGTGAGCGTGTGTGACGTGTGAATGTGTGAGCGCGTGTGACGTGTGAATGTGTGAGCGTGTGTGATGCGTGAATGTGTGAGCGCGTGTGACGTGTGAATGTGTAAGCGTGTGTGATGCGTGAATGTGTGAGCGTGTGTGACGTGTGAATGTGTGAGAGTGTGTGACGTGTGAATGTGTGAGCGTGTGTGATGCGTGAATGTGTGAGCGTGTGATGCGTGAATGTGTGAGCGCTGCAGGACGTGTGAGCGTGTGTGACGTGTGAATGTGTGAGCGCGTGTGACGTGTGACGTGTGTGACGTGTGAATGTGTGAGCGTGTGTGACGTGTGAGCGTGTGTGACGTGTGAGTGTGTGTGATGCGTGAATGTGTGTGACGTGTGAATGTGTGAGCGTGTGTGACGTGTGAATGTGTGAGCGTGTGTGACGTGTGAATGTGTGAGCGTGTGTGACGTGTGAGCGTGTGTGACGTGTGAGCGTGTGTGACGTGTGAATGTGTGTGACGTGTGAATGTGTGAGCGTGTGTGACGTGTGAATGTGTGAGCGTGTGTGACGTGTGAATGTGTGAGCGTGTGTGATGCGTGAATGTGTGAGCGTGTGTGACGTGTGAATGTGTGAGCGTGTGTGACGTGTGAATGTGTGAGCGTGTGTGACGTGTGAATGTGTGAACGTGTGTGACGTGTGAGCGTGTGTGACGTGTGAGTGTGTGTGATGCGTGAATGTGTGTGATGCGTGAATGTGTGAGCGTGTGTGACGTGTGAATGTGTGAGCGTGTGTGACGTGTGAGCGTGTGTGACGTGAGAATGTGTGAGCGCGTGTGACGTGTGAGCGTGTGTGTCGTGTGAATGTGTGAGCGTGTGTGATGTGTGAATGTGTGAGCGCGTGTGACGTGTGAATGTGTGAGCGTGTGTGACGTGTGAATGTGTGAGCGTGTGTGACGTGTGAATGTGTGAGCGCGTGTGACGTGTGAGCGTGTGTGACGTGTGAATGTGTGAGCGCGTGTGACGTGTGAGCGTGTGTGACGTGTGAATGTGTGAGCGTGTGTGACGTGTGAATGTGTGAGCGTGTGTGACGTGTGAATGTGTGAGCGCGTGTGACGTGTGAGCGTGTGTGACGTGTGAATGTGTGAGCGCGTGTGACGTGTGAATGTGTGAGCGTGTGTGACGTGTGAATGTGTGACGTGTGTGACGTGTGAGCGTGTGTGACGTGAGAATGTGTGAGCGTGTGATGTGTGAGCGTGTGTGACGTGTGAATGTGTGAGCATGTGTCTGATCGTGCTGCTGCAGTGAAGAACAGCAGGTGGAGACGTGGGGAGAGCTCTGAGCGTCAGGTGGATGTATCACACAGAGCTTTAAACCCTGGGAGTAAAACCGAGCAAACACTGGTAAATGGACAGAACTCACTTTATGAATGAATGTTGAGAGGTGGGCGTGGCCACGGTGCCTATCTGTGACAGACGTTTGGTGTTTTTCTTTTGTCCCTCGGAACATAAGTTACTTTGCATTATTTTAGGCATGTTCAAGTGACGCAAATGAGGCTTTAGGCACTGTTCATGTGAGACGCGCCGCAACGCTGCAGCCTGTGGCGGCGTATAGAAAAAAAAAAGAAAAAAAAAGGCAAGACCACGGTGGCACTCAGGATCGGGAGAGTCGGGGAAGCTGCAAGATCAGGGAGCAGGTTGAAAGGTCAGTCCTGTGCGTGTCTCTTCAAGGCAGTCGTAACGTTTGACCCTTTTATATCAAAATAAGTGGTTCCTTTGCTGTTTTGCGAAATAAGGACGGTACAAGAAAAAACTACCAAATGCAAAAAAAAAATAGAGAAATTTTGATGGCCAAATTAAATTTGATGGTAAGTGGAAACTGATTGGCCTTTGTGAGTTTATGTAGAGTTTTTATCTGCCACAAAGGTCCGTGGGATGTTGAAGGGGCGCACTGCGCTGTGGTGGGGTAGAGCTGTTCCAGCCGCACTGTGGTTACACTTTCGGCTCACGGTCATATGGAGAGGACATAGAAAAGATTATGTTTTGTCTGGTACACAGCCATTCACCTATGGCCCCTCAACCCCCCCAAAGTTGAAGCCAAAGTTACGCCCTTGTAGACTTCGTCAAATTTCACTGGTTCAAATTTCATTTTTAAACCACATTTTTACTCTCTATTTCACAAGGACATATTCACTACACGAGTTGATATGAAAGATAATCTATTTTTGTGACACTTTGTGATGAGATTAAAAACAGATGTTAACTGTGGTTTCATGCGCTTCATTGTGTTTGTTGAATGTGTCATTATCTGCTGCGTAAAGGTGACAGTTTTCTCTGTGTTTTTGTGATTGCACATTTGACATTGAGTCATTGGTGCTTTTAGCTCTTTGAACAACCACTATCTATTACAGGCGCTGGTTCAGGGAACATTTGGTCATTTGCAGGTCCGAATAAAACTCTTTTTTTCTTTCTTGAACAAACATCTGATGGTTTATTTGTTTAGACATTTTAGTAATTCAATAGTTAAATTAGCTGGTAATTAATTACTAATAATAACTACGAACACAGCTTCTTTTGGAGAAAAGTGATGGGTAACAAATTACTTCTTGAAGGCTCTTGCCCAACACTGGTCATCTCACCAACACAACATTCTTTTACTCTTGATATACATGCAAAAAAGGCATAATTTGTCTCCTTTATGTTCATCATTATTTTCCCTTTTGTCAAAGTGCATTGCAGTGTTAATCGAAAACAGATTGTTTTTAAATTGTCTACATATACTGTGTGACAAGGAGTCTCGATACTTTAAATATTGCAAGGAAGTAGTGGGCAGTGGGAATACAGACATTTTCAGAGTAGTCATGCTTTGAATGCAGGACAATACATTAATACTAAAACATGCAGGAATCAATCAAAATAGAAATCCGAGTAAACTACTGAAGAGGAAGTGCTGCTTTAACAGCTAAAGCTCATTTAGGTCAATTTCTACAAAATATGTCCCCTTAATGCTGTAGTCTGAACTCTTAAAACATCACTTTTTGTTTCACGTGAACAAGATTGTGCTGTCTTTTTCACCATCTTCTCTCCAATTCTATCTTTAAAATTAAAATAGATTGCATGAGAGTATGTTGAGGTGATCTGTAACATCTGGTGCACATTCATCTTTCAGGATGACAAAAAGTGTGATGTTTAATAATCTAACTGACAATGGAGACTGCAGACACTGGCAGGAGCGGCGTGCTTCCCGTGCGCCGTGGATGCGCCTGCTGTTGGGTGTTCACAGGGTCAGCGCTGTAAACAGTTGGTGCAGACGGACAGATGCTGCAGATGTGACAGACGTCCTCCTCTCAGCGCTGCGTTTGATGGACAGCCGGCTGGAGCTCGTGCAGTGGACACAGTGACGTCTGAACACAGTAAAGCGGTGAGCAGACGCAGAGCTCGGTGAGAGACTCGAGCACTTCTGTGATTGTCGAACGTGGCTGTTTTTCACAGCTCATTGCTTGGTAATTTGATGAGCTGTGTGCGTAGCCTGAAGGGCCTCATCTGTTCTGAAGAATATTAACGGATGGAACAATGGCAGCACACTGTTCTCTGCTCACAGCTTCTGCTGCACACGCCTCTTTAACAGTGGCACTTCTGGAAGATTCCATACGGCTACAAATAACACTGGTACGAGCTATACTCAACATGAGAGCCATTCATTTGCTATTCGTCTTCCACTTATTCCAGTTATACAGTGATCCCTCGTTTATCGCGGGAGTTGCGTTCCAAAAATAACACGCGAAAAGTGAAATCCGTGAAGTAGTCATAGCTTTATTTTTTATTATTTTACAATGCAATACTGAACTATGGAATGAAACCAAAAATCAAAACCTGTTTTAAAGCCCAAAATTTGTTTAAAACAATAATTTTAATATAGTAATACAAGGTTGTAAACATTGTCACTCGCGTATTTCACAGTCTGTGCCTCTTGGTCCTGACTCCGCTCCGCTGTAGCCTCTGTTTCTACTGAAGGCGCAGGAGAAGAACATTGTTATGGGGAGTTGTTGGCGCTCTTTTTATAAACGGATATGCCACCTTCGATTATATTTGAGAACTGCAATGACGACTCGTCAAAGGGTCCCGTTCTTGTGCGTGCGCTGAAGTTCAGTGGATGCACTGTAAAAATATCCGCACTGTAAAAAAAATCCGTGAAGCAGCGAAGCCGTGAAAGATGAAGCGCGATATAGCGAGGGATCACTGTAGTCACAAAGATAACCGCGCAACAAACGCCATAATCATTCCTGGAGACTTTAAACAGACACAAAATTATCTTCCAGAAAGTAAAAAGTAAAATCTCTTCTTGACGCTTTTCCTGGATTACTATACCAGTGAATAAACACCAACTACGCCCCTTAAAGAGATGACCATGTAAGGCACACAGTACAACCGTACATGCCCCAGGAGTCAACACTGACCAGATTCCACAGGTACACACAAGTACAAGGCAGGCAGAAGCTGAGAAGACAAGGAGGCGAGAAGACAAGGAGGCCAGAAGACAAGGAGGCGAGAAGACAAGAAGGCCAGAAGACAAGGAGGCCAGAAGACGAGGAGGCCAGAAGACAAGGAGGCAAGAAGAAAAGGTGGCAGGAAGACGAGGAGGCAAGAAGACGAGGAGGCCAGAAGACGAGGAGGCAAGAAGACGAGGAGACAAGAAGACGAGGAGGCAAGAAGACGAGAAGGCTAGAAAACGAGGAGGCGAGGAGGCGAGAAGACGAGGAGGCAAGAAGACAAGGAGGCAAGAAGACAAGGAGGCAAGAAGACAAGGAGGCCAGAAGACGAGGAGGCAAGAAGACGAGGAGGCAAGAAGACGAGGAGGCAAGAAGACGAGGAGGCGAGAAGACGAGGAGGCAAGAAGACGAGGAGGCGAGAAGACGAGGAGGCGAGAAGACGAGGAGGCAAGAAGACGAGGAGGCCAGAAGACGAGGAGGCCAGAAGACGAGGAGGCAAGAAGACGAGGAGGCAAGAAGACGAGGAGGCAAGAAGACGAGGAGGCCAGAAGACGAGGAGGCAAGAAGACGAGGAGGCAAGAAGACGAGGAGGCCAGAAGACGAGGAGGCAAGAAGACGAGGAGGCCAGAAGACGAGGAGGCAAGAAGACGAGGAGGCAAGAAGACGAGGAGGCCAGAAGACGAGGAGGCCAGAAGACGAGGAGGCAAGAAGACGAGGAGGCAAGAAGACGAGGAGGCCAGAAGACGAGGAGGCCAGAAGACGAGGAGGCCAGAAGACGAGGAGGCCAGAAGACGAGGAGGCCAGAAGACGAGGAGGCAAGAAGACGAGGAGGCGAGAAGACGAGGAGGCAAGAAAACGAGGAGGCGAGAAGACGAGGAGGCAAGAAGACGAGGAGGCCAGAAGACGAGGAGGCCAGAAGACGAGGAGGCCAGAAGACGAGGAGGCAAGAAGACGAGGAGGCTAGAAAACGAGGAGGCGAGAAGACGAGGAGGCTAGAAAACGAGGAGGCGAGAAGACGAGGAGGCAAGAAGACGAGGAGGCCAGAAGACGAGGAGGCAAGAAGACGAGAAGGCTAGAAAACGAGGAGGCGAGAAGACGAGGAGGCCAGAAGACAAGGAGGCAAGAAGACAAGGAGGTAAGAAGATAAGCAGGCAAGAAGACGAGGAGGCAAGAAGACGAGGAGGCAAGAAGACGAGGAGGCAAGAAGACGAGGAGGCAAGAAGACGAGGAGGCAAGAAGACGAGGAGGCTAGAAGACGAGGAGGCCAGAAGACGAGGAGGCCAGAAGACGAGGAGGCCAGAAGACGAGGAGGCCAGAAGACGAGGAGGCGAGAAGACGAGAAGGCTAGAAAACGAGGAGGCCAGAAGACGAGGAGGCAAGAAGACGAGGAGGCCAGAAGACGAGGAGGCCAGAAGACGAGGAGGCCAGAAGACGAGGAGGCGAGAAGACGAGGAGGCCAGAAGACGAGGAGGCAAGAAGATAAGGAGGCCAGAAGACAAGGAGGTAAGAAGACGAGGAGGCAAGAAGGCTGGGGAGCAACACTCACAGTTTCTATGCATTTGAATTTTGAAATGAGAAAGTTGAGGTTAGCATAAATGTAAAAGACTATATAGAGCACAAATACTTTTCAGTTCAGTGATGATGTGTAGTGCAGTAGAAAGTAAAGAGACCTGCTTTCAGATGTAGTAAAGTAAAAGTAAACATAAACATATCTACTGTAAAATGTACATAAATAAAGCACACATACTTTACTTCACTATAGTACTTTTACTTCGTACTTTGTTCACCAATGTCTTCTCGATTTACTATGTGGCAGTAACCCATACTTTCACTTCTGTTTATTTTATTTAATATGGGACAGTGCACATTAATGAACATGTCTTAGTATAACATGTAAATGTGCCAGAGTTAGCCTTAGAGGATCATTTTCATCTGTGCACCATTGGCAGGTCGATGGAAACGTCAGGACATAAAACAGGCACAAAACACTCCATACACATGACCACAAGGTGAAATACAATACAATAAAAAGGACCAGACTAAAAGCACAAACTGTAGACACAACATAATCACACATCAACACATCACGCAGACGAGATTATTTAATCATGTTCACATGTTTGATGGTCCAGAAGCCACTTTTTTAAACCTTTTCGAAATCAATGAAATGATGTCATGTTTCTGAGTTCTGGAGGGACCAGATTCCAAGAGTGAGCTCCGCGATCTGAGAAAGCAGACTGTCCAAACGAAATGTAGTTAATATGTTAACTGAGGTTCGTGAGCAGGACCACGCCCCCATCGCCGTCCCTGGGCACACCTCTAACTCCCAGAAGCCTTCATATACCAGCCTATGCCTCAATCACCGTTTGCCGCTATTCTCTCGACAGAGATAGGGAGACAGCATCATGGATGCAGAATTAAACATTAATCTCTCAGATTCTGACTCTGACCTGTTCGGCCCTTCTCCGGCCTCCTCCACTTCCCGGTGCTCCGCTTGCCAAAGGAGCGGCCAACATCATCGTCCCGCCGTGCGCTTCGTGGTTCACGCCGTGAACCGGGCAGAAGACAGCCCGGAAGTCATCCCGCCTTCGCCAAGCCTCACTTCTAGGGCCTCCGCTCGCCGGTATCACCGCCGCGGCCGTCCGAATCAGCGCTCCCTCAGAGCACCCGCCAGTCGCCCATCATCAGGGCTCGTCGTCAACCGGCTCCACGCCGCGTCCCTCGGCGCCCCGCCTCGTTTCCCGGCACCGGGCCGCCCTCCGGCACCGGGCTTCGCCCTCCGGCACCGGGCCGCCTCCGCACCGGGCCGCCCTCCGGCACCGGGCTTGCCTCCGGCACCGGGCTTCGCCTCCGGGATCGGGCTGCTCGACATACGGTGGGGACCGTGGCTACCCCGCAGAGAGAGCATAGAAGAATGAAGTAGCCTCGGTCGTTACAACATTAATCTAGGGTTTTTCAGTTGCATTCATCCCATGCTCCTGCTCGCGCTCTCCAACAGCGCTCGCGTCCGGGTTCCCGACAGGCGTGCGCTGGCGTCATCCGGTCCACCTGCCTCGGCGCAACTTCAAGCTGGTGCTGCAGCTCCCCGTAGCGGGAGCCAGGTAGTATTACCGCCCGCGTCTGCTCCCTCCAGTTCTAATATCAATGTGTTGTCTCATCCGTTCTTTCAGCGCTCAGCCCAGGTTGGACAGGCATCCAATGGTTCTAATGTGGATTGTTCCTCTCTTTCTCTCCCTATTCCCAGCCAGTCTAACCCGCCATTGCCACAATTTTCTGCTAATTTCGCTGCCCCTCCTCTGTGTCCTGCAGCGTCACACTGTCCTCCTCTGTGTCCTGCAGCGTCACACTGTCCCTCCTCTGTGTCCTGCAGCGTCACCCTGTCCCTCCTCTGTGTCCTGCAGCGTCACACTGTCCCTCCTCTGTGTCCTGCAGCGTCACCCTGTCCCTCCTCTGTGTCCTGCAGCGTCACACTGTCCCTACTCTGTGTCCTGCAGCGTCACACCGTCCTCCTCTGTGTCCTGCAGCGTCACACTGTCCCTCCTCTGTGTCCTGCAGCGTCATACTGTCCCTCCTCTGTGTCCTGCAGCGTCACACTGTCCCTCCTCTGTGTCCTGCAGCGTCACACTGTCCCTCCTCTGTGTCCTGCAGCGTCACACTGTCCCTCCTCTGTGTCCTGCAGCGTCACCCTGTCCCTCCTCTGTGTCCTGCAGCGTCACACTGTCCCTACTCTGTGTCCTGCAGCGTCACACCGTCCTCCTCTGTGTCCTGCAGCGTCACACTGTCCCTCCTCTGTGTCCTGCAGCGTCACACTGTCCCTCCTCTGTGTCCTGCAGCGTCACACTGTCCCTCCTCTGTGTCCTGCAGCGTCACACTGTCCCTCCTCTGTGTCCTGCAGCGCCACACTGTCCCTCCTCTGTGTCCTGCAGCGTCACACTGTCCCTCCTCTGTGTCCTGCAGCGTCACACTGTCCCTCCTCTGTGTCCTGCAGCGTCACACTGTCCCTCCTCTGTGTCCTGCAGCGTCACACTGTCCCTCCTCTGTGTCCTGCAGCGTCACACTGTCCCTCTCCGCAGAACCTCAGCAGTGGTTTTCCATTTTCTCCATGTTCCAAGCTGCTCCTTCACGTTTCTCTGTAGCCAGAGGAGCAGCCACCACCGCCGTCCCGCCGTGCGCTCGTGGTTCACGCTGTGAACCGTGCAGAAGACATCCCGCCTTCGCCAAGAGCCTCGACTTCCAGGGCCTCCACTCGTCGGCATCACCGCCGCGGCCGTCCGAATCAACGCTCCCCTCCGAGCACCCGCCAGTCGCCCATCAGTCTCAGGGCTCGTCGTCAACCGGCTCCACGCACGTCCCCTTGTCGCCAACCGGCTCCACGCCCGTCCTCGGCGCCCCGCCGCCTCGCTTCCCGGCACCCGGGCTTCGCCCTCCGGCACCCGGGCTTCGCCTCCCGGCACCCGGGCTTCGCCTCCCGGCACCCGGGCTTCGCCTCCCGGCACCCGGGCTTCGCTTCTGCTCGACATTCGGGTGTGGACCGTGGCTAGCCTGCAGAGCGAGCTTAGAAGGATGAAAGTAGCCTTCAGTCGTTACGATAATAAATCTAGGCTTTTCAGTTGTATTCATCTAACGCTCCTCCTGCCGCGCTCTCCAACAGCGCTTCACGTCCAGGTTCCCCGACAGGCGTGCGCTGACGTCATCCCCCCCCTTCCATACCCCCCGCCTCCCTGGCGGGCACGGGCACGCTGCCCAGAATTCGGGTTCCGCAGAACCTCGGCATTGCTTTTCAATATTCCCCCCGCCTCCCCGGCGGGCACGCTGCCCAGAATTCGGTTCCGCAGAACCTCAGCATTGGTTTTACACTGTATTACACTCGATTCCATTTCATTCCAGGCATCCCTCCCTTCTGAGAAGTTCTTCGTATCTCCCCGCTCTTGTCCACCTTCAGCTTGGCAGACTGATGTACTAAGAGGCGACTCCTCGTCATCTGAACTACGCTATTCGCATCATTCCTCAAGGGAAACCTTTTCTGTCTAGCGTCCTCACGGAAGCTGCTCTATTCCCTCACTCCACGATAGAGTGAACCTTGACGCCCCTGCAACCGAATGCATGTCCGGAAACATTTCTTGGACTCCTGGAACAGGATTTCATTCTTTTATGACAAATTCACCTCTTCTCCTGAAGTCATTCGGCTCTACACAGATGCTGCCCCGTCAGTCGGTTCGGGGGCTTTACCAAGGCCAATGGTTCGCTCCACATGGCCTTTAAAGTTCCTCGCGCTCCAGCACGTTGGTTGTTCAGCTCTCTTTGAGATTTACCCCATTGTTATTGCAGCTCTTTTTGGGGTCATGAATGGTCCAGAGGGTGCATCTCGATACATTCTGACAACACTGCAGTGGTCGACATCATTAACAAACGTTCAGAAGCTTAGCTCCAAACTCCGACGGCAACTCCACGCCGGTCCCACCATTTTCAGCCACGATCTTCCCATAGATCCAGGCCTCGCTGATCTCACGGTAACATCATGGCAGGCCATCCTTCTCGGTCTCGCCCCTCATTCACTTTTCGCTTATCTCGCAGATAGAATCGTTTCCTATCATGCCTTCAGCTTTATCGGCTCCCGGCTACATCATTCAATGTTTTCACCATCTGCAATTTCATCACCTTCGCTCACTCCTCACGTAACATCCACACCACCTCAATCCAGACCTACTTGGCAGGAATTAACCTCCTATTCAAACTGGCAACTGTCTCACGCTCACGCTCCATTGTTACTAAAAGGGTTACCCAAGTCTGAACCCCGCACTTCTCCAAAGTGTCTGCCTCACCTCCGACCTTCTCAAACGTTGCATTCTTACACTTCGTGCTGCCTACATCTCTCCCATGCTCGATCTAACCATCGAGTGCATGGTCCTGCTCGCCTTCTTGAGTCCTCCGCTGCTCGGAATCCGCTTCAACCTCAGCAAATTCTATCCAACTATTCATCCCCAGTTATCGGACTTCGTCACCCACAGCCAAGACTCGCTCGTATTCACACTTCGCAGGAGCAAACGGATGTCCTTCCTGATCTATTTATTTCGCCTCAACTCCATCCTCAGCCCTTTCGAACCACTAACCAAATACGTGGCCTCTCATCATGCCTACAATGCTCTCCTAATGATTCCCTCTTTCTCTCTGAAAAGGGAAAAATGGCGTCTCGATTCTGGTTTACCATACACTTCCGCAGGATCCTTCTCTCCTCCGACCTATCAGGAAACTATTCGATTCACTCCTTCCGCATCGGCGCTGCGTCCCCTGCAGCTCGAGCAGGCATTCTGGATCATAAAATAACAAGCCCTTGAGCGCTGGTCTTCCCATGTGTACCGTGATTATATACGTCACGACATCAGCGATCTCCATCAGGCTCATTCCTCGATTTCATAATTCATTCTTTGGGGGTCCCGAATCGGCTGGGCAGATCACCGAGACGGAGCCCCCACACTGAGTCTCATCACCCAGCCATCATCTACGAGCTACTTCGAGCTACTTCGAATCACCCGCTTCCTTTCATTAATAATAATTGTATTGCACATCTCATTGTGGCGTGGTCCTTGCTAATGAAATGTAGTTAATATGTTAACTGAGGTTCGTGAGCAGGACCACGCCCCCATCGCCGTCCCTGGGCACACCTCTAACTCCCAGAAGCCTTCATATACCAGCCTATGCCTCAATCACCGTTTGCCGCTATTCTCTCGACCCACCCCCCCTCCCCTTCTATGTCATATGCTTTCTCTTTCAGCGTCCAGTTCACTGAAGGGGGGGTCCCGAATCGGCTGGGCAGATCACCGAGACGGAGCCCCCACACTGAGTCTCATCACCCAGCCATCATCTACGAGCTACTTCGAGCTACTTCGAATCACCCGCTTCCTTTCATTAATAATCATTGTATTGCACATCTCATTGTGGCGTGGTCCTTGCTAATGAAGTCTTTCTAAATGGGATTTTGCTCGAGAGTTTGTATTTGAATTTACTTGTATGAAATCGTTCAATGGGGGTTGGGCCAGATCATTAATAATTTTATAGACCAGGATTATGTCTGAATAGCTGATTAAATTATCCCAATTTAAGAATCTTACAGTGATGGTATGAATTGCATTTTTTGTCCAGTGTTTTCATAGTCTGTTTCTAAAGTCTTTCTGTTGGCTGCAGTGTGCTCTTATCTGCCTGGGTCCAGCTCGTCAGACAGTCATTTATATGAGACAAAACTGTGGCATGCAAGTACAATTTTGAGGCCACTGTAGTCAAGTTATTTCTAATGTGTTTAAAATGTATTAGATTACATTGAATTTTCTTTCTCACATTTTTAACATGCTTTTTAAAAGACAATTGAGAGTCCATAATGACACCTAAATATTTACTCTTGTACCACACAAAGTATCAGGAACTTTTTACATTTTTACATTTTAAAGATATTTTTTTTTGAGTCGTGGTTTAACATAATTTATTTCCTCCACACCCTCATTGCAGATATGCTGCTCTCTCACTGAACCCCTGCACTGTGTAAAGTTACCGAGGATGTGCCGGCTGGTTTGTTTGTGCTGTAAATGTGCTCTGTAAATAATGCAGAGTGTACACAGAGTCGGACAGCCCTGAGATGGGACAACACCCGGCGCTAAACGCAGAGAAATGGCACCGCAGATGTTCCCTCCTCCACTTAACACTTTACTCAGCACTTTTTACGCTTTCGATGAGTTTTAAACGAGCAGCCTAAGGAGCTAAATGCCAGCTCCCACCTGCACCCTGCAATCTCCGTACGTCCAGAGCCATAACAATAACAGCAGAGTGCTTCAGAAGCGGCGAGCACATAACCAGGAGCGGCCTGAAGCGTGGCGGAGCGGGGGAGGTCCTTCCCACTGTCCGCACATACATCAGGCCTAAATGACTTTGTGGCTCTGCGATGGACACTCCACTCCAAAGATATGAGCGCGGCCGAACTGGAACACTCTTCTGTTAATGAAAAGGGAGAACTCGGCGTGTTTAAGCATTATTGGCCCGTAATGTCTAACTCTGTGTGGGATTTATTCCTCCAAGTGTCCAAACAGCTCCCAGGGCTCGGAGCAATCTCGGATAATGCCAGCGAGGAGAGCAGAAAACCAATAATTCTGGCTGGGTCCTGACGCCGGATTGGATTTACTGTCAGGCTTCTTCATCAGTTTAATAAAGTCCCTCTCAGTGCGGCGTGTGGGCTCCCGGGGGCCTTTGTGCCTACAAGACCACCAGCTGCATCTGTCATTAGGATAAGCACAGCCAGCACGCCTCACTCCACGGCCAACATTAAGTCTCATTAAAAGCGCTGGTGTGTCTGTTCGGAGGTGTTATTGGTGATGTGTTCTCTGGAGGTGCAAGGGGGGCCAGGTCTGAGGGCCCCACAGCACTAGGGCTATTCAAACACAGGCAACACTGGAAAGGATGGTGGTACTGTGTCCACATGTGGACAGAAGATGCCGCCATAGTGAGCAGGAGTTCAGTTAAGGGTGCGCTATACCCCCTTGAGATTGGCCCTGGCCCTGGCCCCCAGAGCGCTTCACTTTAGAGCGCGTCGGAATGCTTCTGTTAATGTGGAGAGCAAGTCTGGGTCCAGAGGTCTGCTGCGTGAGCAACTGACGTCACCCAAACATAATCTATGTTTTCATTATTAATATAACCTCAATGAACATTACTTTTTAATCATGAGGCAGAGTAAACATGAAACTACTAACTAAACTACTAAATAATGTTAGCTGCATTATGCACTGGAAATGTAATATTTTTTGGACATTATTTGGAAGTCAAATAAAAACAACACACAATACACTCAGGCTGGCTTGGGACACACACACACACACATACACACACACACACACACACACACACACACACTTTTTGGATGAAAAGACAGCATGTTATTTGTATCAACTTTATCACAGTGTCTGTATTTCTTGCTTGTGCCATTCATCAATGTTTACAGGGTTTAACTATCAAATCAAATCAATTTATTTTTATAATGCCCAAAATCACAACAACAGTTGCCTCGATGGGCCACAGGTAAAAGCAGTTCAGATAACTGTCCCAGAATGCCCCTGTCCTTTGACCCTCCTTCGCGGCGAGGAAAACTACAAAACCCCATGGGAAAAAGTAGAAACCTCGGGGAGAACCACAGTGAAGGAGAGATCCTACTCCCACGGACGGACAGGCTGCAGATGAACTAGGACTGACGCATCCACTTGGACTGTGGAGCCAGAACCACTCAAGAGGGAGGTGGCTTTAAAGAGTTCCTCCAGGCGGACGAGGAGCAGTCCACCCAGTGTAGAGAGATCCTCCAGCAGGAGATGAGGAACAGTTCATCTAAAGTAGATGGAGTTCGTCCAGGCAGACGAGGTGTGGCTAATCCAGCTGTCCAGGCGGGTGGCGCTTAGATCGTCCAGTGTAGAGATCGATCCTCCAGACAGATGGGGGTGGGGGGGTCGGCACTGGAGCTGCCGCCGCAGTGTCTGAAACAGTCTCCACTCCCCGGGGGAAGTGGAGAGAAAGAGAAACATGTGAACAGCAATGAACAGACTACAGTTGAAGTAATATTAAATATTGTTGATAGGTAAAGTAGGAAGAACCAGAGGACAGTGTTCAAGCTGCCATACTTCCTCCAGCAGAATTGCTCCAAGTGCAGCGTAGCTAAAACTGTAGGTTTTATTTCTGTTCCTAACTGGCCTGACCATAAGCTATTTCAAAGAGGAACGTTTTGAGCCTGGTCTTAAATGTAGAGACTGTGTCGGCCTCTTTTACATGAACAGGGAGCTGGTTCCATAACATAGGAGCTTGGTAGCTAAATGCTCGACCTCCTACTGTGCTTTTAGAGACTCTGGGGACTAACAATAGTCCAGCATTTTGAGAACGAAGAGCTCTGTTTGGATGGTACGCTACTATTGCATCTTTGAGGTAGGATGGGGCCATATTGTTTAAAGCTTTATAAGTCAGGAGGAGGATTTTAAATTTGATTCTAAACTCAACAGGAAGCCAGTGAAGAGACTCCAACACTGGTGAAATATGATCTCTTTTTCTAGTACCTGTTAATAATCTTGCTGCTGCATTTTGAACCAGTTGAAAGCTTCTTCTAGAGCTTTTAGGACACGCTGTAAGCAGAGCGTTACAATAATCTAATCTGGATGTTACAAATGCATGGATGAGTTTTTCGGCATCGTCTCTGGGCAGGATTTTTCTAATTTTGGTTATGTTACGCAAATGAAAGTAGGCTGTTTTACAGGCTTGATTTATATGAGCTTTGAACGAGAGATCTTGGTCAAATAGGACCCCAAGGTTTCTTACAGTAGAGCTGGGGGCTACAGTGATATTGTCCAGAGAAACTATCTGGTCAGATAAGGAGTCTCGCAGGTGCTTAGGGCCCAGCAGAATGACCTCGGTTTTTTCAGGGTTAAGGAGCAGATAATTAAGAGTCATCCAAGTTTTTATGTCTTTCACGCAGGCACTAAGTCTGTCTACTTGATGGGTCTGATCAGGTTTCATTGATAAATACAGCTGAGTGTCATCTGCATAGCAGTGGAAGTTAATGCCATGCTTTCTGATGATCATACCTAAGGGCAGCATATAAAGTGTGAACAGAACTGGACCGAGTACTGAACCCTGCGGCACACCGTAGGTTACTTTAGAACATGGGGAAGATCTCTGGTTTACATTAACAAACTGGTACCTATCAGATAGATAGGATTTAAACCAGCTAAGGGCGGTTCCACTGACACCTACATCACATTCTAATCTCTGCAGTAGAATGTTGTGGTCGATGGTGTCAAGCAGCTGCGCTGAGGTCCAACAGAACCAGAATTGAGACCTGTCCATCATCAGCAGCTAATAACAGATCATTTGTGACTTTAACTAGTGCAGTTTCAGTGCTGTGGTATGCACGGAACCCTGACTGAAAAACTTCAAATAAATTATTGTCCTGCAGGTGGCGACAAAGCTGTTTAATCACAATTCTTTCAAGGATTTTAGAGACAAAGGGCAGATTAGAAATAGGTCTGTAGTTTGCCAGTATGTCAGGGTCTAGATTAGGCTTTTTCAAAAGTGGTTTAACCACTGCATATTTGAAGGACTGAGGGACATAACCGCTTTCTAGTGAAGTATTTATTATATTAAGAATGGGATTTATAATTAGGGGGAGAATTTCTTTGAGGAGTCTACTTGGGATTGGGTCTAAAATACAAATTGATGTTTTGGAGGACATAATGACTGAAGTTATCTCTGCCTGATCAACAGCAGTGAACCTATCTAGTATTACTGAAGGATTTGTATGGGACACTAGCTTTGCAGTCTGGGCTTGCTCAGTACTGATAGTGGGAGTAATTGCATTTAGTTTATCTCTAATAGTTGTGATTTTGCTGTTAAAGAATAGAAGAAAGTCATTGCAGCTTAGAGTAGCTGGTATGGTGTTACTATAAGGTCAAGCTACACAGTTCCAATATTTTCTGACTTGTGGTGTCTTTACTGTCCTTCAATATGGCACACAGTTAAGGTTATTTAACTCTCTTCAGGTGGAAGTATAACCAGACGATCAAGGATCGGTCAATAGCAATATACTGTGCTGACTGTTCAAATGTCTCCTGACCAGTTTTATTGGTAAAAGCTTCTTCAGCTAAAGAGTGTCTCCTGGCCTTTCACAGACTCAAGGAAAACCTCTGCAACAATATTATAATGATCATGTCTTAGCCATAAGATCCACAGATATGTGTCGTGCTCACATGTTACACTTGTCAGCGTATTGATGGAATGATAGAATAGATGGTCGACCAGAAGGATCAACACACACATTTAATAATTGTACAAGTGCTGCACAGAGAGAATGAGTGGGTGACATGAGTGACCTACAAGCACTAGTTTACTACAGTGTACTACTATAGCACATTGTGTACTATAGTACTAACTAGAGGGTACTAGAGTTGAGTGTACTCTTATACTATGTGTACCATGACACTAGAGTGTTTTATGGTACTAGAGTGTAGTGCTAGAGTGGACTCTTTCAAAAGCTCAAGCCAAGGTAAGGAGCTAACCTTAGCGTGTTTACACCCTGACTCTTTATTTAAGAAAGGGTTCATTCATAAGTGCGCTTAAACAGTTTGTTTTAAGCAGCGCTTCAATCACTTTCCTTTAGCTGTGTTATGCTGTTCTTCTGCTCTGCTCTGTGTTTACTCTCAGGTAATCAGGAGAATTGGGACGTTTCCTGGAGGCCACTTGACTTTTGGCTGTTAAAAAAAAAAGGAAAAAAAGTTTCGGACCCTTTGGACCCTCCCTGCTGCTACAGGATGTGTAATTATAGATGATACACTAAACAATTTGGTTTACTTATATTTTAATGTAATGAATTTGAAAGTCCACCGCGTAAGTCGAAAAGGAAAGACTGCCTGCTTTGGCATCAACAAAGCAAGCAGTCTTTTCCTACCCAAGTGCAGGCTGGTGCAAGCAGCTGCTGGTGGTGAACACCAGTCCATACTGGTGCAAATGGGTTTAGTCTCCAGGTGAAAAAGAAGAAAGGCACTGGGGAATGATGCAGCTAAATGCTCTCGGACTTGTTTCAAAATGACAAATGTAGACTGAGGTAGGAAATGGTAAATTATAATGTGAGAGAAGTTTCTTTAAGATTTCAGAATTGTCACAAAAGGGAGCATACACTCCATCAGGAAGAATTGGAGGCATTCATGCTTATTTCGGCATTTTGAAGTGTCTGTTTGTATCGTTTGCTGTGCTTTTATGTTGAATGAGTCACTGCCGCCCTTTACCAAGCACTCCGCACTTTCATGCAGAGCACCTGTGGACGCCCAAACAAACTGCTGTTATTGGCTGCTGGAGAGGAAGACTGAAAGAGAGACCATGTGCAGGGGAATGACATTTGCTTTTTACAAAATGGTGGTAGAAGCGTGCGGCTGATTGGCTGGCTTGTGACTGTTAAAGTGTTTTCTGATTGGCTAGCACAAATCTTTTCCCTAACCCTAGCCACCTCCAACCAATGCCTAACCTCAACCGGACACAGGCCTACAGCACAACATTAAGAAAGGCAGCCAATCAGAGGCTGTGCTTCCCCTGCCAACCTGTAAAAAATAAATCTGTGGAGGGCACGTAGGACAGAGCAGAGTGGAGCAGCAGACACATGCAACAGGGACCATGAGTACACTGGGACCACAAGCGCTACAAGGTGACAGACAGGCAGGGGCAGGGCACAGCGCATTTTACCTTGTTTTAACAATAATACAATAATATATTTTATTGTTGAACATACCTGCTCTGGTCCTCCTTGGTAACGTTAAAGTGTGCTCTCACCCAGTCATTAATCATTTGTTGCAATAGTTTCTGGTCATTAATCTATTCCATTTTACAACCTGTTTCCCCTCACAGAAATACTTATGCTGCTTGATCAAGTAAATAATAATCAATCAAGTTGCAGCTAGTGCACTACTTAGACGCTTATTAATGCTGTAGTTCAGTGCTTCTCAAATAGTGGTGCGATGCCAGGGGGCACGCGTGACCCCGCGAACATGCTTTTTGCTGTACTAAGTGTAATTGCCCAAAACAATAAAATAAGGAGGAAAAGTGCTGCAGCTGATCCTCGTCTGTCCACGGCAGCGGGCAGCCCCACGCGGCTCGTGATCCTGGTTATGAGCAGCATCGGGCACGAGGTGCCCTGCACAGCTCACTCACAGGGTTCTAGTTTCTGATTTATTGTTATTCTTTAGATTTGACTAAAAACCATGTTAAAAGGCCATCGCACACCAAAGCACAATGTGCCACAGTGTGTTATCTGACACACTTCAAGCACACACGTCAACACAAAAAGACTGTAAAGCACAGCTGTATTTCATTTGACCAAGGGCCAGATGGGTTTGTCCTCAGTGCCAGAAACATGTCCAACACACCAACAGGTCTAAACCAAGACTAAACCAGGTCTAAACCAGAACTAAAGCAGATCCAAACCAAGTCTAAACTAGGACTAAACCAAATCTAAACCAGGTCTAAACTAGAACTAAACCAAGACTAAACAAGGACTATTCAGATTCAGAAAACTTTATGACCCCAGAGGGCAATTCATTTGCAGCTCTTTTCTCAGAGCAGTTCACACACAAACACACAACCCACACTGTGTGAGTCCATTTCACACTTAAAATATTGTTGAGTTGATCCCATCGATACACAACAACATTATATACAATAAAATGGCAAATACTGCCATTCAAATTCAACAGTTTGATCGCGGAGGGCACAAAAGAGTTGGAAAAATGATTGATTTTCCTCACTAGCGCGTAAAAACGGCGCCCTGAAAGCATCATGACAAACTTAGGAGTCAGAGGGTGTTGGAGTTGTCCAAGGATGCTCTTTGCTTTATTCAGCACCTGCTCCTCCAACAGAGGATTAAGGTCCCTTAATTTGATATCTGTAATTTTAGAGCAGGTTTTAACAATTGGCTACAATTTGTTTTTGTCCTTCAAGGAGAAGCCATGAAACCAGCAGATAAAAGAAAACATAAGAAAGCTTTCAATAAAAGAACAATAAAAAGTATTAAGAATGGTTCCATTTACATTAAAAGAGTTGTCAGTTAACCTACATTTTTGTGCTCATCTATTTAAGGTTTAGTTACAGATTAGTCCAAGTTTAGCCCCAGTGATAGCCTTTAAGAATTTGTAGAGCAACAATTCATACACACAGTTTAAAGGGGTGGCAGTAGCGCAGTAGGTAGAGTGGGCGCCTTCTGATCCGAAGGTCGGCAGTTCGAATCCCACTCCAGACATGGAGTAGTTGAGTGGTCAGATCCTCTGACCCGCAGGTTGGTGGTGCGATTTCAGCTCCTTCAGATGAATAATGCCGTTGTGTCCTTGGGCAGGACACTTAACCCACCTCGCCCCCAGTGTCTGCGTACACTGGTGTATGAATGTGTGAGTGGATGGGTGACTGGTTCCTTGATGTAAAGCGCTTTGAGTGCCTTAAAAAAGGTAGAAAAGCGCTATATAAATGTGACCATTTACAGTTTACAGATCAGGAATAGATTAATGACAATCCAAATCCAAACACAAACTCACAAATAATCCTTATGAAATAAACATTTGAGGGCAGATTGTTCCCAGCAGAATAGAATATTTCCCTTCATTGAGCCCTTTACTGTCCTCCATGTTGCGCATAATTTATGAGATGCCAAAAATCTAGGTTTAGGTTTTTTTAACAGCGGCGCACTGACAGCCGCCGTACCACACTGTAAGTCGGATTCAGCGAGCTACAAATAAGAAAGATTGGCACAAAGTATACTTTTTTATTTAGTTTAAAACAGCTTTGACATATCACTAAGTGCAGAAGTATTTTTATATTTCGAGTTTCAAACCAGGGCATGCAAGACACAACTTATTTTTCTATAAACTGAAGAGAATGGGAGTCAGCTGTTCTGTTTTGCACGTCTTTAGGCAGTGACAGGCCCAGAGTGTGAGTAAATGCGGCACCATCTTCCCCTGCGCATCAGATCAGGCAACATTGATTGAGCCATGAAGAAGCCCTCGCTCTCAACAAATTCTCGGTTAGCACTTAATCGATACGTCGCCTTTTGTAGCACAGGAAATGAATTGAATGTTGCTGTGGCGATCAAACGCTGCTACAAGGCCATCTGCAGCTACAGCCAGTCAAGTGGAGGCTACTTATTTCAGAGACTTGTTGCAATCAGCCAAAAAAATAATAATAATGTATTTCAAAGGCAATATGAGGGAGTGGCTTGCCCAAGAGCATAATGGCACTATTTAATCAAGTAAGTGACCTCAGGTAGCTGAATAGTCAATTTACTGCAGAGGAGGAGCCCGGATGGACTGTCTGAGGAGGTCTGCCGCGTACACAATAAAACTATTCATTAAATGTCAGCAGGCCTATGCAACTTAAGGCCTGCGGGCCAGATCAGGCCCTCCAAACAATCGGATCAGACCTGTGACCCATCCTTCCATTATTAAAAAACATATTTTGTCTTGTTTATTGTTTTATCTGTTTAATTAAACCTGTTTTGATCCAGGTTTTGTTTATTTCTGGGATAGTAGTGTTTCAGTAGTTTATAAAGAGGCGCACATGGCAGGATCTCAACAGTGTGCTGGACTCAAAGTGAAACATAATGAAGTGAAAAAGATTTGCAAAGCTAAATTAGCTCCATGTTCTTTCTTTATGCATACATCAGTGAAGTGAAGTTAAGGGCTGACAGCTGAAACCTCACTTCTCTGACGTATGCAACAACCAAAAAGGAAGCTCATTGGTCTGTGTGGACCTTTATCACTTTACTACAGTCCTGGCCGAAACCCAGATCTAGTCCTAGTTTTAATTTTTAATATTGCAGTTGTCATACTCTCATTATTGTCTGTTATTATCTAGTGTTGGGGAGATTTTGTGTGACATTAATATGTCAAAAGTGGGGGCGCACTGTGCACATGTCCCAGAGGCCATGGCCATCAAGTTAACATAGTTAAATTGCCCTGTTGTTTAGGATCCGATCAGACCCGTGATGGGACAGGCAGTAGAAGAGGCTTTATCGCTTGTTAAACTCATCTTTACTTCTACTAAGAGCTACCTGTGGATGCCACCACTAGTGCACCTGTGATACAGTCAATGGCGCTGCATAAACAGAGACAAAGACAGCGGCCACTTATAACTGATAAACTTCAAAACTAGTGCAGTGAAAAACATAACTATCCTCATATGGACCAGATGATCTTAATAAAACAACCTTAATGGGCACAAATAACCAAATCAATCCATAAGAGAATAATGAATATGGTCCAATTAAGACAGTCCATCTCCCTTTAGCTGTAGCTGAGTTTCTGTTGCACTTTTGCGCAAAACAGATCTGCTTCAAATGTCTAAAAAACAAAACACTAACACACTACACCTCGGTCTGGGTCCCGCTCGTACAACGGAATCAGCAGCTACACAGAGCAGTGCGCACCTCGTGTGTGTTTGTGTGTGCATGAGATGTGGTGTGCATGAGATGTGTGTGTGCATGAGATGTGGTGTGCATGAGATGTGTGTGTGCATGAGATGTGGTGTGCATGAGATGTGGTGTGCATGAGATGTGGTGTGCATGAGATGTGGTGTGCATGAGATGTGTGTGTGTGCATGAGATGTGTGTGTGCATGAGATGTGGTGTGCATGAGATGTGGTGTGCATGAGATGTGGTGTGCATGAGATGTAGTGTGTATGAGATGCAGGTGTGCATGAGATGTGGTGTGCATGAGATGTGGTGTGCATGAGATGTGTGTGTGCATGAGATGTAGTGTGCATGAGATGTGGTGTGCATGAGATGTGTGTGTGTATGAGATGATGTGGTGTGCATGAGATGTGTGTGTGCATGAGATGTGGTGTGCATGAGATGTGGTGTGCATGAGATGTGTGTGTGCATGAGATGCACGTGTGCATGAGATGTGTGTGTGTATGAGATGATGTGGTGTGCATGAGATGTGTGTGTGCATGAGATGTGGTGTGCATGAGATGTGGTGTGCATGAGATGTGTGTGTGCATGAGATGCACGTGTGCATGAGATGTGTGTGTGTGCATGAGATGTGTGTGTGCATGAGATGTGGTGTGCATGAGATGTGGTGTGCATGAGATGTGGTGTGCATGAGATGTGTGTGTGCATGAGATGCACGTGTGCATGAGATGTGTGTGTGCATGAGATGTGGTGTGCATGAGATGTGCGTGTGCATGAGATGCACGTGTGCATGAGATGTGTGTGTGCATGAGATGTGGTGTGTATGAGATGATGTGGTGTGCATGAGATGTGTGTGTGCATGAGATGTGGTGTGCATGAGATGTGGTGTGTATGAGATGTGGTGTGCATGAGATGTGCGTGTGCATGAGATGTGTGTGTGTGCATGAGATGTGTGTGTGCATGAGATGTGGTGTGTATGAGATGTTGTGGTGTGCATGAGATGTGTGTGTGCATGAGATGTGTGTGTGCATGAGATGTGGTGTGTATGAGATGTGGTGTGCATGAGATGTGTGTGTGTACATGAGGTGCACGTGTACATGAGATGTGTGTGTGCATGAGATGTGGTGTGTATGAGATGTGGTGTGCATGAGATGTGTGTGTGTACATGAGGTGCACGTGTACATGAGATGTGTGTGTGTGCATGAGATGTGGTGTGTATGAGATGTGGTGTGTATGAGATGATGTGGTGTGTATGAGAGATGTGGTGTGCATGAGATGTGTGTGTGCATGAGATGTGGTGTGCATGAGATGTGGTGTGTATGAGATGTGGTGTGCATGAGATGTGGTGTGCATGAGATGTGTGTGTGTGCATGAGATGCACGTGTACATGAGATGTGTGTGTGTGCATGAGATGTGGTGTGTATGAGATGCGGTGTGAGCGTGTGTCTGATCACGCTCTCTGTGTGATGAACAGACCAGGCTGAACTTTATGAATGGTTGCTGTGAGAGGTGACAGCGGCGTGTCGTTTTGTGTTGTACATTTGTCCCTCCGAGCTCCCATACATTATTATAGGCCTATTCAAGTGACACAAATGAGCCTTTATTATTACACAGCACAGCTCAAGTCTGAGGATGCACGGCAACGCAAAAATAAACAAATAAAAACGTTGGGACCTTTAGGGATTTCTGGGGAGGACAGAGCGGAGCAGCTTCAGGAGGGAGCGGTCAGAGAAGAATATGGCCCATGGTGTGTAAATACATGTGCTGTATTCAACCTAATGAACCTAATGTTCTTTAAATTTGATACCAAACCTATTACACAGGCAATAAATCTAATTTTTTGACAATTTTTGTCTTCAGATTAAAGAGTTAAATGAATTACCATACAAAAAAAGCTTATTATGGCATGTAAAATGAGGACTTACTTATGTCATAGTTCAGTAGTAAGCATCTAAGTCTTAATATTTCATGCAAAGATTTAAGATTAAAATGTAAAATTTAGGATTTTCTAAAAGGTTAAAATGTATCTGGTTAAAATTATTTATATTTATCTTATCTAAAGTTTAAAAATGTTTTTTGTTTTTTTTTTGCCGTAAATTAAAGTATATATTTATTTAATTTGACTATTCATTGACATCAGACCTAAATAAAAATTTCAGGGTAGAAATTAATTTTGCTGTGTTTGACAAAACTCAAATACAGTATGTAATACATCTGTCAATAATATGAAAATGTCTGTAAATATTTGTTTTGAATTACCAATAAACATTTTTCCCCTCATCAAAATCCATGTGTGCTGTAATCGGCTCTTAAATCTCCAAATTCAAAATGTGTTGAAATGTTAAATGTGTGTTACCACTCACATGCATCTGAGTGCTTTTACTTTGACAAAACCACCTAGATTTTTCACAGTTTGTGATATTCTGAGCTTCATCCTTGTGTTACAACCACATTATGTTCCACTTTTGCCTCCATTTTGAAATTTACATTGTTTTTTATGACACATTTTTAAAGGTCCATAAAGTTTTGTTCCTGTAACACTAGCCAATGGGAAGGGCATCAGATGTTTCATTCTATCAGCTGACAATCTGCCCGGTTCACTGGAGTGACCTTTAAGGTAACGGGAGCGCCCAAAGGAATAAAAACGACTCTTTACAGTCTGGTGACATCACCAGCCTTAAAAGGACATATCTGGTGCATCTCCGGGAAAAACTCCATCCTCCCGACATAAAAAAACAGACTTGAGAGTTTTACTGTCACCTTCACTCTCAGGTTCAAATCGATAAGTGCTGCCAATGGCTAAATGCTAAATATACCTGTCTAGTGCCGGCGAGGGAGCTTTTCATGCCAAAGGAGAGGCGTCGATATGAGCGCGCTTTGGGTTTGAGTGCGAGGACTAGGGCCAGAGCCGGGCCAGAGCCGCTCAGACACAAAGGAAGAGATCGATGGGCACTACTATTCCCAGAGTTCCACTGTGTGACTCCACCTGCAGTAAACATGACAGTCCGATCAATGTGTGTGAGAGACGCAGCCGGCCCCGGGCGCAGCAGAAGGCACGGAGCACTCGCCTTCATCGGGGTTTAACGTGATTAAGGCGAGATACTGCAGACACTTTTACTTTTCTTGTCTTGTATGTCAGTTTGCTCTCTCGACATATGAACTTTCACCTGAGAAAAGCAACATTGGACAATCTGCTCCTAAAGATGTTTTATTTCTTCACTGACTCCACTTCATCCACAGGTTTCTCTGGGACATGGTAACTTCAAATGCCGTGTTACACTCTTGGACTGCACATGTTTGTACTGAAGGAGTGGTGGAGATCAAATTCTAAACCTGCTTTTTTAAATGGTCACTCCAAAATACTGAGCAAATTTTGAATTTTTAGTCCCAATTTTCAGTAAGATCTAATCTCATCTATGACTATGATTTTTTTATTATTATGATTTGTATTTAATATGTTACAAAGTGATGCAGTAATATTGAATCTAATCTGGCTGTATCCATTTTTTAGATTTATGTCCAAAATGTATATGATGTGTAGTGTGTAATTTTGTCCTTATTTTTCTATGGAAACATAACAGGATGAAAAAATGTGTCATATTTGTTGTGCATTTATACATTTTCCTATTGGTAGCTCTAATTTTAAGTTTGTTTTCCTCCTCTGTGTGACTGGACTGTGCACCCAAAACTAATAACCATTGCTTTGGCGTCTCATGTTTTACAACTTCAAACAATGTTTGTACTGAAAACTACATGACTTTCTGTGACGCAGGTGTTCTCTCATCAGGATTTGTGTTAGCACCCCATCTACTGGCAGCAAAGGGAATAACCATGGGGAAATAAAGAAAAGCTAGCTTGCCCGAAATGCTAATATAAGCATGTAGTTCTAATGAACAAGATTTGAGGCAGAAATGCTCAGAATGAGTCTGTGGTGATTTATGGATTTACAAACAGCTGGCCTCCGGATATCTACCTTTGACATCACAAAACTGGGAGTGTTTTTGTGAAGAAGGTGGGAACAATTTAGGCAGGACATTTTTGTCCTGTCTTTTAAAATAAACTGTGGGCTTTTTGTATTGTTTTTAGCCTTTAAACCTGCTCCTGACTCTTCAGTTTGACATGTCATGTTTTATATATATATATATATATATATATATATATATATATATATACACATATATACTAACAATGCAATGCAGTAAAGAGTGGATCTGACAAAGGTGTAGTTATTGTGATTAAAGCAAGCCTCGCCATGATTTAAGGACTTAAAACGGGAAAAGAATCTGGGACAAGCATCATCTACGTCACACATGGAAGGAGTTCAGAACACAGTGCTGCAGAGAGAGGATTTACAAAATACTAAATGCAACTCCTGGTATGTTTTTGGTGATGGAACAATGTTACAACATGGTTAAAAGCTCAACAAAGTCAATTTTGCATAATATTTGTCCTTTTAGGTTTAAACTGTTACATCAGTGTCCTTTCTCTCAGTCAAGTGAGAAAATAAGCCAATTCAATGCTAATTAGCTGTTTAACAGTGGAGAAGCACCGTCAGTCAGACTATAGGACAGTAAAGGCACATAACAGGTCTAGCAGGTAAACAAAGGCAGGTATTTGTCAGGTGAAACTCCCAGAAGGTGGGGCTTAGTCAGCTCAGAGTATTATAAAGTTGAGTTGTTCTGATCAATTCCTCAAATTGAAAATGACTTTCGGATGGAAGTTGAAATGTTTTAATTTTTAAAACAGAAGACTACCTTCACTCACTGCTGGACGAATGAGGGATTACAGCGACCTCAAAGAACGAGCTCGAGTGTGAATGAAGACAATTCAACTCCATATGGAGAGGAACGTTTCACCATATGCTGTTCATGAGAACCTTATAGAAGCAGCTGCTTTCTCTTTTTATACTTATCAGGCACAGTAGCAGTGAAGAGGGAGTGTGATGAGAACCATGTGGAAACTATCCCAGACAGCCAAGACCCCTCCCTTTGACTTTACAAAGACATTTTGGTCTGGACCCATATCCTGTCTCTCCGATTTCAAATGGGCAACAGGCTGATTAACCAATCAGTGACACGGATGGTCCATAAATGCAGAAAAAGCTGAGGAGAGTGAGTCATTTGCCGTTTACTCTCGCTTTAGCCACATCTCAGCCACAAACTTGCAATTACTAAATATCTTTTAGTGAATTACTGAGATTGACCATATGAATAAAAAGTGTTCAATTCAGGTATGATTGAGATTTTATTTACTAAGAAAACATTTGTTACATTTTGGTGATGTCCGCTGCTCATGTAGCAGAGCTCTGGGAGCCAGGCCCTGAACATGGACCGTTCCAAAGTGCTCTAAAGTGAACCAGTCTGGGGGTTATACACTCATTTGAGAGACACACAAAGAGAGAGATTCATTTGAAAGTCCTAGGAGCATGCCAGGTGCCAGAGGGTTTATGGAAAAGGATAAACTTTAGGGCATGGTGAGCCGAAAAGTCCTTGTAAAGCAACAGCATTATCATGTATTCAGACTAACACTGCAGAGCGAGAGTAGACTAGACCACCTCAGCTCCTGTTATATTCCTGTAAACCTATTGTATGCCGTTCCCCGCAGCCTGCAGTCACATTCTCTCATTTCCTTCCTTTGTGCGATGTGTTTTGTTGCCCTGTGTCTGATCAAGCTTCAAATCCCTCCATTATAAAGTCTATTCCAGAGGGCGGTGTAATCTCTGAACGCACAGACTGAACAGCAGACTCCACATGAGCGGCTCAGAACAGGCAACACACACCAGGGCAAAGGGACTGGAACCAGAGCCGTCCAAGAACGTCCACTGACCTGTGAGGACGGCAGCTGGCACAGACCAGACTCTTCTCTTCTACACAAAGATGTTAGACAAGATCCTTGCCTCTGTCCTATTTAGACGTTGCGTTTAGACGTACACTGTCTATTATAGTAATGTCAGAAACTGGGTCAAACGTGCTATGGTCGCCAGGAACTGCACTTTGTGTTCATACAGTGTTAATTGCTGATGAATAGTCTGTAGACAAGCTCCACCTGACATCCTTGTTCACTTCTATTTTTTTCCTCCTCGCGCTCTCACAGTGTCACATGTTCTGTTAAGTCCATATATGGGAGTTTATAGGGCGTGTCTTGGCAAGGACCTAATCATTTTATGTAAATAAACATGAGTGACGTGATGTTCGGAGCTGAATTAGGTGTAATTTATAAGAAAACATTTGTGAATGAAGCCCACAGTTTAAAATAATAACACTTACGTACAAGTACAAGTTGTGGTGCAAGTTATTCAAGGAAAATGACAAATATTTGCTGTCCAGACATAAACATCTGAAAGGAAGGTAATGTTCATTCATTCATTTTCTACCGCTTATTCCCGTTTCCAGGGTCGCGGGTGACTGGAGCCTATCCCAGTGACTTTGGGCCTTAGGCGGGGTACACCCTGGACAGTGGCCAACTCGTCGCAGGGCTGACACAGAGGACAAGGACATTGACAGACAACCATTCACTCTCACATTCATACACTAGGGACAATTTAGAGTTTCCAATTAACCTACACAGTCATGTGTTTGGACGGTGGGAGGAGCCGGAGAACCCGGAGAGAACCCACGGTAACACGGGGAGGACATGCAGACTCCACCCAGAGAGATCGTGTGATGTTGGGGTGGTTCAGAATTCGAAACCACGATGTTGGGGTGGTGTGGGATTCGAACCCACGATCTCCTTATTGAGAGGCAGAAGCTCTGCCACCGTGCACCCCAGGAAGGTAATGTGAAGGACAAAACTTTATACAGTATAATGCACAAAATATGACAGACATAAAATTGAAACTAAATCATATCTGAAGAAGCAGCACAAGAAACACAAGCGTTCAAATCATTTCCGATTGTCAACATGAAGCTTTTGTCACTTGTAGATTGATCCAGAGAGAGCAGCACTTTTACTCAAGTAAGAGACTGTTACACTGTAAATGTTAAAAGTCTTTGATGACTAATTAAAATGTATTGTTTTGTTACATGGTCATGCAACAGTTCATGTCAGTCTGACAGTCTCACCTTTCAGCTGTGGTACTGAATCTGATTGAAATCTGATCTTTTGTGAAGTGACTGCAGTCCAGACACATGGGTCGCAATAATCTGACTTCTACAGCACTGAAGTGAAACAGGAGACATTTCACTGGAAACGGCAGGAATAACACTTTACCAGCTTTTCAACTTGATAAGTACTCAATAAAAAATAAGTACTAGAAAAGATTTAAGGTGAACAGTAAAGTGATATTTTCATCCATTTCTATTGACAAATCCAGCTTTGACTCATTTGCTTGTTAAGCTAAAGCATTCAATATAAAACAATCAGTCGTTTTTATTTTCTCTCAACAATTATTGCCTCAATTGAAGAGGTTTACAGAATGTCCTGAGGCTGGGCCTTCACATAGAGGTACAGATCTTGCAGTGGTAAAAAAAATAAAAATAAAATCATAATTTTTTGGGGGGGGTCAAGTTTGGTCTTCTGTTTTTGATTCTGTTGCTCTTACCATTTCTTCACTGTTGCTGTTAGCTCAAATGTGAAATGTGTTTGGGTTTTTTTGCACAAAAGCAGTTCTGAGTGCACCTTCTTCAGTTTTTTGTCGTTATTTGAATGGAACCACAACCAAACAATCTCACCACAGCTGAAGAAAACCTCAGGCCTTTATCACCTGAACACTTCACTCTGAAGGATTCCATTTATTATTATGTTATATGTGTTGACCCTTTTATAACGCACACAACCAGTAAAAATGATGACCATATTTGCTTTTATACAAATGCATCAAGAGTTGTGTTAATCATTGTTAAACCAGTGCAAGCTCTGTTTGACTGGAGCCCTTTTGATGGATCAATGTTTCAGTTTCAGCTTGAGTCGTTCTGAGGCTCAAATGCAGAAGACATCATCGCGCAAATATTCTCGTAGCAGAAAAAAAATGTAACGTCTTTTACCTCAGAGTTTAGAGCTTTGCTTATTGTTTCTGCAGAAATCCTGAGGCCTCACTCACGGCACCCGGGGCAAGTGCGACTGCTGTGCTGGAGCGCTGGTCTGTGGAGGGCAGCTCACATGACGGAGTCTGAGCTCCTCTCGGACCTTTATTTAAACACAATGCCTGCTGCTGCCGCCCTGCAGCAATCACAGCCGCTAGTGTGCTGCACATGTCTCTCTAATGTGACAGACAGAGTATTTCTATGAGAAATCAGGGAGAACAAAATATATACAAACTACCTTCTATAATATATGTAAAACTAAAGAATCCATTGGTCATCTATCATTTGAAATAAATCAGACACTTCTCTCACTTCAGATTAACTGAGTTTTATGCCTCACTCACTGATTCTGTTTTTTAGTCCCATATGATAATTGTTAGTTCCTGGTAAACAGCCATGTTTGTTTTGATATGGATAGACCAGGTGTGTCTCTGATTGGCTAATCCACCTGTCAATCATGTACATTTAATCTTGGCTGATGTTCAAACTCTACTGGCCAAAAACACTGTCCAAAGTATAAGCTGAACGTTTGACACCATCAGATGTTTCTTCATCTACCAGTAAAATCCAAAATTCTGAAATAAAATTTATATCACAATATCTTTTAATGATTCACTTAAACACAATGAAAATGCTTATTGCCGTGTTAAATCAAAGGATGAAAATCCAATAAGAAGAATTCAATAGCCGAGCCTGGTCCGCAGCCCAGATGCCGGGCTCTGAAATCAAACTGTAATAGTCGTGCAGAGATATTGAAAGCCGAGCGGACAGCAGACCTCATCAGATCACACCTTTTCAATAAGCGCCATGTGTCCCTGCTGCCACGGACGACACAAGATTGTTTGTCTCCAAACCCTGAGCTGTGTCGCTACAACGTCAACAACAAACTGCAGGACCACGTTCTCCCTCTAGGGCCTAGGCCATAGAAACAAGATACGTTTTATACATTTACTGCATGATTGAGTTCAGGCCACTGGTCCCATAACAGATTTGTCTCCCACACACAGGTCTTTGAATAGAGTTCATATGAAACATGTTTATATGTTGCAATCATGCTGTTGCTATTGCAATAGTTGCTATTTTGCTACCCTTTTCTTACTATTATTTTCCATTAGTGTATATCTTAGGCTATTTTGCAACCTTTTTAAATTCTAAGAGTGAGTAAAAAGTATAGTCACAAATAATGTGTCACACAGCAATGTATTTGGAACAAAGAATACTGACATGATGTGGAATACAAGGGTTTACATCATGGTCAGTGAGAATTCTAAGGCTATCTGCCGTGCATTATTTTTTGAATAACTGCACAGGTAGTTACAGCAGCAGTTCTATATTCAGTATCACTACATTACACTACTTTATCACTGTAGCAAAGGGTAAACAAATGGGCTGCTTTTAGAATGTACTAGTTTGAAATAAAACTGAAATAATGGATCTCTCAGACAGGAAACGGACAGAAAAGGTGTTTAAATCACCAGTTGGTTATTGCAGGTAGTAGGACCATGCATTACACAGTTTTAACACATTCCACTGTGCGTCATGGTGTTTTAGATCAGTGGTTCCCAACCTTTTTTTCCTTGAAGTCCCCTCTGCGTGAACTGGAGACAAAGTTGTGGCCCCTAAAAATGCATTACATTATTTAAAAAAAAAATACTGCTTATTTCAAACAAATACACACCAGTGTTGACCATAGTTCAATTTCAGTTATTTGGGATTTTGACTACTTAATTTGTTCTAATTATTATTTTGATGACCCTCTGACCAGACAAAGCTCTGTAGACCTCCTGAAATCTCAGGCGCCCCCTGGGGGTCCTGCCCTCCAAGTTTGGAATCACTGTTCTAGACTGTGTGTCGGCTGCATGTTCTCCCTGTGTCAGCATAGGTGTCCTCCTCATAGGTGCTCCCATTTCTACTACCACCACAGGTAAAATAAGCCCCTCTCCTCTGGGGCCAGGACTCCCCTGAAAAAGAGGTTCTTGATCGCAGTGGGACGTTCCCGGTCTCTGGGCCTGGTCCCCTGGTCCTTGCGTCTGGTCTCAGGGCCTGGTCTCTGGGCCTGGTCCCCTGGTCCTTGCGTCTGGTCTCAGGGCCTGGTCTCTGGGCCTGGTCCCCTGGTCCCCTGGTCCTTGCGTCTGGTCTCTGGGCCTGGTCCCCTGGTCCTTGCGTCTGGTCTCAGGGCCTGGTCTCTGGGCCTGGTTTCCTGGCTCCTACACCTGGTCCCACAGCTGGATGTTGGTGAATTAGATGCAGCTCTCATTAGAAGGCATGTGTCTTTCTTCTTAAAGTAGAAGTTACGAACATTTTTGAAGAAAGCATTCATGCATCAGAGCCAGAGATCTTTGAGCTCAATTTTTCAATCAGTTGCCCATCCCTATGTCAAAGTATTTCCCCTGCAAAATTGCATATCCCAGGAGCCACTGTCGTAGTGGAAGACAGACTGACCAACTGCGTGTGTGTATTTGTGCATCTGTATGAAAACTACCTTTATAACTGTGTAAGCAAACTTAAATACTGAAATGTCTCTACATTATATTGTAAACTTAAACATTTTTCTATTTTCCTGGGTTATGAGTCACAGTCCCTTTCAGCAAACAAGTGCATTTTGCCACAACAACAGTTCCCTCACTGTACAGCCAGAGCAACAACTCTGCTCTTTGTCAACAAACAGCTCAGCGTTGGAAAAATAGTGCCTGAGTCCCAGTTTGACGAACACAGTACCCTTCACACAAGCCTTCAGATGAACTCGTCTAGCTCGCAATCTGCAGACCGACGAAGAGATTTGAACTTTATTATATGCAACTAAAAAGACATTTACTCAGGGAGGGACAACATTTATTTTGTCTTTACCTCCACTCACCTGTCTAATGCTGTGAACTAATCACAACCTTAAGTCACAACACAACAGCAAAGTCAGATGTGAGAAATCTGATTTCTTTATGACCATTGGTCCCTCAGAATACTTGGATTGAAATTGTACAGTTTCTGTCTTTGAATAATCTTAAAGGTCCAGAAATCATAATCCAATTTTGGAGAGCATGTGAACACGCTGTTGCACAGTCATTAGCTTTATTAACACATTGAAACCTTGATTAGTATCACTGAGTTGGTCCAAGAGTAAGATATATGCTGCATTTTTTGTTTTTAACGTCTGAATTAAGATGCTAAAAATGAATTTTAAAACATCGTCATTTTGTGAACTGTGTGCTCTGTTGTGTCCCCTGTGTCTTTGGTTAGAGCGTGCACTTTTTACGTGGACAGACTGTAGTGCCAACAATAATAACAGAGTCACCATTGCAGTCTGTGTTTGAACTGTAGAATGTGTGTTTTAGATAATGTTGTTCAGATCTTGTGATTTTGAGATAAAAGTTAAGGCTTGAAAATTAAAATAAGGTTAGGCTAATATGAACTTAGTGTCAAGGCAAATTAAATACAGAATGTAAAATCTTTTCAAATGAACAAGAAAAGGGTTTGACAATGAAGATGGATTAGAAGGATAGAACAATGTGACTGAAGTTTGATTTTCTTGTTCCAGCAGTTAGCCAACCTCTGTCTCCGTTGTGCAATGGAAGCACTACATTATTCTGCTTTGCTAAATTCTCTGTTTTGACCAAGCAGATCATCCGCTTTTATGAATTTAACAAATGTAATAATACATAACACTTACAGCTCAAACTTAAGTTAAACTCAAAATACCCTAGACGCTTTACCGCTGATACTGCATACACAAACAAAACAAAAAGTAATTTGATGATGGGCTGGGGAATTGGGCTAAAATGGCCAAATGAGGTGGTAAAGGGCAGTTTTAGTTTGGACAAGACTGATGAAATGCTAATGGAGAGGGTTTTGTGTCCGGTGAGGAGGATGGTGTTGCAGTTTTGTTGGAGGAAGTTGGACTGTCTCCATGCTTACGTTGTAGATGGTGAGGGTAAACTGAGTTAGCCTACAGTACAGAGAGGTTTTCTCCCCATATTCTCTTCAGATGATCACCTTAGTCTGGTCCCTACTCCTTCCTTGGACCAAACTCTGACAGATAAGTGCAATCAGGTTTGAATATTTCAGTGATGCATGAGAAACAGAGGAGCTCTGTCCTTTGTAATAAAATCAAACTTATCTCACCTCGGATTTAGTGCTTTGATTACTGAATCTGAAGAAATCTGTGTATGTTTTTCAGTCTGTGTGATGATTTTTTTTTCCTTTCCTCTCTTCTTTGTAAATGTAGTGCCCTTGTGCTCTTGTTCGGCCCACCTGACCTCTCCACCTCTGACGTCAGACGCCGACAGGAGCCGAGGTGTGGCGTCCAGCCGCTTGGAGCCGGTGTAACCAGCGTGTAACCAGCGTTTTATGCTTACAAAATGATTAAAAGTCAAGTCGTTGAGTCAAAAGCATCAAGCCCCGACGACACAAACGTTAAGCATTACTGGTTGTGTACATGTCGGCATTGGGTGTTGGATCCCCTCCGGTGCATTGATTTTGGAATGGCAGGCTCCAAATCTGGATCCCTCGGTATGTTTTTTTTTATTCCTCCCCTATCTTGTGTGTGTGCGCTTATGCTAGTTTAGCACCTCTACTATATTGTGCATTTATGTTTGTTTTTATTGCTCATAGGCTCCTGTTGATGCCGGGTGCCTCCCCTTTTCCTTTTTTTTTTTCTTCTCCTGAGATCATGTTCACATGTAAAATGGGATCTTCTGTGGAGATGCACATTTTAGATACTACAGTTTGGTTGCTCTTCAAGGAACAGCACATGGACCTGCAGTGAGAGGAGAAGTGTGCTCAAGCAGCTCCTCAGTGTAATACAGTAAGATGCTGTCCCTGTGAGTGACTTTACTAAGGTCAAGGTAAATCAAATGTGCGTCCTGCAGTGGACATTCTATTCTGCCATTATGGACATTTCAACGTTGGGACTGTGCTTCTATGAACTGAAAATGGGTCACAGGAACTGTTTCGATCCTGGCCTCTGGGCGGAGTTTACACTCTGAGGTTAACTTAAAAACTGAATATTTATTAATAAATGTAACTCATATTTAACCTATCTCTGTTCTGTGAGTTGTTGGGAATCTGCGGTGACAAATTGTGCATTTCCCTAGTGAACAGGGATGGCGCTGTTCAACATAAATAAAAAGGGATTTAAATGGATTGTATTATAGTAGGTTAGACTCCATCTGACCCCTCCTTACCACTCGTAATGCTACAGTTGGCGTTGTTGGCAGGATGACTGTTTAAGGACAGAGACATTTTAATAATTTTATTTAGCTAATGGGGACCATGGGAGGTCATTGTATAGGCCGACAGCAGCAGTGGCGGCAAGAGTGGGTTGTGCAACGGGGGGAAGGCTGCATACTGCCCTGTTCTTTAATGCATTGTTATGTTTTCTATATTGATGTGAAATATTTGCTGTCAAGCACACCTAAGGGCTGTATCTAAGTATTTTAGTAGTCGACTAGTCAGTGATTATTTTTTGAGTATTTCTATTGTACACTGAGACTTTATGAAGCATTGCTGTTGGCAAAAATACTTGGGTTGATGGCGTCTTAAGCTTTGACTTTGCTATTCAGAGGAACATTTCAGTCAGAGCAACAACATCAAAAAGATTTCTGAATGCCACCTAAAACCATACTGCCCCTTCAATCGTTTTTGGAATGTACTCATTTTAGACCAACTAATGTCGGTCACGTTAGTAACGTGTGAGCAATGTTTTTTGTAGCGTGTTGAATGACGCCCAAATGTACATTCTTCCCACATTATAACTTCATTTTCATTAGAATTTATAGCAACAACGCTTAAAGCTTGATTACAATAGGCCTCTGAATGCCTCAGTTTGGTTCCCAGCAATTAAGCTTTTTGAACTGAATGTAGATCCAGACAAGATTTTGTTCTGACCTCTGGAGAAACAAATAATAATCAGACAATGAGCGTAACCTCACTTATCTGCATGTAAACATAGTGAGTAGAAGAGGCTAAATACTCCGACTGAAGGTGTTAAAGAGGATTTGAGAGTTTTTAGCTGTAGACTCTGGTGATGCATTCATAAAGCACAGTGGCTGGAGTTTGAATAGATGCGGTTTCATTAGCATTCACTCTGGTTCTCTGCCCTGGTGCAAAGAGCTGAAGTGTGCATTAGCAGTGGTCACTCCGGCCGGCCCATAATTCCTCCCACAAATCACCTTTCACACCAGATGAATTCCCCTGTGAAGCGCCGCAGCATATGAGTGCTTATAAATGAACTAGGATATTAACTAGCCTCGCCGTAAGGATTCTAGCGACTGCCCTGCATGCATCACTCCGCACGCGCCACACTGCTGTAATAGAATGTGATAACAAATCCAAATTATACCGGGAGAAAGCGCCTTCATTTGTCTAACAGCCCATGTGAGGGAGGGGGGCCAAACGAGGAGCGGGAAAGATGACATTTTTTTCTTTCATGTGGAAAATATATCATTATGAAAATCCATGTGTCACGTTTTGCCTTGGAAAAGATAGATCATTTTGCGTCCCCTCTGCCAGCCGTTATTGCCTCAAACAAAGACGAAAGAGCAGGCCGGAGAATGGATGCCGCTCAGGGGTCGCTGGAGTGTGGAGTTTGGAAAAGAGCGATTGTTGTAAATGAAGCTGCAGTCTGTGTGGGCGGCTGGTGTAGACTAGGGGTTACTTTGAAGAAATGCAAAAACATGAACTATATAGATGGATAACAGGCTTTGAAAGATGTTTCCGCTCATTTGACCGTGGTAGTAGAGGTAGTGAAATGAGTGCAGTCTAAATGATCCCTTGGTTTAACATTCAATGTACCTATATTTTGTGGAGGCACGGTGATTTAGTATTCTTTCCACACAGCATGGATTGTTCAGTTCACGGATGGGCCTCTTTATGTTGTAACAAGAACAACTTGAATGTAGGCTATAATCACAGTGCTGTTATTAGAGTGAGTGCTGTTATTAGATTGATTGGCTTTACATTAGCTCCTATCAGCTGTGCATAATCAAAAATGGAGTGAGTTCAGAATTGAACCAAACAAAAGGAGCTGACAGATCCATGTTAGGCTGCTGCAAGAAAAGGTGAACCGGTGAACCTGTTGAATCATTTTGTTAGGAGCTAATATAAAGCCAATCAATCTAGCCGTGCCATGCATCGCAAATTTATAGAAGGAGGTGCATGTGTAGAACGAGGTACTACGAGCGCGGAGCGTTTCTCCCTTATTAAAGGAAGTGCTATGCGTGCCTGTAAAAGGAGGTGCTGTGTGAGCGTATAGAAGGAGATTGATTTGTCTAAAATGTTTAATGTACACATGCAAAAACAAGTCAGTAGCGCACCGATTTCCTGGGCGGCCTGGTCCGGGCCGTGTAGAACTTATTTTCTGTTGAGCTCACCTGCCTCAGGTAAACTACAACGGAAAAAGATGGCGGCGCCCACAGCAACTTCCGGAATAAGGTGACTAGAAGGAGGTGCTGTGTGTGCTTATAGAAGGAGGTGCTGTGTGTGCTTATAGAAGGAGGTGCTGTGTGTGCTTATGGAAGGAGGTGCTGTGTGTGCTTATAGAAGGAGGTGCTGTGTGTGCTTATGGAAGGAGGTGCTGTGTGTGCTTATGGAAGGAGGTGCTGTGTGTGCTTATAGAAGGAGGTGCTGTGTGTGCTTATGGAAGGAGGTGCTGTGTGTGCTTATAGAAGGAGGTGCTGTGTGTGCTTATAGAAGGAGGTGCTGTGTGTGCTTATGGAAGGAGGTGCTGTGTGTGCTTATGGAAGGAGGTGCTGTGTGTGCTTATCGAAGGAGGTGCAGTGTGTGCTTATAGAAGGAGGTGCTGTGTGTGCTTATGGAAGGAGGTGCTGTGTGTGCTTATGGAAGGAGGTGCTGTGTGTGCTTATAGAAGGAGGTGCTGTGTGTGCTTATGGAAGGAGGTGCTGTGTGTGCTTATCGAAGGAGGTGCTGTGTGTGCTTATAGAAGGAGGTGCAGTGTGTGCTTATAGAAGGAGGTGCAGTGTGTGCTTATGGAAGGAGGTGCTGTGTGTGCAGCACAAATCAGCTCACCTGTAATTCCATCTATGTCAGCTCTTAATGGTCAGATTAAAGTCTAAGTAGAGTAACAGAGCTTCAGACAGAGCTGTGCCTCCAGTTGCAGTAGCTTCACCCCCAGAGGTAGCGTTGCTTACATTGTGTGGAAAGTATCAAAAGTGCTTCTGAGTAAACTGGAATATTGTGGTTGAGGTGAGAGGCATGAGCTTTGGTCCTTCTCCAAGCTTTTCACAAGCTTCATTTGATGTCCATTTCATAACTCTAAAAAGTACTATCTCACTTAAGAAAGTTAGCAAATGTAGAAAAACAAAATAAACAGGTGGTATTGTTTTAATATTACTCGGATGAGGTTCAGCTCTCCAAGGTGCTTCATTTGTCTCAATCACAGAGAACTCTCCAAGCCTCCGTGGGCTCCACTTCACTCATCTGCCATCAGCGCGGCTAAATCAGCACAACTTTGACTCTTCTGACAAACTTTCAACTGTCTGTCAGATGCCATGCGAGACTCCTATCAAACTAGATAAAGACACGTAGGGAAGACCCTGACCAATGGATAGAAGGCCTGAGCCAAGATTTTACTGTATCTTTACTGTTCTGGTTCCACAAATGATTCCATACATGAGCTGGCACAAATAGGTCTCTGGGTTCGGCTCACTTCCAAGTACACTTTATTTTAGCTACTGAGTTTTAAATATGCAGTATTTTTGCCTAACAAATGACTTTTTCCCTCAGTTAAGCCCCAAGCATCGTTGACAATTAGACACAAATGAATCTCAATCTCAATTAAAATTCTATTAATTTGAACTTGAGCACCATTTTTCGCAGTTCTTTTTTACACATTTCCTTAAAATGGCACTCTTCATGCACTCCTGTACATTACCAATAGATAAGGAACATATAGACCCCTGAACCTCCCCCCTGAACATCACTAAGGGCCCGAGTAAAGTTTAAAGGTTTAAAGGATCATATTACGTCAATGTTACCTCAGTCTTTCCTCATCATTAGTTTATTCAGAGTTGTATTTGTATTGATTCCTTCATGTCCTGTACTTATTTGAAAAATTGTTGGAAAATAAGTGGCTACTTGTTCAGAAATGTTACATTTACAAGGTATATTTGGTATATTTTAGAATTTAGAAATCATAGTACCTTCTAATCCACAAACTTCAAACTAAGTGTTTTAGTAATAAATCATGTTGATATTAATTAAGTCATGTATTATTAGGCCTCATAATTATTGATGCAGTGATCTGCACAAGCCTGGGATTTTAAGCAGCTCCTCTCTCTTTATCTGAAACTGTGGTTTTTGTGTCAGTGAATGATCAAATGTTCAGCTGCAGGAGTCATGAGTCCAAGCATCTGCAGCATTAGGACGAGTAGGAGTGTCAGATGCCCTCCCCATGTGTGATGTACACCTATAACTCATGGATACTTCTCACACACTGCTGTGACTCTTTGTAAACTCAGCTGATGCTGGTGGCTTTAGTTTTATCAGACAGAGCGTGTATTTGCGATGTTGGCTTCCTGATGCTCCTGCGCTCAAATCCCACGTGTTCTCTGCGTGTTTATTTGTTGAGGAAAGTTATAAAGTCCGTGGAGAAGTGCAGAGTATCCATGCTGGTTTCAACTCTTGGCTCTGCGCTGCAGGGGCAGCGGGGGAGGGGCCGTGTAGGTGCTAATGCTGCAGTGTATTTTGGTAGTTGTTGTTTTGACAGGTTTTATTGGCTGCTTATAATACAAATTTAAAATCATCTCGAGTGCCGCCAGAAATCGTCTTGAGGGCCGCATTTGGCCCGCGGGCCACGAGTTTGAGACCCCTGTTCTACAGTTTCAAGTAGCCACTTTTCAAAGATAAAAATATAAGCTGCTGGCTGATCACTATCACTATGAAAAGACTCAGCTAATCAGCTCTGCAGTTTTCCATTACTGTCATTTTAGATCAATCCTGCAATTTACAAAGTAGAAAATCTAAAGGGACGATCTACTTACTTTATAGTTCAATACAAAGCACCTAAAATAAAAACATAATATGTCTCCTTAAAGGCCCTGTACCCAGTGTGTTCAGTTTTCAAATTGCAAAAAACAGATCTATTTCAATTAAAGGAAGTGATCTGGAGCATTTTTAATATTGTTGTTATCCTTGAAACATTTTCTTGAGTACCTCAAATTTGCCATCTCATGTTTTGAAATGAACATGTTTCTCTGCTGTCTGCCCTGGCACTTACTGAGTGTATGCAGCCAGTAGACGGCACCTAGCGCTATACACAATTTAGTTATGTTAACACTTGAAGAGAATGTGTGACACACTATTATCAACCTAGTAGTAGCATTGATCGAGGCAGAAATGCTCAGAACGAGTCTGGCCATGATTTAAGGATTAAAACAGCAGAGATTCTCAGAGAATTTAATCTGAAAAAACGTCAGCGATCGAGGGAGTTCAGCAGGAAGTGTTTTTAATGGTCAGAGCAGATTTTCAAACCAACATTCCTCAAAATCATGTGAATGCAGGTAAATGCAACTTCAGGTATGTTTTTGATGACAGAACATTGCTAGCAGCTGACTGCGATGTGCAGTGTCAGTGCAGCGTTTCCCTGGTTCACCATGGAGGATAAAAATGCTTTCATGATTTTAATTCGATGCAAACAGTGATTGACTGGAGCTGAACTGATTGCAGCTCATCACAGACACGTTTACGAGTGGAGAGAATGTGCATTTGTGCGATTTGAGGCCCACACCTGTATACAGCATGTGGAAGAGTGACACTGCAATAAACTCTCTCCATGATGTGCATTAGTCCCATGAACAGTGGAGTGGTTCCACGGCGGCTCACTGATGCCTGCACCAGTTCCAGTTCCAGTGGCTGCTCTCCTCGCTGTGCGCCCTCCTCACACTGTGACAGATCTGCTCTAATTAGAGACTGTTTTCCCACTTGCAGACTAAATGTGTCCAGTGGGAATTGGTTAAAGAAACCAACATTTTATTTTCAAGTCCTTCTACAGCTTCTGAATTTTAATGTATTATAAATAAAACTAATAAAATAATAGAATAATAATTCTTGAGCAAATTAGCTGCTGATTGACATGTACATGCCAGCCTCAGAGCCACTTTAGTTCAGTCTCCATTTACTGCATATCTTTGTTGGCTCCAATGGAGTATCAGCACTTCAGGTTCATTTCTTCTGTGGGCCGAGGTAAATCAATTACACAAGCAATGCTCAAGGCTCCCACTCCACAGCCGCGGTGCCAGCGCAGGGGAAAAAAGAAGAAGAACACCGGCATGTGCCATTGTTCTGAGGCTGATCCCTCGTGTAAATACGTCCAAATCCATGCACTTTATTATGAAAATCTATCTTCATAGGGTCAAAGCAGCACAAAAACAAGTGATCAAAATAAAACAATCCAAACAAAAACAGTCATCACAAGTATAGCATAATATATTTCATATTATTAATGTTGATGTTACAAGGGTATCACATGAATTAATGACAGAATAAAACATAAAATTGCAGCTCCTGTTTGTTATACACGAGTCAATGCTGCTGGAAGTAAATGAGGTCAATCATCCAAACTAGTCAAAGAGTGATGCTTCCCTCAGTTTGATATTTACTGTGGTAGAAAAGGTTTCAAAGGTAGTCATCTGAACAATGTTTCTGAAATTGAGACATTTCGACACCCATCCGGAAGATTTGATCAACTGATGGTACTGAGGCGTGAGAATGGGCACTGCCCTGAAGGGAGAGCAGTTACACCTGACACTTGCCCTGGCCTTGTTTACTTGGCAGACCAGTTACAGGTCTTCCTTCTCTTCTCAGTTGTACTCTGCCAGCCCCTGCCTCACAGCTGCTGTGAACCTGATTAGCATTTTACTGGCTTTGTGGTTTTGACCACAAAGCCGGGGGGGGGGGCTGTTAATACACCATTTATGTTCAATTTAGAGATTTCCATACAATTTTTTCAGCCTTTGTTATCAAGGGCTTTCCACAGCAGAACAGCTACAGTCATGTTCTAGATTTGTCTGGAGCAGACGATGCAGGTTAAAGCAGATTCCACATCATGCGTCTCCGCCACGCACTGTGCAGAACTTATGCAGCCATTATAATGAAAGGAGGCCCTTCCACATCTGGCGTATGTTCTGCACAGGTCTGCGCCACTTCCAGCTCTTCTTCGCAGCCTTGAGCGGAGATGTATGATGTGGAATCTGCCTGTGGCAAACCCTGGCCCTTTCCGATTGTGGGTGTACACTTACCCTACTGCGCCACTTCAAGAGGCAGCGCTCATGGCATATATGCGGTTATATTATGTAAAATTGACATGCTGAGATTTTAACCATGTCACAACATTGTTCCCTCATCAAAAACATAGCTGGAGTTGTTTAGCTTCATTCACACTTGTTTGGTGAATCCTGTTTAGTAAGTCCTCTCCCTTCGAGCCTCTCCCGATGAGCCTCAGAAAGCACTCAAAACTCAAAACATCATCAGACTGGGGCACGCTAGGTTTGTTTGTTTGCCCTCGGTAATTCTGTACATTTGAGGCACAAGTAACACTAATAGAACATTAAAAGCTCACAAGTCAAGTTGCATAATATGGGACCTTATAAAAACAGAAATAGTCTGTGTCTCTTAACAGTTGTTGTTTATTCCCTCTCTCACTATTACTGAATTCAAATGAAACTACAGTGGTTGTTACCTGATTTGCACACCATGCATTTCACTGTGATAATAACTTGTTACTGTTGTTAAGAATGGTTATGTTTGCCTCCATAAGAGCTGTGCCGGAGCAGTGTCTTCTGCTGCTCTCACACAGTATGTGCTCCGTTGTTTATCGCTCTATTCCACTTCCATTTCTTTAACACTGAAACAATAAAGTTGGCAGCCTGAAGTAATCAAACTGTTAGGAGAAAGTTCTGCTACAGCACGGCAGTTTTGCCGGATGGAGGGGATTACCGACGCTGGCCCCAGTGTGCAGTAAGCAGACGGCAAAATCAATTAAGTTCAGCTTGTGGTGCCTCTCGCTAAAGCAACGGCAAATATTTGATAAATGTCACATGTTTGACGAGGCAGTGTGTCCGCGTGGGCTCAGATCCTCCGTAATCACCACACAAACACACAAGCACGCTCTCACGGCTTCAGCTGCACCCAGTACGCCGCTGCGGACCTGACCCTGCGCCCGCACGTGCCCCTGACATTTCAGTAATTATCAGTGATCACACAACATGCTGCTAATTAGTCTTTGTGTTTGACTGTGCTGCCGGCTCGGAGCGGCGGATAACCCTGTCTGTCTCCTGATCATTTAACAAGTCAACAGCTCCACTGAAAACACGAGCTCTGCTCTGTCTGTGCAGGGAGACCAGGAAAACAGGTGTAACCGAGGGTGCGTGGTGTAAAATGTATGTAAATTAAATGTAACCTTTGTGACTAAATAAAACTAAAAAAAACCAACAACGCCACCCAGAGAGAGGGCTCTGGGACCCAAAATAGAATAACCAGAACTAAGGCGCACAGGTAAGTATCCAAAGCACAGGAGCCAGATTCCAGTTACATTGTCTTTATTCTTCACATCACCGAATAAAACAAGTTTCATTTAATTTAATTAACAGTAGCTACAATAATTTAAAACCAATGGATCCCACCCATACACACTGCAATTTAAAATGTCCCAGCGACTGTCCCTCAGACCCGGTGCAAAGCGCCTGACGACGTGCATACGCACCCAACACAGCGCCCACTTGAGGCGCACCCGCCTCACACAGAAGGGTAGGGAGCAAATAAACAGGGACGACAAACAAAAGGAAGACGGAAAAAAAGGAAAACAGGGAAAACTAACAAACAGGAAATAAAACACGAGAACAAAAGTACAAAACGGTACAAAACAGAAACCCAAGAACAAAACAGAACAAAACAAAACGGAAGGAAACAAAAAAAAAAGGAGCAAAACGGAATAGAACAAAACAGCAGAGGGCGGCGTGTCTCGTGCCGCTGCTGGCAATGGTGAAAAACCTAAAAGGAATTAAGGTTACACACAAATCTAAAATAAAGAGCCAGACACTGGGGAGCTAGAGCCTACCAATTTGGAATTTAAAGTTAATGCGGGGCTGGAAGCCGAGCAGGAGGCGGCGCTCAGCAGCAGGTGCCCAAATGAGCGGTGACGTTTGCTCAAGCGCCGTGGCGCCAGTTGTGAGCAAACTAGAATAAAAAAGGCAATTTAGTCTTTGAGCAGAGCATGGACAAACATTCATGGTGATTAATTTACCTGTTCTTATTGAGAGCGCAACACGGCGGTGTGCGATTTGGACGAGGAGTGTACCGCCAAGCGCCAACTACAAGGAACGTGTAAAGTTACAAATTTATGAATGGGATTGAGGGGCGAGGAGTTACCTGTAAAAAGCGCGACGGGAAGCGCGCGCCTTTGCTTGCTGCAACTTTGTGAATGAACTTTGTGAATGGTGTTACTCGCCGAGAGTTGTTGCCACGAGGTGCTCACACGACGCACGAAGAGATTTTAGGATTGCGTGGGCGCCGGGCGCAGCCCGAACAGCGGCACTACAGGAAACATTAAAGTTAAGGGATTTAAACTGCATGGATCGATTGAGTACGCGATATCTACCTGGAGCAGGAGGACGAGCGGCGACACAGAGGCCCGGAAATGCGTAAGCGGGTGAAAGGGGAGGCAACGAGAAGGGACGCTTATAAAGCCCACCAGCCCGCGCAGCGCGGGGCGCCAGGTAAGCGCACCTTCCGCACAGGCGCCAACAACCGTCTCACCGCGGGCGCCAGATAAGCGCACCCTCCAGCCGTCTCACCACACAGGGAAAGATTTGTCTGGATTTATTTACAGTTACTTGGGACTATTGAACGAGACTATTTATGTCTGCTTGGGGGCCCAGTGTTTCCCATAGATTCTGTGGAGACTGTGGTGGCATATATGATCCCATTTCTATTTTATACAGTGTATTTTCACTTATTGCCTCCCCTCAAAATGTAAACCCTTTTTTTTAACAGTTTAGTTTCCTTTTTTATGTTTTCAATGATAATACACGAGACAAAATGTATTATTTCATGTCAGTTTAATGTTTATCTTGTTTTTAGACTATGGGAGGCCACCGTAGTCTCCTGTTAATGGGACACACTGGGGCTAGTTGAACTCCTTCTGATGCAACATACATTACATTAAGTAAACTCCTTTGTGAACTTTACTTTGACTAACTCATCGTTAAAGTGCATGACAGAACGGAGTGCTCATTTCACTAAAACATGGTTAGATACTTTTGAAGATTTAGTCAAATCTTTCCTACAGTCTCAGCCTGTGACAGGTTCAACTACTCATTTAACCAAAATACATTCAAGATAATTATAATTAGGAATATGCAAAATAAATATATAATATGACATCACACTGGGAAATTCCATAACTGTTACCTAGCAACCATGTTGTACATCGGGCCATGTCACAGAAATTATTATTTGAGAAATAAAAATGAGAACACATTTTTATTTTTGTTTAATTGAAGTTGATGGTTGGAGGGGGAATTCTTCAGTGAAAATTGTGCTGAACATTTGGATGAATTTTGAGTCTGCCTAGTGTGATGTCGTTGATATATTTTAGAACTCTTAACGCAACAAAAAAACGCTTTACTTCCTGTCAGTCAACATTATGTTTCCACTCTTCTACGCAAACTGTTACTTCATTTGTGTAAAACTATCATTTCTGGTGTATATGCACCCAGCCTATTGTATCTTAGGGTATGTGTGCGTAAATACGTGTGTATGTGTGTATATGCACATAGATGTGTATGTGTGTGTGTGTGTGTGTGTGTGTGTGTGTGTGTGTGTGTGTGTGTGTGTGTGTGTGTGTGTGTGTGTGTGTGTACGGGTGTCTATGTGACTGTGGGTGGGTTGCTTGGCTGGTGGGAGGCGGTTGGGCGGGGAATGGCCATGTATGGGAATGTTTTTAATGCACTGTAAAGCACTTTGTGTTACATGCTATGTATGAAAAGCGCTTTATAAATAAAGTTTGATTGATTGATTTATATTTTTAAAGCAGATACAATCCCATGGTAAAGTCAACATTTTAAAATAGTAAAAACCTGTCAATAAGCAATTTAACAACTTTGGTGACTTTAATAATTTTACTTCCAGGTTGGATATGGTTTCATTAGCTCTGGTGCACTGCCCTGGTGGAAGTAGTACTCAGTTACCTAAAAGAACAGCTGCAGGAGCAACGAAATCCCTTAAATAAACGTAAAAGTCTCAGACATAAAAAAAAATCTACGTAAATAAGAGTATTTAAGTAACTGTTTAAAAATGTACTTTTATGGTAAAAAAGTGTAATTATTTGACATGGATTCTGAGAATTATTTAACAGTGAAATGTAGTGATATTGATAAAGAATTATACTTGGACACACAGGGGCGCCTCACTCTGCAAACAGGACCTTTGTCTTCTGCTGACAGTGTAACTGATCCACGAAGACAAACCATCGCACAATGTTCTGTCCTACGAATTTGAATTCATCACGTCTTGCAGAGTGACGTATATAAATCTTAAGTCAAAAAAACATGCAGCGGACACCCGGCTCAAGGAGGAGGTTCTATTTGAAAGTGGCGATGCGACGTGGCCCATTCACGCTAACATTCTGACGTATAAAAGCTGGTCGAGTCACTGTCCTGGGCGTCTTGTCCTCTTGCCTCCTTGCTCTTGCCTCGTCTTACGCAGCATCTCGACTCGACTGTGGGATCTAGAATGTGATGTACTTGTATATTTGGGATCTTTGCCGTGTGGAGTCCTGGGACATGTGCAGTTGTAATGTGGACCACAACTAATATTTTTAAAAGATAAAACCAAGAATTCATTCAGCAAACTACTATTGTGTGTACTATGTAAACCAGTCTGTCGGCCTTATATTCCTTACATGGTAAATATAATCAAAACAACAAAAAGGGCAATACACAGCGGACATTAGCACCATTTGTACACAGCGAGCAGTAATAATAAATATATAAATAAAGCATAAATATGAGGCTGAAGTGGCATGAAAACAACAGCAGCAGCTTATGGGGGACGGCTTCATTTCCATTTCTAAAATACAGTGTTTTATGCCTTCCTTTGATGTTGTCATGGTAACCACCAAGTCTCAGAATTTGGCCCTGTCAAGAGTCAGACCACAAACACATATTCTTCATGAGTTGTTTTACTTTTGCAGTCACGGTGCCAACCAAAACCTAAAGCGGCGTGATGTTTGATTTCTTCAGACCTACACATTTTATGAATTATTCAAGCCTTCATTTTAAGCCTCTTCTGCATCAGTACGTCATGCGATTACTTAAAGGAAACATGTGCTAAATAAATTGACTCATGAGCTTTTAAACATGTTCAAGTGTTTTTTCCTGATCATTTTCTTTTTGTATTTTGTATTTGGACTGATCATCGTCCTGTATATGAGGTCTGGACGACACAGATGTTCATGTATGTAACAAAGCCTTAAACAAAGCATTATGTAATCCTCATTCAAATTTACATCTTATTGATTTATTGACAGACTTATAATAATTTTTTTTCTGCCATATTAGTGTTGATAACAGGACAATGGACTATTAAATTATGTTTCTCAAACGTCAGGTACAAATGTTTTAAAACGGTATGCTTGTAGGATTAGCTGCATTGATTAAAAAGCCTCAAGCTAATAATGGTGATCAACCTTTTCCCAGTTCAATTAAAACCTAATGAATTGCAGAGCCCTACAACATAACATGATAAAAGCAAATTAAAACAAAGTGTTGTGGCACCAACACAAATAAAATGCCTTCTTCGATGTGACTACCACCCGAGGATGTCAAGATGAACAGGTTCATCAATTACCACGAATATTTAAAGGCCACACATTCTGCTCCAGTGACTTTTTTGAGTTTTTAACCCTGTTCTAACAATGTTCTGTCATGAAAACACACCTGGAGTTGCATCCACACTGTTTTGAAGAATGTTCATTCGAAAATCCTCCCCTCTCCGAGCATCAAAAACACTTTCTGCTGAACTTCCTTGTTTCTGGGACGTATTTTCAGATCATCTACGTCACTTATCTGAGAATCCTCCGCTGTTTTAAGTCTTTAAATCATTGGCAGACTCGTTCTGAGCTTTTCTTCCGTCTAAACATGATAACTGCTGCTGCTATCTTGATAATTGTGTGTAGCATTCTCTTCAAGAGCTAATATAGCTAAGCGCTTGGCGCCATCTACTGGCTGGATACACTAAGTAAGTGTCTTTTGCAAACTCCTGAGGAAAACATGAATAATAAACCTTTTTTTTTTGTTTGTTTCAAAACATGAGATGGCAAATTTAATGTACTCAAGAGCATGTTTAAAAGCTAAAAACAATTTAAAAAAAATGCATAATATTTTTCCTTTAAGGCAGCAGTAGGTTTATTGTGGGGGTTTTGGAGCCGAAAGAGCTGATGTGATCCAACAAGATGATCAGTTTGTCCAAGTAAAGGGGAAAAGGGCCCATCACGTGAATGTTATGTGAAGTTAAATAAACGAATCTGATGTGCAATAAAATGTATGTATTTAATATATGCTTCTAATGTCTTTAAAATCATGTTTTCTGTATGTTCATTGTCTTGTGATCTTAAGTCATAAAATACAGTGAATATTTGCAAGCTGAAGCATTAAAAAGAATACATCTTTTGTCGATAACCAAGAAATATTTCCTCACAATAACCAGAATTCTGAAATGTGACATCATGACACTCTGCCAGCCTCCAGCTCCTGCAGAAAGAGGAGGTTGGAGGTACGGCCTGAAGCTGTTGCTTACATCCATCAGTGAGGTGCAAACGGCATGTCACTCCCCGGCTGAGTGAGAGCGTGGCTGGGAAAGTCTACCCGAGTGTGGAGACGTGTGCTGGAGCCCGGCCGATCCCCTCTGAGCGCATATAACGCCGGTGCTGCGTTTACGGGGCAGGTGTGGTGCTAATCAGGCAGAACGGCAGAAGAGAGCCCTGTGCCAGTTGGAACACGGTAGTGAGCCGAGCGGGGGATATCGGCGGATCACACGCACAGCCTTTTGTTTTTCCCACGCTGATCCTCGCTGCTGCAGTCAGAGCTGTCACATGCACGATCTACAGAGCAGAGAAGGAAGAGCTCCCCCCAGTGGGCAGGAAAAGGCTTACATGAATTTGATTACAGCACAGTACATTATCAATACACACTCAAGAGAATGAAAAGCCCACCTTTCATAGTCATGCCATGAATCCCAGTAATCCCCGTTTCTCCTCTCCATGTTGTGTAAAGTAAACATGTATGCACAAGTGGTCACTAAGGACCGTTATTTAAGGATAAGGAGGATCTGTACTTTACTTGAGATGTATTTGAGTGGTTTTTTGTGCCATTGAAAGCCGCATGATGCTCAGTTAGATTTACTCTGTGGATCTGCTGCTGCAGATGGTTTTCCCTGCACAGGGCGTGGACACCATGTCACTGATGTCTGCTTGTTGTAACGTGGCTTTATCTGTTTTAGGCAGCATCAGCAGTACAGGTCTAAGCTTTGAGTTGGCTTATTCTTGCTTTTGATTTGGAAATAGTAAATAAACAAGTTATAGGCAAACTGAATTCCTTTTTCCAATGTACCAACTGTAATTGTGAACCCCAGGGTTCACAACAGCTATTCAAAAGCTAAACCAATTAACAGACAACACAACAAACTATCCACAACAAACTACAATTAACAAACAACACAACCAAAAGTCTGTGACACAAGCAGAGATCTTTTGTGACAGAGACACTTTGGACAACATACACAGACATTTTGCTTGTTGTCTATGAGGGATTTGTGTGAATTTTGTTAACATTATTATAGAGTTTGAAATTGGCACATAGTTAGAGGTCGCTTTCATTTGAAGTTAAATGAAGTCACCAAGAATCCGTCTCATGACGGCAAAGTAGTGCTCTCTGGAAAGGTTTTTCCTCTACATAGAGCCAAGACATAATGAGCTGGACATAATGATGTATGACTACAACTGCTATCTTAAAATTGGCTAAACAGCTATTCAGAACTGTTTGCAGTTTTATACAGTACTTGTTTTTGCACTTGTTTGAGCTTTCATCATTTTAGATTTTTTGCTAAATCACTTGGAGTAATTCATGTATTTTTGGTTTGTTTTTCCGCCCACATGTGGGAAATAATCCAGCAGGCTGAGGTCACTCAAAAGCACTTTTTATTTACTTATTTTTTCATATAATTCACATTTTTTGCTGTTTGTACAACGCTGTAAATCACTCCAAAGCAGGAACCATCGGAATGAAATGTTCTCTGCCATAGGATTGACTCTGTTTGCATGTCCACAATAACAAATCGCTTTTTCCACATTTCAGAATGACCTCGGAAGCAGTTGTGTTATTTGTTTGTATATTGTGGTTTAGTCATACATCTTTCATACTCTAGCGTGACATCGAGGGTCTTTATCTTACACTAGATGTGAGTGCACTGTGCATGGGCACAGCCTCAGAGCCTGCTTTATGGCCTTGGCCCTCTTTTGTGTCTTATAACTCTACTTTATGATTATTGAATATTCAATAAGCGCGTCTAACCCGCTTCTTTGTCGAGGATTTAATCACATTTATTACGTTTCCTGATTTTATGTGCAGTGTGCGTGTGTGTGTGTGTGTGTGTGCGTGTGTGTGTGTGTGTGTGCGTGCGTGTGTGCGTGCGTGTATGTGCGCGTGTATGTGCGCGTGCGTGTGTGCGTGCGTGTGTGTGTGTGTGTGTGCGTGCGTGTGTGTGTGCGCGCGTGTGTGTGCGTGTGCGTGCGTGTGTGTGTGTGTGTGTGTGTGCGTGTGCGTGCGTGTGTGTGTGTGTGTGCGTGTGCGTGTGTGTGTGTGTGTGTGTGCGTGTGCGTGCGTGTGTGTGTGTGCGTGTGTGTGCGTGTGCGTGCGTGCGTGTGTGTGTGTGTGTGCGTGTGCGTGTGTGTGTGTGCGTGTGTGTATCCTGATTCTATATCTATCTAAATATCTACATCACTCCATGGGAACCCTTTGCTTTGTGGAGACCAAATTATCAGGTCCCCATGAGACAAAAGCTTTGATATTTTATCATCAACTTGGTTTAAAGTTATGGTGTGGGTTCATTTAGGTTAAAGATCTTCTCTCACTGGCTGAAATGTTTAAAATACATGGCCTTTCTTACTATTTACTGTAAGGTTAATGTTAAGGTACACTTTATTGTCCCTGTAATGCAATTTATCCTCTACATTTGACCCATCCTCAGGAGCAGTGGACGCTACAGCGCAGCACACCTATCTCCAGACCTTTGGTCAGGAGCGTAGCTGGAGAATTTAACCTATTGTGCATGTTCCGGTAAACTGGAGCCCAGAGGAAACCCATCCAGATGAAGTAGAAACACAGGGTTGACGAATAAACAAACTCTGTTCTTCTGTACCGTCCGTCCTTTAACTTTGGCCTCTTCATAGTGCTGCTGCTTCCCTACTCGTGCGCTCATGTGACTTTGGCTCTCTCGTGTCATGTGAGTCTTGTAGCTCCTGTGCATCTGGTAGATCGGTACTGTCCGTCACCTCGATGCCCCACTCTTCCAGTCGGTTGTGCTGTAATATGTCCGGACCGCCTGGTGTCAAGCCCATGGGCTGTGAGCCTCGAGACGAGCGTCATCTGTGGAGAGGCGACGCCCGCTCACGAGAGAAGTCATATGTTTCAAGATTGTATTGATTTTCTTTTTTTTTTTTTTTGATGAAACAGCTCTAATTCAATATTCTGCAAGATAGATATGTTTCATTAGCCTGACCATCCATTCCCACTATCTTTCAATATCTTTCAATTTTCAAAGAAAGTGTATTTGGGCATAATCGCTAAACCCCCTGCTTCCTCAATTTTGCCAATTTCGAGCCAATCAGAGCCGTGAGAGGAGAATGTCACATCCGTGTGCCACCATTACAATAACAAGCAAGATGGTGTCCACGACAGAGAAAATGTTCAGGGCTGTTTTAAAAGACCAGGACGTGTCAAAAAAGCACAGCCAGAGGAAGCTTTACAGCTACACGCCACTTTGGACTGACACACAGTCCTGCTGCCTTTCGTGCATAAACCGTATGGTTTCGTGGTGCTGTTGTCACGCTGTTTGTCTGATTGACACATGTTTGTCCCACCCAGCTGAAGTCAAATTATGTGGCGGCATCTCCAGACTAATGACAGTATTGAATAATACATGGAGATTAGAATTGAGGCCAGGCAAATGTTTAAAACAATACTCTGGAACTTTCCAGACCTTGTTCCAACATCTCCATGGAGCCAAGCAGGTGACAAACCTCCACCTTTAAGGTTTGGGTTTGGGTTAAGATCAGTCTCCAGAAAATGAATGTGACGTCTAAAAGGCATGGACACTTACATAGGTGCTGTGTGTGTTAAATGTGAGTTTTGTGATCAAATCTAGTCATGTCTTCATGGAGACGAGCAACTGCTGGACCCTCTACCAGAGCTTACATAGTGCACCTGGTCACGTTCTGGTTCTCTACATCCAGACCAAACCTGGGAGCCAAGGTAAAAAGGTAATGTCTGTTTTTGTGTGTATGATAATCTCAGATAAAGGGCAGGGCCAATTAACTCTATGGGAGGTTTACTTTTTTTGAAAGAAACTTTAATATGGGAATCCACAAATCTCAAACCTTATCATTATTTGTTTGTTATTGGCTCCACAAACACGTCATATTAATTTCAACGTTGTGTATTTACGCTGACAGAGCAGACGTTAAACTTTGTGCCAGTTTTTGTTTCATGTGGATAGGCCCAGTAATTACAGAGATATGAACTATAAACCAGGTCAACACATCTGACATCTGACAGTTACACACTGAAATCTACTTGTGAATTCTGACTTGTGTCAGCCAGACTTTAAACTACAGGAATTCTAAAATGTTGTGTGTCACGTGAACACGGCCCTTTAGTGCAGTGCAAAGAGCATCTAAAAGCACATGTTCCCAGCTCAATCCTGTGTTATCAGTTTAATCTGAGCTGCACAGCCCTGGAGCCTGCAGCCGTCAGCGAGGTGTTTACCATTGTACAGGCAGATTACAGCGGCTTAGAGCTGGACACACAAGCATCCAGCCAACCACCTCCACCAGCACCACCACAGCCCCACAGGCTCCAGCCCCAGCAGCAGCACAGCCAGGGTTTGATGTAGGATTACAGTCTGCAACACGGAGCGAGTTCTCTTCAAAAACAATCTGAAAATCCACAATCCACAATAGGCTTTAAAAACACAGGCTCCACGCAGTCACTGTAATAATATGTCCACACACCCACACGGAGCTATTGTTCCACTGACAAGACGTTATCTGTGCGGCCCCACTCCTCGACAGCCAGAGCAAAGAGCGCAAACGCCTCCTTTCAGCTGCACACACTCAGAAGACTCTTTTCCACAGGCTTAGGGTCCGGGTTGTGTTGGCTCGCTGTGGTCCAGAGTGCTTTGAGGCTCCAGGTTCAGGGACAAGGGTCTCAGAGGTGAGAAAACAAATTTCAATGCCATGCTACACTATAACGCCACATTTGTATTCTTCAGACGTCCATGTGGTTGTCTGTTCATCTCCATCACAGATGTATATTGTAAAAGTAGCTCCTGGGCTCAGAATCAGACCGCTGTGTGCTGTCTCTATTTGATTATAGAACGTTTTATTCTCCACGAAGCAGGAAGTGTGTTAGCATGCTAATGTTTGTTAGCTTTACTGTAACAGTAAAACTGGCCTCTGAAAGTTGTGAAAGAGCTTATAAACTCATTGCTGTGAATATTTAGGATGTGAGAACACATGAGTACATGTGGAACGCTGCTTAAAATGAGTTCAATGAGTTTAAAATGAACTAGTTCTGTTTTTCATGTTTTAAAACAGTAAAAAACAGTAACAGCACTTTTAAAGGTGCACTATGTAACTCCCCCTCAGGCTGAGAGCCACTGGGCCAGTCCAAAGCTTACATAAGGCCATCTGTGGAGTGCACTGCACTGTATGAATAACAAGACATAACAGTTGAGACCAGTCATTATCAAAGTGTTCACACCAAGTGTCACCTACGTACATATTTGTCTTTCAACGTGAGAGTAAATCAGGTCTAAAACTGGACAGACAATAGCCATAGTGTTAAGGACAAATCCAAAGGAGGACCACCATTAGATTCAGGACCTATGATTATGCCATGACGCTAAAACAATGTGTCTTTTTCCTCTAAAATATGAACAGTTTTAAAAGGGGCAAATGTCTGAAGGTTTCTGTCTCTTGTGTGACGCCTGTGCTCATAGATGCAGTGAGCACCTGTGTCCTGGAGGGGGCACTGTTTGCCTACCCTTCCTACAGGCATGTGTGGTTTGATGCAGTGACACTTTCCACCTGCAGATGTCGCACACGCTCCACTCTGCTCGGGCCTGTCCTCAGCCTGACGCTTTTGAATTTCCATCAACACAAATCCAGGTTTGCTGAAGCTTTCAGATGAAAGCTTCTATGTTAAGCCTGGACACCACAGGTGTCTTTTGTCACACTGTCTTTTTCTTTCTTCTTCTTCTTTTTTTTTTTTCAGTTTGCTCTCCAAACATATAAACTTTCACCTGGAAACAACAACATTGTCCAATCTGCTCCTAAAGATGTTTGATTCTTTCATGCAATCCACTTCTTCCATAGATTTCTCTGGGACATTGTACATTTTTCTCCAAATGCATTTTCTCCCACAGTCATAAGTATCAGCTCTTAAAGTCGCTCCTACACCAAACTGACCGACACTCTTGGAGTGAACATGGTTTTAATGGCCCATACAGGAGGATTTGCTGATATAAGATTCTTAGTCTGATATGCTCAAAATACTACTCCAAAAATGACAATTTTCCTGCTTTTTTCAGTGTGATCTAGTTAAAAAAAATGAAATGAAGCAAGAAACATTAAAGCATGAACAACTTACATTGTTTGTCAGATTTAACTACAGCGGAAGTTTCAGATTGATCACTACATTCGAGGTGTATTTCTGTTCGCCTGCAGTTTCTCCACTTAAACAAATATACTGTGTAAACTTGATCAAGTCTGACTTTTATACTTGTTGTGTGGACCTTTGGGGCCTGCTGCCCGATCCACACCTGCTGATCTGTCCATATTCTTCGACAAGCTGAAGTAAAATAATAGCATGAATTCCTAAACAAACATTGTTTAGCATGAGCTTTTTGAAAAGGAGGGACCCAAAAATCCCTCATTTCTCAGAGTCAGAACCTCCACTCCTCGTCTCGCATACGAAGACCACGTGGACACTCAAGTGGGAGTAAAAAAGAATGGTGTCTGAAAACGACTCTCAAAAGTACAAATGCACTACAAAGTAAGTTGTAAATGAAAGGTCACTACTCCACGGCTGGACTGTGAAATATTCCAAGGCTCCTGAATGTTGCTTCTGAATCATTTTATTAGTGCCCGGTGTGCGGCCCACACTGTACCACAAAGACAAGTGTATATTCATATTAATGCAGGATATCATAGAGACAGATACAAAAGAATGACAATACAAAACAGTTTGAATACAGCGAATGTCAGCCGCATGTTCAAAGTTCATTCACCTGACTCCACATGCTCCCGTATAAAAATAGACTCTATATACACTTTTATAAATATAAGTTTACAAATGTATTTTTAAAATACAAAGATAAATACAGTCACAGAGCGTACATTGTGTACCAAACCAACAATTACAAACATTTTTTGGATATTAGCATTCACAAAACACATTACGTCAGAAATGCAACTTTAACGACAATTGCAGGTCACATTAGAGTCTTTTTTCCTCGAGGCCCAGTGCACACTCACAGATTCATTTAAAACATCTTCATTCCAACATGGAGTCTGTTATATAATGCACTGTAAGAGTCCTGCTGCATTCATGTGTCCTGTTCAAAGTAAAAGTCAAACATCAGTCACATACTGAGTCCAGCAGGGGCCGCAGGACTCACTGTGATAAATACTAAAGACAAACACATGTCTCCGAGTGGTTTGGTTCAGTTTTAGGAACACATTCAGATTCATTGTCTGTGCTATTTAATAAAATAGATATAAACAATTAATAAATAACTTATAAATAACATAAAAAACAATCCTGTCAGTAAATAAAGTTTATAAATAAAAATACTAAATGATTATCTAACACAATAATAAAGGGGTTCGAGGGGCACATGAATGCAGCATCAGCTTCAGATCATAAAGTATCATTTCATAAACATTTCCTTCTAAATAATGGTTTTAATTGAATCACATGAGGTGGACATGCTGGACGTGTATTCAGTCTCTTCCCCTCACTAACGGAGGAACATTTCGGAGGTGTGGCTAGCACCTTTACTGGGGCGGGGCTAGCTCTGCCTTACGTCCTGTAACAGTTTGTTGATCTCGGCGACCAGCTCGCTGGCGTCCACCAGCTCGTGCCTGCTGTCGCTGCGTTTGCCCTGCAGGTGGCCCAGCACGCACTCAAAGTCATCCTCCTCATAGTTCTCAGGGATCTCTTCCATGGCCGGCAGCCACTTGGCGGGGGGTCCGGGCAGGGGTGCGGGGACGGGCACAGAGGGGGCCGGTGCGGGCTGCAGAGCTGGGCTGACCAGAGCGGTCAGCAGGGGCGTGCTGTGGGCCTTAGAGCTGCTGTTCTGGGGGCTGTGTTTGGGCTGCGAGCCCAGCTTGGTGCTGGGTTTGAGAGTGTGGTAGGCTCCGGGTTGAGTGTGGCCCATGCTGGGGTTCTGGAAGTGTGTGTTGGCAGCCCAGGCTGCCACCCCCTGCTGGTGTACTGAGGGGCTGGCCTTGCCCGGGAGGTGGCCCCTCCTGCGGTCCAGGGAGCCGCTCAGAGGGACCCCCACCCCGCTCAGACTGGTGCTCCGCTGGCTCTCGTTCACCTGAACGTACGCGTCCAAACCCTGAGGTAACAGTCTCTGGAACACACTGCTCATCTCGGACAGCAGAGAGGACGTCCCACACACATCGTCATCTCGCAGAGCCACAGTGCCGCCTTCGCCCCCCTCCTCGCCCTCCTCTGAACTTAAGTCTTTACCAAAGGTGGAGAAGCTCTGGTTTCTGTCGGTGCAGGGCACAGGGGCCGTCTCCTGGGGCTGCTCTGTGGGCTGGCGGGCCTCTTCTCCGGGGATGTACAGGTTACTCCTGTAGTCAGAGGAGGAGGAAGCGGGTGAGGCCAGGGGGGGCATCCAGCACTGGTCCGAGTGTCCCAGAACCCGGCACTCCTCGGTGCAGAGCCTCATGCCTGTGGGACACAACAGCAGATAAAGTCAGAAGTCTGAACGCCCAGGCAGAAGAACTACTCTAAAAGCTCTAATTTCTTTCTCTTTCAAGTCACTCTTTTCAATATTAAATCTTCAAATAGAAAGTCTCTGAAGAATAAATTAGTCAAATCAAATATGCCATCTTAAAGCGTTCATTAGTGCGGCTACACTTGGCCGTGTGGTGGGACTTCATTATGAGCTCATTAACATGAAAGCAGCATTTATAATACATGTGAGAGCAGATGAAGCACAGCGCGGGGGCACCCGGATAAAAGCAGAGAAATCAAAGATTTAAGGCTCCAGATTTGTGCTGAAACGGAAAGTGTCAACACTCACGGAGCGAAAGTGAACGCGCCCTGCTGCAGATGCATGTGGAACAATCCACAGCCTGATCTCCATCTCACTATAATCCCCTGAGTAACATTTGTGAAGTTTTAATCAAATCTGACAGGACTGTGACATCATCAAAGCCCCCCCTCCTCCAGAGCCACAGGAGAAGCTGAAACTTTCCTGGTTTGATGTGCTCACTTGTCTGCGGCAGAGGGAAGCTCTGCAGGTTCCTCCTTCATTATGCACAGAAGTGGGTCATGTTCTGAAACACTGGCTTTTTATGGCTAATTTGATCAAAGTATAACTGTCCTGGGCTACACTACTACACTACACTACTACTAAAGTACTACACTAAACTAATAAACTAACCTCTGTTTTGCCCAGTTCAGATCTCTTGGCAAAATGAGACAGTGATGCAGACTGCTGTGTGCTGTCTGCATCTAACTACAGAGCATTTTATTTCGCAGAAAGTCCATCGTTGTTAGCATGCTAATTTTTGTTAGCTTCATCGTCAAAGCAAGAATCACTCTGGTCTCTGAAAGATGTGAAAAACACTCATAAACTCATCACAGTGAATAAGTAGGATACTCAGAATACTTTAGGTAGGTGAGGGACACGTGGGCCGCTGCAAATGGTTCAAAATGAAAATCTGGTGCGGCACATTTAAAAATAATATTTTCAGGAATCATTATTTTTTGCAATTCTACATTGAAACTTGCGTTCTCAGTTTCACGTGTTTGTTTCACAGTTTCACAGACTCTGGACCTCTTTTGGCTCCATAGACGCAGGTGGAACACTTGGAGCCTCAGATGCAGACACTCCCTGGCCCCGCCTCCTGGGCACGAGGGCCCTGATGCGCCGCATAATGACGGGCTGTGGCTAAACGCTGGTGGGAGGCAGAGGCAGGGAGAAAGGTGAGCGTGAGATGTAATTATGCTCTCCAGGCTTTAATCAACCGCGCAATCTGGAGTCCCGTCGCCCTGGCAACAGCTCGTCACATGGCAATTAACTGGTTCCTTTTCATCAGAGGAGCGCGGCGCGGGCTTGAGTTTGGAGCACTCAAGAGTGACAGCTAAAAGGTAGGGAGCGCAAAGTGCCTAACGAGCCCGGAGCCGGCGCTGAGGCTGGGGCTGTAATTGGAGTGTGGTTTTGGTGACGAGCGATGGCACAAACACTGGAGCTGGACACCTGCGTGGTCTCAGCACAGGATTTCACAACCAATCCCTGATCAGAATATGAAACAGCCAGACTCCGGCGCACACACACACACACACACTCACACATCATTCTGCCTGGAGACAAACGACGGGCCCTCGCTACGTCAGGGAGAGGGCTCAGGGTAAACCGTGCCTGGATCAACCATGTTTCTTTGTGTCTATCTTTGTCACAATACTTCATATTACTATATCCACTTGGCATTTTTGGGGCTTAGTATTTATTATACCTTTTCTGTGCAGGATTTGGAAATGTTATTTTGTTCTAGAGGTGGGAGGTATATTGAAAAATGTGTAATATTGCACATTTTGAATATTAAGTATATTGTCTATTACAAGAACTATCGAAAAATACTTGAAAAATAAGCAGTTATAAGAATAAAAATACAACACACTTGCCATGTTTTCCCTAAAACACAGAGTATAATTTGATATTTATGGGTTCATTTTACCGCTTTGTCCTGTCGGTGGTGAGAAAAATTCCAAAGTGCACCTTTAGAGTCCTAGTAACTTTTTAGCCAAAGCAAAAAATGTATTCTTATTATGAGCAGGGCTTGCATCTCCACAAACCAGACTCGTGTTTGGCCTGGAGGAGGAGCCTCTTCCTGCTTGTTTCCATGGATGTTGTTCCTTTAGCTATAATGTTCATAGAATGTTCAGGAGTATGATCATGCAACTGACTCCACCTCCAGAAAGTGACATACTGCTGCTTTAACTACAAGCCGATACGTTTTGTAAACAAAACAAAAGTTGGTCTAAAAAAAGATTATTATCAATAGTTACACTCATGTTTTTCTAATTAGTTTGGTTTTACATCAGTCAGGTTGCAGTTTGGGAAAAAAAGAACGGAATATCTCTGTGATGTCATCAAAGTAGGTGCACTTTAATTTCTGTCATTTGAACTGCTAGTATGTTTTGGTGAGTGCAGGAGCGACCAGTGACCAGCAGATGGTGTTGCCGTTGGTTACCTGCATGCGGCCTGTGCGGTCCGTCGTGTCCGTAGGTCTCGCTGAAGCCCTCCCCGAGCAGCCTCTCCATGGGCGACTCTCGGCCCGGCTCGTAGTCACTGTCACCCGCCTCGCTGTCCCCGCGCCCGCTGTCCTTCAGGCTGAACTTATCCATCTCGTTCAGGGCATATCTGCACACACACACGCACACACACACACACACACACGAGCGCGCACACACACACGTCTTATCAGAGCAGAGCAGCAGACACGGCAGAGCGACAGGGTTTTACATATGATTATGCAAATGGAGGAAGGAGAAACTCTCAGACGTGATGTTTACTCTCTAACTGTGGGGAGTGTGTCACTGTGGTGTGTGCTTCAAGTCCTGGTTTAAACCTACTTTAGTCTTGTTGTAGTCCTCATATAGTCCTAGTTTAGACCTGGTTCAGTTTAGTCTTGAGGTCCTGATTTTGATCTCGGTTTAGTCGTGAGGTAGCCCTGGTTCAGTCCAGGATTTAGTCCTGGTTTAGTCATTTAATAGTCCCAGTTTAGTCTTTTGAGAGTCCTGATTTTTGGTCCTGGTTAAGGCTTGAGGTATTCCTAGTGGTTTAGTCCTGGTTTAGTCTTGAGGTAGTCTTTATTTAGAACTGGTTTAGTCTTGGAGTAGTCCTGATTTAGTCCCGGGTTAGTCCTTGTTAAGCCTGGTTTAGTGGGTTATTGTGGTAGATGCAGTTTTGACCTGGTTTAGTCTTTTGAGGAGTCCTGATTTGAACCTCTTCAGTTCTGGTTTATCTTGTGGTAGGTGGTCTTAAGTTAGACCTGGTTTAGTCCTGTGTTAGTCCTGGTTTAGTATTTCCTCTGAGATGTTCCTGGATGTGACTAGTTTTGGAATCACTGCCGTAAATAAGAACAGTCGTTTTGTGTACACGTCCTCTTACCTGTAGCTGCGCGTGTACTTGTTGCCGCGGAAGCTCGGCCGGGGCTGGTACTGGCCCTGATGGAGCATGGACAGAAGCTGTGAGACTTGCTACAGTCCAGAAACAGACACACGAACACAGGGACACAAAAAGAAAATAAAGGGATAAAATGAGGAGGGGATGAATGGAGCGACACAGGCACTGCACACTGAGGACAATGGGGGGAGGGTGGTGTGACTATGTGACACGGCAAAACTCAATACGAACAAACAAACAACAAAACCATGCACAAATAGCACAAATAAGACCTGTTCTGTGTGAGGTTTTCCAGAGGATGTTTGGGTGTAATTGGGATGAACTAAATTGGGATTTTACAAAATGGCTTCTCGTCAAACGTGAACATGAGGTAAGGCTGTTCATGGTTTATAGCAGGCGACTGTAAATTTGGAGCACTTTTCACCAATCAAAAGGTATAATATTTTGTAATTGCTATGGTAACAGTCCTAATTTGTCAACATTCTGAAAAAGGGATGCACAATATAAGAGTAGAGACATATATTTGAAAATGGCAAATATCACAATTGTTGTTTTGGAAATGTGCAATTAGAATATTGAGTGTATTGCTTAAAATTTAAGCCATTAAAATGAGCTATAAATGTGGTTTATTTCGTGCATCATTCATGTTTTGTGAGACACTTGCACCTCAGCAACACATTTAAAGGACATTTTAGCACAGTGGAAAATATCTTCTGAATATCATTATCAAGATGTGCCTTGAATGGGACAATATTGCGATACAAGGGTGTGCTATATTATCAAAATAATGATATATTGTGATACTAAATTAGTGATGCTGTGTTGATTTTTTTTTCTTTTGTGAAAGTGCTACAGTTTGGTTTTTTGTTTTGTTTAAGTTACAGAGAAGATGCAATGATGCATGACGTAATGTTTTGATGATTAAAATGGATGTGTTTCATCCCATGTTTGTGCAAATTGTGGTTTAACAAAGAAATACTGTTAAAATAGTTCTTTAAGAAAGTGATACATTGCAGAATATGTGCAATCTATTAATTTTGGCATGTATCGCAAAATCATATGATTGTATGATTGGTATGATTGTATTGTGAATCCTTTATTGTTTCAAATCGGGAGAGACCTGCAATTCTGACAAAATCAATGCCTTAGTTGAAGTTTAAGTCAAAATGTATCGAATTAAAAACTTAACAGGCAAGGCAGCTTTTAAAACTGATTTCACAAAGAAAAAAACATTTGATTTGGTTCAGATGGAAAACCTTGGTATTGTTTCAATATATTTCATTTATTGCCATTCAATCCTTTTGACAAACTTTGTGCTGCCCTGCTCTGAACTCCAGTGTGTGTGGTAGTGAAGAATCAAAGCATGTTCAAGTGAACTGTTTATGACCTACATGTATAGAAATAATCGTATGATATTGTTTTGTTCATATTCAGATCTGCTTGCTTGGTTCTGATATTGTCACTCAAAGTAAACCACTGTCTTACCTCCACTGGGGGCGTGGCGTGGGCCAGCTCCAGGGCAAAGTTCTCTGCCACGTGATTGGAGGAGATGGTGACCAGGCTGTTGAGTGACTGGCGGCTGTGGTGGCTCTGGCGGCTCCCGAGGGTGCCCCGGTCGGGTGTGGGTGAGGCCGAGGGGGAGCGTGGGTGAGCTCTGACGGGCAGCGTGCCGTTGACCGTGGGCACCAGTGTGATGTCCGTCTTGTGGATCTGCCGCGCCGGTTTCTTGGGGTGGTTCTGGTAGCTGCTCTCGGCCATGCGGCAGTTATAGTTGTGTCGGGGGTCCTTCTTCTCACGGCTGCACCGGGCCGTGGCAAACATGACCATGACCACCAGCAGCAGGGCGCACACTGCCCCAAGAGAGATGATGACGATGAGGGACAGGTCCAAAGAGGCCTGGCCGGAGCCGGACGGGTACAGCGGGGCCAGGACCTCCATGGTCTCCTGCAGCCCCAGCCTCAGCAGCGCCCCTGTGCTCAGCCGGGTCGTGCCTCTGTCCTGGACCTCCACTCTGATCTCCACCACGTCCCGGTTGACCTGCTCCAGACTGGTGTTGGTGCGGAGCTCGCAGCGGCGGGGGTCCATTACAAACAGCCCCTCTTCGTTGCCGGACACAATGGAGCAGCTGAGCTCTCCGTTGGCGCCTGCGTCCCGGTCGCTCACCTTCATGGCAGTGACCAGCTGCCCCGGGGAAGCGTACCTCCACACAGCCAGCTCGGCCGTGTGGTTCCTCAGGGCGGGTGACAGAATGACCGGGGCGTTGTCGTTCTCATCCAGCACGGTGAGGAGCACAGTGGTGTTGGTGGACAGTGGTGGGTTTCCGCCATCCCGCGCCTGCACGGTGAAGGCGATCCGGCTCACATCCTCGTGGTCAAAGCTCCTCAGGGCGTAGATGGCTCCGTTTGATGGGTCAATGGTGACGTAGGTGGAGATAGGACTTCCCTGGATGAGCACATCAATGACGCTGTACGTCACTTGTCCGTTCGTCCCTAAATCGGGATCTGAAGCCACCACAGTCATGAGGTAGGCCCCCGGGGAGTTGTTCTCGGACTTGAACACTTCGTATCTGTTCTTTTCAAAGTGCGGGGGGTTGTCGTTCTCATCCAGCACCTGCACTGTGAAGTGTTTGATGGTGGACAGGCTTGGCGAACCCCTGTCCTCGGCGATGACGGTCAGGCTGTACTCGGACCTCTTCTCACGGTCCAGAGACACGTTGGTTAAGATCATGTAATTCCTCTCATAAGTCTTCTGCAGGCGGAAGTGGCCGTGCCCGTGGAGCCGGCACACCACCTCCCCGTTCACCCCAGCGTCGTTGTCGTCCACCCTGACCAGCGCGATGAAGGTGTCCACGGGAGCACCTTCTGAGATGTAGGCCACCTCCTCCTTCCCCGGCGTCATCAGGTTTATGTTGATCTCAGGTTTGTTGTCGTTCACGTCTGCAACCTTGACCACGATTTTGCACAGTCCCGGGATGGAGTTGGGCCCCATATCCTGAGCTTGAACGTCCAACTCGTAGGAGGCAGTGGTTTCATAGTCCACCTTCTTTATCAGTGTGATGTGTCCGGTTTCTGGGTTGATTTTGAAAGTTTCCAGGATCTTTGGCGAGACGTGGCTGCTGAACGAGTACACGATTTTACCGTTCGTCCCTTCATCCGGGTCTGTGGCGTTCAAATCGATGATGAGAGTCCCGATTGGTGAGTTCTCCAGCAGGTTCACCACGTACGCTTGCTCGTCAAACGCTGGACTGTTATCGTTGGAGTCGGAGATGCTGATTTTGAGTAAGGTCGAACCGGACTTGGGCGGCACGCCGTTGTCCGACGCCGTGAGCAGCAGCTGGTACGCGGGCTGGGACTCTCGGTCGAGCTCGCGCATCACCACCAGCTCCGCGTACTTGGCCCCGTCCGTGCGCGTCCTCACCTCGATCCGGAAAAAGTTGTTGGGCGCCAGGGAGTACGCGTGCAGCGCGTTGTCCCCAACGTCCGCGTCCACGGCACCGTCCAGCGGCATGCGCGTGCCCACCGACGCGCTCTCGGAGATCTCCAGGGGCACGACTGCGCGAGAGAAGTGCGGCGCGTTGTCGTTGATGTCCAGCACCTCGACCTCCACGTGGAACAGCTGCAGGTGCTCCGTGGGCAGCGTCACCACGTCGAATTCAATGGTGCAGTTCAGGTTCTTCTCGCACAGCTTCTCGCGGTCAATTTTGGTTGCGATGCTGATCTCGCCGTCCTCCTCGCGCACCGAAAGGAACTGCGTGCTGCCCCGTTGCATGGCGCGGAAACGAAAGCTCAGAGAAGCGGGCAGTTTGGCCAAAACACCGGAGACGTCCTCCTTTAACCGCGCGATCACGCTGCCCACTCTCTGCTCCTCGTAAACTTTATATTTCAAAGTCTTCCCGTGCGCCGCTCCGCAGAAAACCGCGGCCAGGAGCAGCACTTTGTATAAAAACAGATCTCCTTTGCGTGCCTTTGGTGTTGCGCCCATCTTTATCCTCTTTTTGTGGCTCCCAGACAGGTCAAATCTTCTCACAAGTCTGGCTTCATGTCGTTACTCCACTCCGCCGTGCGTAAAATCCAGCCAAAAATGAACTCACAACGAAATAAATACTAAATAAATAAGTAAATCTAAGTAAAAGGCCCAGTCTTAATGCTGATAAAGCGGCAGACACACAGAGTTTTGCGCGTCTCTCTCTCCGCGTCCGTCCGCGCTGCCGCCTGTTCGTGCGCCGAATGAGAGAGAGTGCGTCTGGAGGAAGAAAAGGCGCAGCTTTCTCCAGGTCTTTGTGAGCGGGGAGAGAGAGAGGGAGCGAGAGGGAGACGAGGGGGAAGGGGTCGCTCCAAAAAACCCGCCCCCCTCTCTCTGCAGAATGTGCCTGGAGCGGGGGCAGAAGGCGCACGGAGCTATATACAATTCAAAGCGTGTGGCGGAACAACAATGGAATGATTTGGGTCTTTTAACAAAACTCCGGGTTGACCTGAGGCAGACGTGCATTGTTGTTTTTTAGACTTTCAATCCGCAGCGTGTGCCGCCGACGTCGTGTTTTCTTTGTGCTGCGCGTAAAAAGAAAAAAAAGAAGTTTTAATCCCACAGTTTTGATCACGGGGAAGTGGAAAAGCAATGTGCCAAGTCACAAAAAGACAAAGGAACATAAACGCTGGCGTCTGGAGCAGACGTAACATAAAAGACAGTATTTCGTGTTGATTTTAGGAGTAAGTTATTTACATTCATCTGAATGACTCTGCATAGTGCATTTCTAACTCACTCGCAGTTTTTGAGCGACATTTCTCAAAGCTTTGCACACATTTGTTACCTACAAAGTGCAGCTGTTTTGGGAAAATAATCACACACCATGAGCTAATGTTAAGTCCAAGGTTTTCCCAACACATTCAGGGCACAGTGGGTAGAGTTCTCATATTTTAAAAAAGCAACAAGTGACCAAGCCTTTGAAAAAAAAGTGACCAGAAAAAGTGACCAGAAAAAGTGACTAAAATAAGCAAAGATAAACATTGTATGTCGCCTGTGAACGAGCGCCAAGGAGCTGAGCCTGGAGAATGGCTTCAGAACATTCATTAAATGTTAATAGACTTTATTTTAGTCATTACTGAGTCTATTGCTGTGAAACAGACATGAAAAAGGCTTAAAATCTTTATTTACGGGAAATGCTTTTTGATTCGATAGCTACCAGGTAATGCGGTTCTGATATACATTCATGCATATGTTTTGCACTAAAATGCATTGAAAATCCTCAACTATGAACAATTTCAATCATTATTTTCTTTCAACCTCTGCTTGAACCAATATGAAAAGTACAAACGTGCAAAAAAAACTAAAATATAAATACAATGTAAAAAGAGCAAACAAAATGTATTTAAATGTTCTAACTGTAGCTCCAGCCCCTCCCTGTGTGACGGCTTTGGGTGTCAAGCTTAGAGCACTATTTTTAACATCCGAAATCTTTATTTTTTTATTTTTAATCAGTTTTTTTACTTTCTTCTAAAACAGGTGAATCTTGATCCAGTTTTTGCATATTTTACTTCCAAATGCGCCTTCACAAGCAGCAACAAGTGTGACAACCAACCCTTGTGACAACCGCCCCGCTCCCCTCTAGCTATAGAATTTCAAAGCAAATGGTAACAATAATAGTTGAAAGAAGCGCTTTTCAACACAACTCTTTATGAAATAGGAGTAGGCAAATAAAGCTGGCACGGTTTTGTTCCCCTCGTGTAACAGTTTGCCCGGCGTGGTCTGTTCAGGCTTCTTTTCTTACACATAATCCAGGCGCAATTTGAGTCTTGTGTGGAATATTGTCAGAGCAAAGCTGTAATTAGTGTTTTGAGAAGCCCAGGTCGGAAACTTCTCGTTGGTTTCTGTCGGGCGAGTGTTACCCAGTGAGGAAGCGAAGGAGTGCGTCGTCTAGAAGAAGAAATAAATGTGAAACTCTGGTAAAACAGAACAGATATGTGTGTCAACGTGGTGCAGTGGTGTTTCATTGTTGTCTCTTTACTTTTCTGCCCTTTGTCTCTAAAATCCTTGAAAGAATTGTGATTAAACAGCTTTGTCGCCACCTGCAGGACAATAATTTATTTGAAGTTTTTCAGTCAGGGTTCCGTGCATACCACAGCACTGAAACTGCACTAGTTAAAGTCACAAATGATCTGTTATTAGCTGCTGATGATGGACAGGTCTCAATTCTGATTCTGTTGGACCTCAGCGCAGCGTTTGACACCATCGACCACAACATTCTACTGCAGAGATTAGAATGTGATATAGGTGTCAGTGGAACCGCCCTTAGCTGGTTTAAATCCTATCTATCTGATAGGTACCAGTTTGTTAATGTAAACCAGAGATCTTCCCCATGTTCTAAAGTAACCTACGGTGTGCCGCAGGGTTCAGTACTCGGTCCAGTTCTGTTCACTCTTTATATGCTGCCCTTAGGTATGATCATCAGAAAGCATGGCATTAACTTCCACTGCTATGCAGATGACACTCAGCTTTATTTATCAATGAAACCTGATCAGACCCATCAAGTAGACAGACTTAGTGCCTGCGTGAAAGACATAAAAACTTGGATGACTCTTAATTATCTGCTCCTTAACCCTGAAAAAACCGAGGTCATTCTGCTGGGCCCTAAGCACCTGCGAGACTCTTTATCTGACCAGATAGTTTCTCTGGACAATATCACTGTAGCCCCCAGCTCTACTGTAAGAAACCTTGGGGTCCTATTTGACCAAGATCTCTCGTTCAAAGCTCATATAAATCAAGCCTGTAAAACAGCCTACTCTCATTTGCGTAACATCAGCCAAAATTAGAAAAATCCTGCCCAGAGATGATGCCGAAAAACTCATCCATGCATTTGTCACATCCAGATTAGACTATTGTAACGCTCTGCTTACAGCGTGTCCTAAAAGCTCTATAAGAAGCTTTCAACTGGTTCAAAATGCAGCAGCAAGATTATTAACAGGTACTAGAAAAAGAGATCATATTTCACCAGTGTTGGAGTCTCTTCACTGGCTTCCTGTTGAGTTTAGAATCAAATTTAAAATCCTCCTCCTGACTTATAAAGCTATAAACAATATGGCCCCATCCTACCTCAAAGATGCAATAGTAGCGTACCATCCAAACAGAGCTCTTCGTTCTCAAAATGCTGGACTATTGTTAGTCCCCAGAGTCTCTAAAAGCACAGTAGGAGGTCGAGCATTTAGCTACCAAGCTCCTATGTTATGGAACCAGCTCCTGTTCATGTAAAAAGAGGCCGACACAGTCTCTACATTTAAGACCAGGCTCAAAACGTTCCTCTTTGAAATAGCTTATGGTCAGGCCAGTTAGGAACAGAAATAAAAACCTACAGTTTTAGCTACGCTGCACTTGGAGCCACTCTGCTGGAGAAGTATGGCAGCTTGAACACTATCCTCTGGTTCTTCCTACTTTACCTATCAACAATATTTAATATTACTTCAACTGTAGTCTGTTCATTGCTGTTCACATGTTTCTCTTTCTCTCCACTTACCCGGGGAGTGGAGATCGTATTTTGCACACCAGGCGGCTGCTCCAGTGATGACCCCCCACCCCCACCTGTCTGGACGATCTAAGCGCCACCCGCCTGGACAGCTGGATTAGCCACACCTCGTCTGCCTGGACGAACTCCTTCTACTTTAGATGAACTGTTCCTCATCTCCTGCTGGAGGATCTCTCTACACTGGTGGACTGCTCCTCGTCCGCCTGGAGGAACTCTTTAAAGCCACCTCCCTCTTGAGTGGTTCTGGCTCCACAGTCCAAGTGGATGTCAGTCCTAGTTCATCTGCAGCCTGTCCGTCCGTGGGAGTAGGATCTCTCCTTCACTGTGGTTCTCCCCGAGGTTTCTACTTTTTCCCATGGGGTTTTTTTGTAGTTTTCCTCGCCGCGAAGGAGGGTCAAAGGACAGGGGCATTCTGGGACAGTTATCTGAACTGCTTTTACCTGTGGCCCATCGAGGCAACTGTTGTTGTGATTTTGGGCATTATAAAAATAAATTGATTTGATTTGATTTGATTTACTTTTTGTGCAACATTTGACCCTCAACTGAAACATAAAGCGAAACACTGCAGGTGAAGACGAAACAATCTGAAATTTAGAGGTACACATTTCAAACTTCTTCTGCAGCTTATTCATAAATGTAAGATTAAAGTATAATAAGTTATTTATAATGCAATGTTTTCAAAATCAGGCATTTTGGAAAATGTTACTTTTTTGTTAAATTTGAATGTGTTTAATGTTGTCGACATATGTACAGAAGGGATTTTAGATATCTTATTCAGTATTTGAGTAAACTAGATGTTACTGAAAATGGAATAAATCTTGTTTGGAGTTAGATTTAAACAAATCCTTGTATGATCCATCGAAATCTTTAATGGTGAGTTTGGTGTGTGCAGGAGCTACTTTAAGGCTGATCTTTATGTCTCTGTGGGAGAAAAACACAACTGGAGAGAACGGCCTTTGAAGTTACAATGTCCCAGAGAAATCAAAGGATGACGTGGATTAAATCATCTTTAGGTGCAGTAGGATGTTGTTTTGTCATTTCCAGGGGAAAGCTTACAGTATGTGTCGACAGAGCAAACTGAAAACAAAAGGGACTACATTTTCACCTGTAATGATCAGGTAAACGCAGGTTTTAACGAAAATATAATGAATGAATCGTCATCAGGATAAATGAAATATCGATGTACATTTTTTGTCAATATCGCTCGCCAACTCTGTAACATAAAGAATTCTGAAGGCGGTGTATGTGAGTCTAAAAAGAGATCCAGCCAACAGGTGCTGTGATTTTAGTTCTTAAAATAGTCTGGTAAAATCTGGGTCAAGTAACACTCCAAGCCAGCGCTGACCATTAGTGCATCATTAAACATTGATAACCAATCGGAGGCACCAGTCTGGACTCCGTGGCCCTGGTGTCCCTGGGCTGGACCGCTGTCCCCGCTCTCGTCCTCTGCTCATGGCTGATGCATGAGCCATGTTTCCACTGGCTCTGGTACCGACGGCCAGGGCGCGATTAGGGTTCATCCAAACATAACAAATGTTTTCTATGAATCAAACCATAATCGCACCTGGATTCAACTTTTTAATCCTGATTCATGAAAAGATATTTTGTCATTTCCGGATAGTGGCTGTGAGACGTGGTTAAAGCTAGAGTAAACAGGAAAGTAATTACAGTTTTCTGAATTTATTTCACTTCTCTGCAAAACCTCTACGCCACGTTTTAACCTCTCTTTATGTAATGCATTGGCTTTGAATAATGTTAGATGTTTTATCACCTGGAAATATCAGATTTTGGGTCTTGACAGCGCCGTGCGTCGATGAACAGAAAACAGCAACTTGCTTTGCTAGCTTTGTTTTGCTAAACATGTGGGCTCAACATAGTTAGTCACAAGATCAAGTCAGCATAGCATCTGCTTTTTGCCTCTGAGTCTGTGTTCTCTGGTCAGTGCTGTGGTGTGAGCTAAAGCCCACCTGGAGCTGAAGAGAACCAGACCACTTTGGAGGCTCGTACCTTGCAAGGTCCACTTTGGATTAAACGGGCCACTTTCACTTTCAAGTTCACTTTCAGATCAAACCAATCCAAACGCGGCTATAGTCGTCTCTCCCTGATCAAACCAAATAAGCTGGGCTGGTCCCAGAGCGAGCCCATCTGCCCGAGCCCCAGAGCACCATCAGGGATCAAATACTTTTCAGCTGAATATTACACTCAGATCTGCATTTTCAAGACATAACTCTCATGGCACATCACCAAAAACTGTGAGAAGCCAAAACGAGTATGGAATAACATGCATGGACGAGCGGCTCAGTGGTTAGAACATTGTCATTGATTAGAAATCCCATCTCGGATAAGTGAATGCTGTTGTGTCCTTGGGCAAAACATGCACCCACCTTGCCTGTGCATTAATGTGGTATGTGGGTGAGACTGGTGCTGATGGTGGTGCAGAGACTGAATTATGCAACTTAAACTCACAATAAAGTGTCGAGAAAGTGCAATTATTATTTTTATTCTGGAGACACAGTTAGTTCTCTGGTTCTCTGTGGAGGGCGTCATATCAACCAAACAAATGATTCGCTATTTTTGACCTTGCAATATAGATTCCTCATTCAGCCCTAATCACCGTCCAGCCCCTAGCCCCAGGGGTGCTCCCCCAGCAGCCCAGCTCCGGCTCCGGAATGTCCCTCAGCAGCAGCAGCAGAGGGATGTGGAGCGTCTGTCAGGGGCCCCATGCAGATATGACTCAGGGAGGGGGACGGAGAGGAGCAGCTGATCAAACACCACGAGTTTCCAGAACCATACGCAGATTTATTCAACCTCGGGTCATTACAAGTTTGGGGTCTTTTGTTTGAACGCAGCCCCATTTGGTCCCTGGGCCCCCAAACCCCTCATTTGAGCCAAGCCTCAGATAGAATTTTGTCTGTGAATAAAAAGTGCTATTGTCACATACAGTGTCACTTGGTAATGATATTTGGAACAAAGAATGCTGTCAGGATGAGGAATACAGCAATATAACATTTTGGGGATTTTTGGACATGGGTTTCCAATTATTAGACAATTTGCTGAAAAAAGACATCAAAGAATGGCATTCTCATGGACAAACAGTTACTTTGTGATCCCATAGCATGGCCTTTCTGTTCCGTGTGTAAATAGAAAACTACCTCAATTCATTGTCTTCAAATGACACCCAATATGAGCTCTGTATCTCAAACAGTTCACGTGCGGTTGCTAAATTGATGTATCCACATGTCCACAGACATCAGATTCAGATTTCCGGAAGATAATTCATTTTATCCATCAAGGAATTGCTACAATCCTGGCACAGTTGATGTTATATATACTGAATACTATATACTACTACTACTACTACTGCTACTACTACTACTATACTACTACTGAATATCATCTGAGTGAAATTGATGTGTTGTATATTTAAAAAAAAAAGTTTAACAGGGTTTAAAATGAGGGTGTGGTCACTATCAGATCCAGAAGAGCTGAACTGGGGCCAGAGAGGAGCTGATGAGCCCCGCGTGTGCTCCATGTGACGGCCTTCATGGTCATTAGACATTCCAGAGCGAGCCGTGGGAAGAGGCTACGCGCGCCGCCGCCATCTGCCTCCGAGCAAACACATGGACACGGGCCCCGGCGCACTCCAGGGGCCAGCACAGGGGCCACACGGCAGCCCGATCTGCATATGGCCACATCGCCACACTGTGTGCACGGGAGCAGGCCAGACAGAGCCAGGCTTACAGCTGTGTCCTGTGTGTCAGATGCCCTCCCAGCCCTGTAGGATCTGCAGGTTTGTGGTGTGTTCAGGTACATAGAGCAGCATGAGAGACCACTTTATACAACTTTCAGTGATTAGGTTCAATATGTGCAGTTTTCCTTTGGAACAGGTCTTAAAATACAATACAAAGGATGCACAAATACTATTTCTCTCTTCTGTTCCTGTTTAAGAGAAAGACAGCAGCACATTGTTCATGTCAAATGTCAAAATCAGAATTATTTTTATTCATCACCAAGAGGAAATTCTTTTTGTTACATACATGAAACCGAGCGGCAAAAGAAATACTTTAACCTGTTAAGCCCATGGGTTTTTAGAGGGTGCATAAGCCTTAACAACCTATCCAAAATAAATTCAGACTTACTCCAAAATTTATGAACTTCATATAGATAATCTTGGTCTCAATAGATAGCCAGGGTCTGAAGCAACACATTTCCATTCTCAGTTACATGAGGACTCTTATTATTTTTTGAACACAAGATGAAAAACCCAGGAGAAAAACTGTATTTTCTTTATCCTCGCCTATTATTTTCTTTTTCTAACTGTGATAACCATAATAATGTCTGTCAATAAATGCCCAACATACTATTACAAGCATTCAGTAACTACTTGACTACATGTGTGCAAAAAATTATGCAAATAGAACAAAGAATACACTTTTTATGAAGGTTGTTATAAGAAAAATACTAGGCGGACACAGTTTGGCACACTTTGGCACCAACTGTGCCAAAAGACTTAAAATCAAAACAGTTGTAAACAAAGACTTTTGGTGGATTTGATAGCATAGTTATGCAAAAATAAGTTAAAAAAAAAAAAAAGTCACAAACGCTGATTCTGATGTTTTTGAGTGCTGCTCACGCCGAAAGGTGAGGCTGCTCCGCTAAATTTTATGCAAAAAGATACGCAATCGGCGTAGAGCCTACACGTGTGTCCAAGATGCCGGAAGAATCCTTACGCGATGTAGAATGTAAACACACTTTCCTTTTTGACCGGGGTGCCGATTATTTGTGACCCGGTGGCGGATAACGCTGTATGAACGAGAGCGCATGGACAGCGCGTCACTGCCCGGGACTAGCTTACCTGCCTCGGAGCTAAAGGATAGCTTTTGTGGAGCGAGAATAAACGGATTATGTGGATGGTAAGGTGAGAAAGCAAAGGTTTTTACGTTCGTTGTGAAAAGTTTTTGTATTTGCTGACGTAACTGTGACGAACACGCAATGACACGCAGGCGAGTGAAATGTAAACATTGGCGCGCGGTGATTGTTTTGGGACTTATTTATTCGGAGGGATAGCAGACTCAGCTGTGTTATATATTTTTGGAAAGCTGTGTTTTTGTAGTTTTGTTTGACACGTATTTTGTCGGCGTGGTGAAAAAACACCGCGTGTGGTGTTGTGTTGCGTGTTGCCGATATCAATGTCACTCATTAACTTCATAACAATATACTTGTATATCTTAAAAACAGACACGTTTGTGACTTCAGGCAAATACAATGCAGTTTTATCAACGTTGTTATGTATTGGATTAAGGGCAATTAAAAGAAAATCTCTTGGCTACGTTTTATGACTTGTTTACATTCAAAAACGCTGCCGCACTCAGAACCCATACCGATATAGGTATGGGCGGGCTTAACAGGTTAAACATAAACATAATTAAATATCAGGTTCAACACAATTCAACACTGTCTTTTTATCAGCTAAACCTCCAGTAAAACAGAATACAATTTCTTCTGCTTATTGTACAGAATATATTTTAAAAATCGTGTTTGCTCTGATTCAGAACTCAAAGAGTCTCATTTCAGACCTGGTTTATAGCAGGTGGTACTCAGAACTAGAAAAAATATCTTATTGCATTTTTTCTGACCAGTTTAGTGATTCGATTTGTGACTAAAATATGAACTGACAAACTAATACAAGAATGACATGAATTTCAAAACATAATCCGAACCACAGTATTAGCCACTTATCTGCAAAATAAGAGGAGATTTTGTTGTTTGTGGAGGAAATGATGGTAAAAAAAAAATGCATTTTGCTCATTGCATCCATTCAAATTACAATTTCAATGTGATTCTACTGAATCTTGCAGCCATACTCAGAAGGTCAAATATGTTCTTAGGTAATACTTGATATAAAAAGCACCACTGTCCTCCTGCATTCAAGTCCCTCGTTTTCTACAATGTGAAGTCGCCCTATGAATGAAGGATTGATTTTCTGGGAGACATCTGCTGTAATAATCTGACACATTCAAAAAGAACAAAAATACACAGAACTGGAACTGAAAGACGAGTGTTATAACTTGGACTTGAAAAAGCCTGACTTCAAACACATTCCCAGTTCACCACACCAAGGGCCCTGAACAGCCGTCACCGTCCCAGCTCCGGCTCCACACGCCCGGGCTGCTTTTGGCTCCGTTCCCCTTCTCCGTGTCGCACCACACACTGTGTCATCTCCGTCTTCTGGTAACGCCGCACATCTGTCGTACAGTTGTAGCTTATTTAACTCATTAGTGGCTGAAAGCACCGTCACATGTGCTGCCAGCTCCGCTCTCTGCTCGCTAACGGCCACGCTCCCACAGTGAGCCTGACTCTGCCGCGGCCCCCCGGTCAGCCCTGTCAGCCCGGTCAGTGGTCCGCGGCCCAGCGGAGGAGGAGGCTGTGCTGGGAGCGGGGCCCGGCTGCTGTCACCGCTCCCGGGATAAGCTGACACGTCTGGTTCTAATCCGGTGGAGCCGCGCTGGAGTTAAGAGCAGAAGAATCTTACACGGGACTCAAGTTGTAGCAGCGGAATTAAAGGGACTAAGATAAGAGAAGAGAGACCAGGCCGGGACTGTCAGACTGCTGCTGGTTGTGATTACTATGCTGTAAAAACTGAATATATGCTGCTTGTTATGTCAGAGTTACTCAAACGTCAGAATATGGTTATTCATTTGGGTAAATTGATTTGATTTAGTTCAAGAAAGATTTGTATCGTCCAACAGTCTGGAAGGAAGGTAAATGCTCATCACCATCTGTTTAAAGGTGCCCTGGAACTGCACTGAGCACTGACGTAAACAAAACAAAAATAAATTAAACATGAAAATGAAAGTATTGGTGCAAATCACAAAGATTAAAGTATTCAAAAAGTTACACTGGACTGGAATCCAAAAGGGAAGAAACTACTACGTCTTTTACTTCCAGCTGTGGTAAAGGAAAATAAAAGTACAAAAGTAAAAGTACTGTGCTTAAGTAAAAGTTATCATAGGTCTCATTCATAAAGCACTCAGAACATCGAGGCTTGGTGCTCAGAGAAACAAGAAATGAGCAGGTTTGAGGAAGTTTGTTCACTTTAAGTATGCACACATGAGAAGAAAGAAAACGTTCTTTTTACAATTTTACTTTTAACTCTTACTTCACTACATTGAGAGCAGGTGTCTGTACTTAATACTTCACCACATTTTTGAACTGGACTGAAAAGCATAAATACTTGTCTTTATGGTTTGAGATGGCACACAAACAAAATATACAAATAAAAACAGATAGACAAAATTATAATCAAAAATCAGCACAATTCTTCAACAGCAGACATACCAAGAAAGTAAGAAACAGTACTTTTACTTAAGTAACCAAACTGACTACTTCCACTCTGCTCTTAATGTGAGAGGACTGAAAGCCACATCTGGCTCAGCTGCGTATCTTTGCACATTTTGGATTAATGTCTCTCCACGGGCCGAGTGATTTGAGCATGTCTTTTCTCATTTCCTGAGTGCATGTAGTGCCTTCTGCTCAGATGGTCAGTGTGCTCCGGACTGCAGGCAGGAGGCAGGAGGCAGGAGGCTGGGGGCTGGGGGCTGGGGGCTGGGGGCTGTGTGTGGGGGTGACTCTCCCCTCAGGGACCATAAAATCACTGAAAGGACTGAGGGTGCGTGGCCAGGGGGCTCGCTAACTTTGTCATTGAAATGAAGCAGGAGATGTGAGTGACAAAGGCAGCCAGCAGGTGGACAGGGGGTGGACAGGACCGGACCCAACCCCCCAGACCGTCAGACCCACCAGACCCCCTCCCCCCGGGCAGCAGACCCCCTTTTCAGGCTCCAGACATCCTCCTGAGACCTGCTGATCCACCAGAGCTACGCGGCACCGGGGGAGGGGCCCTTAAACAACCCCTGCACTGCAAAAAGTCACATCTGTGGAAGGTGAAAATACTTCAGTTAAAGGTGCTGAACCTGTGACTGAAAAAGTTCTGTTAGACAGGACAGTGGAACTTGAAATGTGGATGAGAGAGGGACAGGACATGCAGCCAGAGTCGAGGCATGTGTGCTATCCACTCCACCACCGGGCAGCACAGACCAAGTTCAGAAGTTGTTTGTAAGCACTTTTCATAACTTCAGAGTTTACGGTCACGGTAAAGCTATCGACAACTAGCACGCTAACAGCACAGTGTGAGCATGCCTCCCCCTGACGGGCTGGAACCCTGACCCACAGTTCTGACCCACAGTTCTGACCCTCAGTTCTGACCCACAGTTCTGACCCACACCTGCAAACCTGTTCCAAAGCTCGAAACTTAACAAAACGACTTGTTCTTGAACCCAACCTTAATCTTAACCAATGCAAAGTGGGGCTTGTGTGGCAGAACTGAGTTGTGAAAATATATGACGCGGTTTTCAGAGAATAAAAGAGAATAAGATTTTTTATACCTGAACTTTGTGACCTGTGATCCTGTACTTTTATCCCTGTGTTGTGCCTTACTACATACATTATTGTGATGCGTTCCTGAAATTCCTTTTTGCTGTGTGTTAGTTTTAACCGGACCTTTCTCCACTGACTCCAATGAAGAAAGAGAAAGCAATGAGGAAAAGGACTTCAATTCTGGTCTCACTCAGTGTCAAACTAACTGTGATTAAAGTGATGCCACTGGTCTGATCTGTGGAGGGGAGACCCTGTAAAACTAGTAAAAACAAAACTTTAAAAAAACAACAACTCTAAACTGGCTGAAGAAACTTAAATCAACATTCTGGATTGGTTCTCTGAATGTCTTTTTTTAGATTGTTTGTTTTTTTGTTTGTTTGTTTTTTTCTCAATGTATAGGCGAGATTGATTAAGAAAATAATATCCAGAAATCCAGACATAGTTCGATGAATGGATCACATGTCAGCGCTCCTGAAATAGCGCGTGTGCAGAGCTCTGATTGTGGATGCAGAAATGCGAGTCTGAGTCTGAGGAGGGGAGGGGCGGCTCTTTGTGAAGGCACGCGAGCATCTGCCACCCTCCTATTAGCATGCTGTTAGCGCGCACACATTAGCACGCTGTTAGCTCACCCGACACGGGCGGAAAGGGCTTCAGAGCCGCTCCACTGCTGCTGACACAGGCGCACGACAGACGCTTTTATCACTTTTGTTTTTGTCACGTCATATAAGTGTGGGCCTATTTAAAGATGCCCTATGGAACTTTTATTTTGATGGAGGGTCTAACTAAAGGCAATTAACTAACTTCTCCTGAGGGCTGTGGCATCTGACCACCACAGGAATATAACAACAAGTTCTACATTAGGTTTTTGTGAAAAATCAAAAACAAAAGGCTTCAACAACATTTTCTGCTGAACCAAAACTGAACCAGAATTAAACTAGGACTAGATTTGTCCCCACTGGATCTGAACCAGGACTATTGCAGAATTAGGGTGTGTTAACACTTGTACTTGTTTGGTACCAGTTTACTCCTGATGTAGACTTCATTTTGGTTAAACCCTGGCCTCGTTTAGGTCTGGATTTAGTCACAGTCTAAAACTGATGTTTGTGTAAGTGTGAACACACCCTTAAACCAGACTAAACCAGTAAAGAAGAGAAAATATATCTTTTAATATTTTGAAGATCTATGAGCTGTGGGCCGTATTATATCATTTGGAGTGCCTGATCTGGCCCGCAGGCCTTAAGTTGAACTTTATGCATTATAAAGGTTTTCAAATTTGTAAAGAGAAGAGAAGTTACTTTTGACCAACTGGGTCAAGTTTTCTGGCTGTGAGGTCTGTCACCTGTTTTTGATCTTGGAGATGTTATTACTTTGCCTGAAATGTAGGGCATTAAATGTATCTATTTGTACTGAAACATTTTCTTTCATTTATTTAATTACTTTATTTTTTACTTTCATTAAAAAAACCTCCTCCACAGACATGACCTGTAACTTTCCAGGTTTCAGCTTGTCTCCATGGATGTAAACACTTTTAATCAGTAATATTTCAGACCCAGAAATGTTACATAGAGCATGACGGATTCTTGTGACTTTATGAACTTACAAATATTGTTTTCATGTTGAGTGCTTCTTTAGCAGAGATCAGAGCGCTCCACATTCAGCCCTGAGTTGTGTGATTAGCTGTGGAGTTTCTGCAGCCTCCTCACTCTGTCATCTCTGCCACAAACAGGTTCAGACTCTGATCTACAAAGACAGAGCGCAGGCGGCTGCTGGAACAGGGGCTAATTGGATGTTTGTCAGAGGACCAGAGCTAACTACGACGACTCAGACACTGCACCCCCAATACCCTCCAAGCCTTTGTCTGTGGAGCACTCCTGAAGCAGAGCAAGACAATGGAACACAAGTCAGTCTGCAGCAGGGACCATCATCTGCGTCTGCTCCTCAACCAGTCAGTCCACCTCCAAACACTTGGCAAACAGTGCTCTTGTTTCCCAGTGAAGTGACCTCTTCTAGTGTATTTGGAGAGAACTATATAAAGTTTATGAGCAAGTTACAAATCGAGTTTGTATCTTAGTGGAGCAGAAATCAAATTGTAATAATGCATTAACGCAAGACACAACTAATGTTTTCAATTTTTTGGTCAGTTTGGTCTCTCAACATATTGACTTTCATGTGGAAACAACAATCTTGTCCAATCTGCTCCTGATCCTGATGATTGATTGATGATTTAATCTACTTCATACATTTCAAAGGGACATGGAAACTACAGGAGAAGTTTCAAATTGAAAATTGAAATTTAAGATGTTTTCCTGTTCACCTGCAGTGTCTCGCCTTAATGTTGTGAGGGTTTTTGAATTCCTCAAAGTCAGACTTTTGTTAAAGCACATGGGAAACTACACAACCAGCAAGAAATGTAAAACTCTGGTTTCTCTTAAACATTTGGAACATAATATCACTAGAGGACAAATCACAGAGGTGGGACGAGACATAATTCCCACAAGAAGAAACAAGACACGAGATAAAGTGCACGATAATAGGACAAGAGCAGATTCTGACATGAGTAGTAAATCAATTGTGTCATCCAGTCCACAGTTTTGTTCTCACAGTTCATGAGTCATTTTGTTGATTTATTTTTTATTTTTTGGAAGTGCACCTTTTGAAGCTTCTCAAAAGGTGTAACTCAACAGCACTGTAACCCTTGTTTGTCCAATCCAAATGTGAACACACTTGTGCACAATGTGGCATGAGATCTATCCAGTCCATAAAGACATTTCAAGATCACTTTTGCAAATGTAAATCAGTGACACTGTAATAAATATAGAAAACACAGTGATAGATCAGAACTAGATCAGTTCTATGCCGTACTATCAAACATTCTATGCAGAGCTATAACACACAGGTGACAGACTCTTCCCCAGAAACATTATGTAACAGAGCCAGGTCCTGGGCCTGAAACGTTCCACAGTCAGTGCACTTTTAGACGGACGACTTGTTGAAGCGCTGAACTTGCAGAAAGCCCACTCTTGTTCTAAATCCAAATGGTTAGCGGCACATAATTGCACCCTGCCCACTCTGAGTAAATAAGCTGCTTCTGCTCCTCACACACGCAGAGCAGTCATTAGTGCTTTGTTTACACTGGGAGAGGCCCCGTGCTGAGGGCCCCGTGCTGGGTGAGGGCCCCGTAGTGTGCGGTGCTGCTAGCCTTTCTCTGGTGCTCATCAGCTCACTGTCCCTCACGCGGCGGCTCCAGCAGGGGTGAGTGTGAGGGCGTCTCTGGTGCTCTTCTGCGTCTGAAGAGCAGGGGCCCGGCACGTGGGGGGGTGGTGTAGTCTCAGCGTTTCGACATAAACTTTAGCTGGAAATGGAAATGAAATAAGCGAAACCCAACAACACCACCGGGATTTGACCCGCAAAATAAAATAATGAGGATAAGGACACACAAGTTTGTTCTTGATGGAAAGAGGCAAGATTCCAATTCTATGAAAAAGGTATAATTTATTTAACAACTGGTAGATTAAACTTAAATAGCAGAGCGAGTGAAACGCAGTGTCCACTAAATATTTGCATAGTCCTTTACATGTATCCACTGTCCATCGTAATGAAACCTTTTTATGTTCCTTGTTGACACCATTGGAGCACAGGTGAGAAGGAGGAAAGGCATGGCAACGCCTCTAAACCCAAAAAACTGCGAACAAATTGTTTTAGCACTGAACGTACCACGTGCGGGGCTATGACGGCTGAACCACAGCACCCCATCAGCGGAGATCATGTCGGAGCATCGACGTCAGCACAGCCAGGAGACAGGCCACGGCACTGAACCACAGAAGCCACAAAGCATCGACACGTTACTGTCAAACTAAAGAACCCTACAAGCACTACCTGGAGAGGGGAGGGCCCCAACACACAGGGACCAGGAAGTGTGTAGGTCAGAGGCCGAACAACACAACAGAAACACTTTTTACAGGTTGACAGGCATTGAGAGTAGCCAATAGGAACCATTTGTGAGAGTACCATGGTCCGCCCGCAGACCAAATTGCCACAAAAGTATATTACTGCATCCATCAGCGTGCTGTGGTGTTTTGGCTGAAGTTCAAGCATTGCAAGTGAATGAACAGCAAAATGAACACAAATGTGCAAACAAATTGCTATAAGATTTTGTTGGAGAATTTGCATAGAAAGTTAGTGTGCTTTCATACCTGCAGTGTTGTCCTACGCTCCTAACCTGGCTCTGCCACATGAATTCTGTTGATATTTGTGAGTTCACAAACCCTTCAGAATCCATCTGGGCGTGTGCCGCTGTCAGGGCTGCACCGGCCGCTGTGTGCTGGACCAATCACAGCGCTGCATTGGGATTTGGGCGAAAGTCAAAAGGACAAACCTGAACAAACATGGCGGCACTGACGTATGTACTTCGGCCTGTTTCAACACATTTAAGGACTATTTTGCTTTTGAAAACGTGCACATAGAAGTGCTTTGTGCATTTGAGGACATTACATTGTGCACTTTCCCGACGGTTTTCGGCGAGAGCCGGTCCATACTGACAGTGTAGAACTAAACTGAGAGTGATTCACATATCGCTCTGGCGTGAGCAGGTTACTGCATTCACTCTCTCATGCTCAACTAGAGGAGGAGGAAACCTATGCAGAATGCAAACTCCACACAGAAAGGCCCCGCGCCGCCCGGGATTCAAACTCAGGACCTTCTTAACTGTGAAGGGAGAGCGCTAAGCCCTGCCCACTAAAGGGGAGTTTAGAGTATCTTCTTCAGTCCCTCCGACAGAGAACTGTGAGCCTTATATCTGTCTGACTCTAACACACTGCAGGTGTTTACTGTAGGGGCTATTTGCTGTTAGTTAAACAACCAGCTTTGAGAGTAGTTTGAAGAGAAACGATATGCTTTACAAAAGCACTGTTTGCATTATCCTCTGCTTATAAGTGTTGACTACAGAAAATTAAAGTTAAACCAGTGATTTTCAGGTGTTTATTTCGTTGAGTGAATTATCCTCTGACAAGTACAACAGCCTCACATTAGATTCTGTTTATAAATTAAAGTGTATTTCTCACGAACATCTCAGAGACATTTTTGATGACGTCAGATGAATCAATAATCAATTTAAGGGTGAAACCAACACAATTTATTCTCTTGCAGTTTAAGCTCACTTGTGCGACGTAAGGGTCACTAATGTTTTATCTGATTTGTTTTTAAGCTGTATTATTATTTACAGCTTCATTTAATGACATAAATAAACTCCAAAAGCTAAACGTCAGGCTCTTTCATGACCGGTCTCACTCACCTACCAACTAATCTCAGCTAATTTACTCACATGGTGCAGGAGCTCTATAGATAGAGCAGTCTGTACGAGTGTTTTAGATTTACATTTCCACTTCCAGTTTTTCAATGTGCACTTGAAAAATCCTTTTGCGTTTGGCAGATGCCTGGACTGTCTACCATTGGGCCTGTGCTGGGCCTGTGCTGGGCCTGAGGGACGGCCAGGTGTGCCTTAAAACTTTCCAATTTCAGTCAAATGATTCACACACCATTTCATTTAACTATTTGCCATTTGGTGTTCCCTGAGCAAATGTATGAACCAGAAAAGAAACAAAACCAAAACAACTGCATTAATCCAAATCCAAAGAGCCACACAGGCACAGATACTTTCCAAAATGCTACAATTTGAACAAAACAAAAAACGTGAAAAAAAAAAAAAAAGGCTAAAAGCTATTATTCAACAGTCAAGCAATGATTTCTATGGCATATTGAGACTTTTTGAATGTTTTTAGCTTAAAGTCGAACTATGAAACATTTTTACCTCATTAAAGTCTTTTTAAGTCCGTGTGGTGGTGGAGGATGTATTTTTGGGGCACCTGAAGCCCCCGCCGTCGCCCCCTGCTGTCTCTGGGCCGACAACCTTCTTACAACATTTACACCGACCCGAACACAACTCTCTTGACAAACCTTGGCTCTCTTCTCAAATTTGGCAACATGAAATGTTTTTGTATGTGATTGTACTTCCTTATTTCCATAAAAAAGCTTTTGCGGCTTTTCACTAGCCGTGTATTTTCACAAGAGATCTGCAGGGGGAGCTCTGTCGCTGATGTTACTTAGTTCTGCTTTAAATAAAGAATGAATGAAATATGGTGACTGAAGGCTCTTTGTTCTTTGTTATAAAATGTCTTTCATATTCATAATATGACTACAATTATTGTTTTCATTGTTGACTACAATACTATTAGGCATTTCATTGTTACAGTCCTGCTAAAGCTAAAAAACATGGTCATACTAACTGTTTCCAGTTTTAAAGCTGCTGTCTTTGAAAAGTGAAACACAGAGCTGGTGGTGGTGCAGTGGTTTAGGGCGATGCACATGTGTGGTTGAACTAAACAAAACTAAAATAACTCATTTACAAGTAGAAGTCAGGTGCCCCAACTTTAACAAGTCAATAAATCTATACTATCTACCAAATACTATTTTCTTCGTGTAGACGTACTTTTTCTGCTGTGTTGTGTGTCTTGGCAGAATGTTTTGACACATTTAGTCCATCTCCTCGCCGTGTTTCTTCTGCTCATTCTGCTGAAGTGGTCGAAACTTCAGCCTCTCTTTGTGCTGTTGAAACAAACATTCCTGACTGGACTCTAACGTGTTCCATCTGTCCTGTCGTTCCTTCAGCCTTTGGAAAGTCTCACGTTTGAAACATTGATGAGCGACAAATTGGAAGCGTTTTGTGGTTAGCTCAGCACGGCTCTGTCTGCACAGAGAGGTTAACGCTTCGGAGTCTTTGTTCTAAACATGTCTCAGTGAGTGGTTGATCATCAACTCTCGCTACAAGACAAGAAAGGCATTGTTTAACTGACTTCAGCTCAGTGTTTTGAGTGGTTTCGACTGGGCCCCTTTAGTTTATAGGTCTACATTCCAAACTTGTTTTAACATAGTTTTAAGTGATATCCTTTTCTGTAGCTCAATCCCTGCTCTCATCAGTTCATACTGTAGTTGTGTCCTTTGTCTGTGTGAAAGCGTTATTGTAATTGGTGGCTTTAGCTCTGTTCATATGGGTGTTCAGATAAGCTTTACCCTGGGATCTTGAGTAAATTGTATATTAATCATTGTCAGTGTTTTTTGTCCCGTGTGAATCATCCATGTTTGTAAAAATGTGATGCTCATGTCTGTGATTTGGACTGTTTTTAATCCGTGCGTTAAAGTTTATATCGATTTAAAATATGTTCAGGTCCATTTTACATCCTAATCTAAACTAAATTCATATTGTTAAAGGGCCTGTACCTGATTTTTATTTACTATAGTTGATATAAACTCTCTTTACATCACACATTGCTTTCCATGAAAAAGTGACTTCATGGAAAGACACTGGGTTTGTAATGTATAATCTGCATATTATAAATGCACTTTGTTGGGAAAGAACTAGTGCAGAAGAGTTTGCCGGGGTCACATCTATTCAGCCAATCAGGCATATTGTATGAATCATGGGTAAATAACAGCTTAACACTATCCCACACTGCGATTCTCTGTCATGGTGCAGTTTCAAAAGTGTTGAAAGCAATTTGTAAAGAGAGTTAGAGTTAGAGGAACGATATGGAAACCACTGCATTAAGACTATTCCAGACAGTCGTTTGTGAGTCATGGAGCAACACTGAGTGAAAGGAAGGACTATGTGGGTGGGGCAATTTATATATATATGACCTGAGACTCTTTTGTGAAAGCTTAGTTGCTTTTGGTGAAAAGTTTGGACCGTGGGGTTGTGTCAGCGTGAATGGATTGAAAGAGATATGCTACAGGCGTTTCGTAAATAATGTAAAGGCTGTGGGTTCAAGTCCGGCCCTCGACATTTGCCGACTTTATTCCTTCCCCTTTCACTCTGCGATTATCCGGTCTAATAAAGCCTATGGGCTGGAAAAACCTAAAAAAAAAATAATAAATCTTATTGCAATGCCACTACATGGTATAGAGAGGGATTGCTACAACGCTAAAAACAAACCTAAAATCGTTGAAAATAGAAAGACCTACAGCATGGATGAATTAATAGGTTCTCGCTTTATTTAAATGATTTTACCAGTTCATCCTGAATAAAGGCGGTAAAAACAAGTGAATTACTGTTATTGCTGATCCTGTGCGAAAAACAAAAACGTCATGAGGTAATTTCAACCTTACAGACGTAAAACTGATCCTGTGCACATAGGGTTTCAGAATACACACTTCTCCGATACTTTGAGGATGTGAGTCTAGACACAGGGTTCATCTCCCTGAAGAGATGTGTGTGTGACTGACAGGTGGATTAGCCAATCAGGGACATGCATGGTCAGTCCATGTCAAAACAAACATTGGCTGCTTCTGAGGAAAAAAGAAAGGACAAAATATCACAAGGATGAAAAACATCACGTATTTCTGCAGAATCAGTGAGCGAAGCACAAAATGCTATTATACTGACATCACATAAATAATGACGACCAATGAACTGATGTCAGCCAATCAGGGACATCTGTCTGAGACACAGGGGAGGAGGAGGTGCCCAGATGTACAGCATACACAGAGAACCAGCCCTGACCCCAGGCCCGTGTTAGTACTTCAGTGTTAGCAGAAGTAGTACTATGTGCAGTATTTTACTCCATCGACTAATAACTTTCATGAGATAAGACCATTTCTTTTACTTCACATAATTTATAACTACCATTTAGAAGAAGAACATTAAAAAAAAAATCAAATTATATCAACATATAGGCAGTATGTGCTCTGAGCGTTAACAATTATTGTCGACAATTATGTGGACAGTCAAGCCATTACTTCCAGTCATTTAGAGTTTGGATAAATAGAGAATATGTTTTTGGACATTTTGATTCAATAACATATAGTTCAGAGAACATTTTCAAGATTACAATTATGTTTATAGTCACGCTTAGACAATGGCAGTACTGTAGTCCAGCAAAATCAGCAAAGTCTTCAGATGTAGTGAGGATGGAGGTGAATGACTCAAACAATGTGAAGAGATTTGTCGATGTTGAAAGTCAAAGCTTTATTTTCATAATTAGAACTCAAGTCATTTCATTCATGTGGATTGTATTTCTGACAGTGTATTGTGAGAGCCAAAGGCCACAGAAGCAGCAGGTGAGTGTGCAGAGTGAGGGTGGAGAGTGGATCACAGCGCCGCTCTGACCCAGCCCTGAGAGCCCCGGGACAGCCCTCTGTGACGGACACACGTCTGGCATATGTTGCATGGACACCTGAGCCTTGTTTTTCAGAGGCACAAAGGCTGCGGGTTCTACGCCCAGGTTTGACACAGCGCGCCTCAGTGTAACTGGAGCTTCTCCTGTGTTAGCGCCGACACACCCTCCATTCGAGGCCCATTCTGAGCCCATTGAGGAGACGTTCAAAGGGCTGTGTGATCTGCTCCTCCAGGACTGCGCTCAGGTTCAGCAGGAGACACCACTGTTCACTGACTCACTCTAGATTTATCTTCAAATGACTCATTTGACTTGTCATTTAGACTTTCATTTGCTCATGCACATATTCAGTAACACAGACTATGACTCTTAAAGCTCTTTCAATTAAAGTAAAACTGAAAATCCAGAGCCCTGTGAATTTTGGCATAAATAATAAGAGCAGCTCTAGTGTCATGAGTTCAACTCCATCTCTTACACTCTGCTGAATGTCCTCCCCTCTCTCTCATCCCTTTTCACTCTACACTGTCCTGTCTCCTAAGGCCAAAAAATACTTTTGAAAAATAAGGTCCACAGTGGCTCTGGAAGCCACTTTACCAGGTACAGACCCAAAGCAGGTCCACATGGTGACAGTGAGGCAAACGCAAAGAAGAGATTTTATGGTTTCATTCTTTAATTCTTGCCAAGAGTGGTATGATGTGTATGGTGTGTATGACGTGTATGTGATGTATGGTGTGTATGGTGTGTATGGTGTGTATGATGTGTATGGTGTGTATGGTGTGTATGGTGTGTATGGTGTGTATGACGTGTATATGATGTATGGTGTGTATGGTGTGTATGGTGTGTATGACGTGTATCTGATGTATGATGTGTATGGTGTGTTTGGTGTGTATGGTGTGTATGGTGTGTATGATGTGTATGTGATGTATGGTGTGTATGGTGTGTATGATGTGTATGTGATGTATGATGTGTATGGTGTGTATGATGTGTATGGTGTGTTTGGTGTGTATGGTGTGTATGGTGTGTATGACGTGTATGTGATGTATGGTGTGTATGGTGTGTATGATGTGTATGTGATGTATGATGTGTATGGTGTGTATGATGTGTATGGTGTGTTTGGTGTGTATGGTGTGTATGGTGTGTATGACGTGTATGTGATGTATGGTGTGTATGGTGTGTTTGGTGTGTATGGTGTGTTTGGTGTGTATGGTGTGTATGGTGTGTTTGGTGTGTATGACGTGTATGTGATGTATGGTGTGTATGGTGTGTATGGTGTGTATGGTGTGTGTGTATGGTGTGTATGACGTGTATGTGATGTATGGTGTGTATGGTGTGTATGGTGTGTATGGTGTGTATGGTGTGTTTGGTGTGTATGGTGTGTTTGGTGTGTATGGTGTGTATGGTGTGTTTGGTGTGTATGGTGTGTTTGGTGTGTATGGTGTGTTTGGTGTGTATGGTGTGTATGGTGTGTTTGGTGTGTATGGTGTGTTTGGTGTGTATGACGTGTATGTGATGTATGGTGTGTATGGTGTGTATGGTGTGTATGGTGTGTATGGTGTGTTTGGTGTGTATGGTGTGTTTGGTGTGTATGGTGTGTATGGTGTGTTTGGTGTGTATGGTGTGTATGGTGTGTATGGTGTGTGTATGGTGTGTATGGTGTGTTTGGTGTGTATGGTGTGTTTGGTGTGTATGGTGTGTATGGTGTGTATGGTGTGTTTGGTGTGTTTGGTGTGTATGGTGTGTATGGTGTGTTTGGTGTGTATGGTGTGTTTGGTGTGTATGGTGTGTATGGTGTGTATGGTGTGTTTGGTGTGTATGGTGTGTATGGTGTGTATGACGTGTATGTGATGTATGGTGTGTATGGTGTGTATGACGTGTATGTGATGTATGGTGTGTATGACGTGTATGTGATGTATGGTGTGTATGACGTGTATGTGATGTATGGTGTGTATGATGTGTTTGGTGTGTATGGTGTGTATGGTGTGTATGGTGTGTATGACGTGTATGTGATGTATGGTGTGTATGGTGTGTATGATGTGTATGGTGTGTATGGTGTGTATGGTGTGTTTGGTGTGTATGGTGTGTATGGTGTGTATGGTGTGTATGACGTGTATGTGATGTATGGTGTGTATGATGTGTTTGGTGTGTATGGTGTGTATGGTGTGTATGACGTGTATGTGATGTATGGTGTGTATGGTGTGTATGATGTGTATGGTGTGTATGGTGTGTATGGTGTGTATGACGTGTATGTGATGTATGGTGTGTATGGTGTGTATGGTGTGTATGGTGTGTATGATGTGTATGGTGTGTATGGTGTGTATGATGTGTATGGTGTGTATGACGTGTATGTGATGTATGGTGTGTATGGTGTGTATGGTGTGTATGGTGTGTATGGTGTGTATGGTGTGTATTTGATATAGTGTGTTGTGCAGCTCTGAGCAGCGCTGTAATAACCTCCCTGTGGGACAATGTGCTTTATCTTATCTGCTTAGTCTCGCTTCATGTTTAATCAATAGAACTAATCAGTAAATCAATAGTGAAGATAAATATTATTGATTGTATTTACTTTTTTGATATGTTGGAACATAACAGAGAATCATGGATGAGAACACAATATGACAAAGGTGAGACTGCAGGAAAAAATGTTGAGATTTCAATTTTAAGCTTCTGTAGTTTACTTAGTTTTTCATCATGTAAAAAAAAAGTGTGTGTGTGCGTGCGTGCGTGCGTGTGTGAGTGTGTGTGTGAGTGTTTGAACTGTCAAATTCTTGTTCAGTTCACGATTGGACAGTTTAGTGTGTGTAGGTGATACTCAAGTGAATTCAATGATATAATAACACATCTTCAGGAGCAGATTGGACAGTGTTGTTGTTTCTTTGACAATGTTCTTGTTAAGCTCATTGTATCGAGTGAGAGCCATAAAAGTTGGTGCAGTTAACCAGGTTAGGAGCTCCTCGAGGCTTCTCCGGTTTCCCACAGACCTGAGAGAGACTAGTCATTACTGCTCCCTCCAAGGACAATAGCTCCAGTGCGCCAGGGAGAGCGGGACAAAGGCCTCCTGTGTGGCTGGAGCACGTGCACTCTCGGTGGGTGACAGCTTTGAGGGAGGGTCTTTCATTAGGTTGAAGATTTAAAGCAGTCCCAGCCCCCAGCTCGGACCTGCTGGTGTGGGCAGATGTGCCTCCTCTTCCCTCCGCTCTTCCCTCCACTTTTTAATGTCCTTATGGGCAGGGGGGTCAGCATTCTTGAGTGAGGCGCCACGTGTTGTTCATTTGTAGTGTTTGTGTGGAAACTGGAGCTGGTGTTTGGACTGGGGAGGCGGACCCGCTCTGCTCCGGGTGTTGTTGCTCTTTCTCGGAGTGGCAGGGCCGTGGAGTTCAGGCCGTTCAACTGCAAATGGGTTTTAATGAAAACAAACGTATCCAGTGTCGGTTAAGTCATTACAGAAGTTTAATTATACTTGTGTTTCTCTCGGTGGTAGAGGGTTTATCACAGACCTGAAGTTGCTGGTTAAACTCCACCTCTGAGCTGCTGCTGTGTCTTTGGGCAAGCTACATTAGGGTTAATATATACTTCATTGATCCCTTGTGATGGCAGTTCTTTCTCTGCATTTGATCCGTCCAGTGACCACAGTGAGGGACCACAGTACGGCGCCCGGGGACCATCTCCAGGTCGTGGTCAGGGCTTTACCTGAGGTGCACGTTTATAGTTGATGAAGGAAACTCACCCAGACACAGGACAAACAGGCACATTCCAAACAGAAAGGCCCAGTCCAGCCTGGAAGGATCTTCTTGCTGTGATGCATCAGTGCTAGCCACTCTACCACCTGCCTTCACTTACACCATCTCCAGCTCAAACAATAATCTACAGCTGGGTAATCTCTGAGCTCACTGCATGAATGGTACTCACTTATTAAAGTTGCACTGTGTAACTTTCATAGCAGAGGGTCTGTCAACTGCTCGTCTCCATGGAGATGTTTTGGCATTGCCTAGAATTATTATGTAATTATGATGTTCAGTGACATTTATGTTATCCTACATTTTCTCAATTACAGATGTTTGTAAAAATGATTAAATACCTTTAAAATGAAGTACATCCAGCAAATTGTCAGCTGAGCCGACTGCACATGAAACCTGGCATGTGTGCAATCCACTCAGCCACTGAGCGGCACATGGTGTGTCTTTAAATGATAAGGACTGGTGATGATTGGAGGAGCTGTTGGCACTTTGGCATAAATTGTCAGCCACGTCTTTGTCAGTGAGTCTCAGAGCTCACTGTGGCTACAGTTACTACAACCAAAAAGTGAACCAACAATGCAATGTTCAATTATTAAAGAGCTCGATAAGAGAGACAGAGAGAGAGGGACTAACCACAACACAATAACTGCTGACTTGTTGTTTCTGTTGCCTAAATCAACATCCTGCAGTATCAAGTGTTGTAGATAATGTAAATACAGTCTCTCTCACTCTGGCTCAGGGTTGCACTCTTGGCTCGTCTTCTCCTTTTGTTTTCTCTGCTCTTGTGCGTTCCTCCTGCTCTGAGCTGCAGACGCTGCTCCCATTTCACGGCTCGTATGTGGAGCCGGGCCACTGCAGGCTGTCTAAACACATTCCAGTCCTGCTCTGCTCCGGAAACACGGGCCTCCTCCTCCTCCTGCAGGACTAAACCCCTCTCATCCACCGCTGATCCTCCTGAGGCTGCTCCATCTCCACCTAAGTCTGTCCAAGCAAACCAGAGCTAAAGCTAAGACCACAGCACACGACGAGGCAGCACGCCAGCTGTGTGCACTCGCGGAGCCGAGCCACGGAACAGGTCTACAGTGTTCTCCTGGTACTCCAAAAAGTTATGGTAATTGAACAAAAAAATAAATAAACACTAACGACATAGCCTTCGATGGTTTGAAGTTTTGAAAAACAAAGAACTATTCCACAGGACGTTTCATAAGCCTTGCCTCTTGCCTGTTCCCCTTCTCATTTCTGAAGGTTGAGGATCATGGACGTCTCGAGCAGCTTCCTCCACAGACTTCGTTCCTTTGCCAAGGGTATGCACTTCCCAACATATGTTTTGGTCCAGTCTTGGATGTTATTGCTCCATTGTCTCTCTCTCTCTCTTGTAGTTCTTGCCATCAGGATATCATTCCCGAATATGGGTGCTGAGATTTTGGGCCATGATGATATGGCCAAAGTTTTTTTTAATGTATTTTTATTACAGTTTGTTAGTTGTCGTTGTGTCTGCATTTCCTTTGAGACAGACTTGTCTGTGTTTGTAGCAGGAGTTTGTGAACACTCTTTTTCTGTCAGCAGCACATAGGGTCCAGGCCGCACACCCCCATAGTCCCACAGGCCACTCCAGAGTGTGTCATGAGCAGGTTAGCTTAAAGGCTCTGTACCTGATTGTTACCACTGTTGAAGCGTGGCAGAATTTATCTCGCCCTATGAGATTCAAATCAACACTGGGGTTTACATGCATTTTGAAAATGACTTTAAATTGGACTAGTCCAGGCATCTGGTTTTCTTGGTGTGCATGTAAACGCTGTGAGGAGAGCAGGTACCAGGACGAGGAGCGTGTGTGAGTCCTGATAAGGACAGACATTAAAAGCAGAAGCAGCCGCAGAACACTCAGAGAAACTCTGCTCTTGAATGTTTGATGAACGACACGACCAGTGCATTTAAAGCCACACTCTGCGGTCACAGCAGCAGACACTTCTCACATTACTCTCCTCTGCAGCCTCCACGATAGTCACTCATTGTTTTAGCTTTATATTTATATATATATATATATATACAGGAGCAGGTCCTGAGCACCAGAGCGATAGAGGCCCAGATCTACCACACCAGACAAGACCCACGGTGTAGCTCCTGGGACAGTCCAGCACAGACCTGCAGGGTGTAAGATGCTGCAGGGAAAGCAGACATGGAACGCCATTACCAAGTGGCAGGCAGAGTGTACAGAACCATCTGTGCAGAGTATGGACTGGAAACCCCAAGGTCAAAATGGGAATCACCTCCAAAGGTGGTAGAGAATGACCGAGCGAAGATCCTGTGGGACTTCAGATACAGACTGACAGACATCGTGCTGGTGGATAAAGAGCAAAGGAAGGCCGTTGTGGTTGTGGTTCACACCGTGTTGAACAAAACGTTTAGTGGTTTAAGATGTATGTTATGTGTATTTGGATAAACTGCCTGGTCAAATGTGGCAGGATGAACAGAGGGATGATCTTCCTTCCTCGCTGTGTAAAGCAGTTGAAGTTGAAGCTTGTCCTGGTTCAAACCTGGTTCGCAGCTTGTATAGTCTTTAATATAGTCCTCATTTGTCATTGTTTGGGCCTGTTTTAGACCTGATATGGTCCTGGTTTAAAGCTGTATTGTTTAGTTTAGTTGTGGTTTTGTGTTCCATTCAGTTTCAGCTTGTTTTGTCTTTGGGATAACCCTGTGGCAGACCAGGCCCTGACAAATGATTGTGCATGTATGTAACTATTCAGGTACCCAAAGGTCCTGGTTTAGCTCTGTTGACGCTCTCCTTTAGCCCTGGTTTGGTCTACAGAGCTGGGACCTGTTTGTGTCCAAAAGACTCCACAATATTACAAAGTGAATAATTCATTAAATCTTTTTTTCTGACATGAGGAGGGGCGGAGCCTGGACAGATGATCACACCAGACGATGGCTGCGGCTGACCTTTGACCTCCAGGGTCCACAATGCACATGCCCCGGGGACGCGTGCATCGCTGGGAAACAGGACAGATGAAAACACTTCACACAATACACAGAAAATGTCATATTTCAGAACAATTTTTTGAATGCAATCTGATTGGTTATAGGATTTGAGAACTAAAATACAGAAAATATATATGATTAAATAAACTTTACATTTGATGAGTTCATTTGCAAAAAAAGAAAGAAAAAAAACAGAACACTAACACAATGCAATAAAAATGTTTTTCTGGCCATGTTTTCAAAATCCAAATCTATTTCAGTCGAATAAAAGCATGACTCTCCCGAGCTCTAATGGGATTGATCATTTATAAACTGAGAGATCTGTTTTTTAAATGAGTTCATGATATCAGCTGATATCAGTAAAACTAATATTGGATTACTTCATGTTTAGTGTATAAAGGATGTGTTATAAAAGCTTCCACATAGAAACACTGTCCAACCTGGGCCAAAAGATGTTTTATTATTTCATTGAATCGACTTCGTCCATAGATTTAGCTCTAACTGCATTTTTCTCCCACAGAAACATAAAGATCAGCTCCTACAGCAAACTGTACAATATGGACTCAACAAGATGTAGACGTGAGAGTCTTAAATATCTATTGTGTGCACTTTTAGGAGTTTTTGTCACTAAACCACTCATGATTCATGCGTAGTTTAATCTTTATTCTCTTGCAGACAAGCCCACTGCTCCTTTCTTTCTTCATTCTGCAATTGTATTTTCTTGTGATTTTCTCAGTGACACACAGCATAACATTAACATTATTAAGTTGTTTTTGTTCGATATTGCTTTTTAAATTGTCCAACATAAAACATAATGATCCGCAGGTATCAAAGGTTTAAACTATGTAGAAGACAATAACCAGGACTGAGTTATCCATTATCCATTTTATACCAGAATTAAAACATGTTCCAAAATAACTGGATACTGTGCAATCACCATAACCATGCGTTTAGGCTTGGAGTCAAAGAACCAACAAGTCGCAGTGAGGTGCAGATGGACAGCAGCCCTTCTGTGCTCTCAACATGCTGTCACATATCTGCAGATGTCCACACAGACCCCCACTCTCTGTGCCCCGACCCCCTCTGCGCTGGGGTTTAAGACCAGACCCTCTGCGCTGGGGGTGTAGGACCAGACCTGGGGGGTGTAGGACCAGACCTGGGGGGTGTAGGACCAGACCTGGGGGTTCAGGACCAGAGCGTGGCCGTGCTCGGAGGCTGTGGATAATAAGCCTCCTCCTGGCCCCTCCTCCTCCCTGCACAGAACATGTCTTTGTATCACACTATAGGTTCAGGGGTGAGAGGTCAAGCCCTTTGTGGGGACACGTGACCTCTGACCTCTGACCCCCCGGCGTTCTCTCCTCCTCTGGTCATGCACAGCAAAATGAAACGTCCCTGTCGATTACACTGGATTTACAATGTCAAAATTCAAAGTGAGGTGAAAAAAAAATCCAATCAAAGGTGTGCTATGTACGTTTTCCGGTGAAGATGTCAAGATGTTATTGCTTTCTCTGGAATGTTCCACAGTATGGCATTACAATGGTCCATCTCCAGGGAGACGAGCAGGTGGTGTTGCTGAAGCGGCTGCACACTAGAGGATTTTGGCCTGATTTTACTCCTGATTTGCCTCTCCGTGAGTTCGAGGAGGCGTGGCCATGAGCAGTTATTGGTGCTGTCCCTCCTCTCTGGGGGGTCAGTGCGCTTCTGATACCATTATTTGTCGGGTCACAGCTCCAAAACCTCAAATGGTAAGGTTCAAACTTGTTAGAATTTTACGATTGTTGCGATTGAGATGAACTTTACAGCAGCCAATCAGAACAGACAGCCTTAAACAAGCCTCACAAACACATGACTGGTGAAGCCAAGCCCTATATTCAACTAGAAGACATGTTTATTTCTCGCAGCAGTTACATGTAAAAGAGGACGCTTGTGTCACTAGATTCTAACAGAAGCACAACACTCACAGTGCTTTACAGAGCAGTATTCATCCTCTCCTCATTTGGTGGTGAGCTATTACTGTTGCCACAAATGCCCTGGGGCAGACTGTGCACGATGGGTTCGTAACATCTCCCTCCACCATTTCATTTCTCATCAACGCCACAAAATTATTTCAAATTTAAATTGTTATAAAATGCAGGCAACACACAGAGAAAAAATATTTTCTTAGACTTTTACAAAATACTCTATAGTGAAACTCTACTATAAGAAAATAAACAGTGCACATTAGATTTAACTGATCCTGAGAACTTCAAGGATTCTCAGTCACTAATAAGTAGATAATGCGTTTCTTTGCAGTGTAGGGCATTTCTTAGGCCACCCACTGCTGGCACACTCCTCCTCTGTGTGTGCTGGGGGGGGTTTGGGGGGGAGGGGGGTATGTAGGGTGTCATTAGAGCTGAGTGGCAGATTAACACTGCTGCCATTAACTGAAAACAGTGACACAGCGTTTGAAAAGACGCAGACAGAGCACAGCCCAGATTAACTCGTCTCGTTTCAGACGGGACAGATTTAGACCGAGTTGGGACCAGTTTGAAACCCGGTCAGTAACAGGTTGAATCTAGTTCAGAATCTCCCAGAGGTGGGACCAAGTACTTGTTTTGTAAGTCTCAAGTAAGTCTGAAGTCTCTGACCTCATGTCCATGTCATGTCCCAACTCTGTGCCCCACAAATCCAAGTCTGTGATTTATATGTTTTAGTTAGTGAATGGTTCTTCTTAAAAAAGACTTTGAAATTAAACAATGAAAAGTCCTTCTATCAACTGTACAGAAAAGAGTTTTTTTTGTTTTTTTAAGTGTCAAGTTGTCCAAGTCAAGTCCCAAGCCACTGGCATTCAAGTCTCAAGTCATCCTAGTGGCTCAGGTGTGACTCGAGGGGCCCCTAACCTGCAGATCACACAAAAGCATCATTTAAGACACATTTCCAACTCAGCTGCACGGTGCAAGTGTCTTCAGTCTGACTCCATCCTCCACAGAAACACGGCGTGCGTCTGCAGTTATCACTCACTCTGATTGTATTTGACTCTTTTTGCGGTGGCACATGACAGGGATCCTCAGGGGCCCCCGCGTTACCTCAGGGGCCCCGCTTCACCTGAGTTGGAACAGGCGTCTCTTCCATCTCAAAGTTTTGCGACTAACTTCCCCTGACAGCGCGCGGTGTCGGAGCGTGCGTGGTTCCTGCTGGAGGAGGCTCCCACAGAAGCGAGGGGGCTGGATCCGCCTGTGCACACATCAAAGCGCTGGGACGGCCTGATGAATATGGATGCAGGGCCCGCTTGAATATCAGCCCACTTTTCCTGATTCAAACCCAAAACAATGCTGACCTCCTTCTGCAGCGTCAGAACCACCACGCTGGCACGCTCATCGTTTCATCATTAGCTTTTCAAAACATTTCTGATACGAAGAATTCCACATCAGCAGGTCATGCAAATCAACAGGGAGATGTTTAGACTCTGTAATTGTCTGCAAGCTTTCAGTGAGGAGAAGTGTGATTCATGAATAAGCAGAAAAAGATCATCTAGATGGTGCTTTTCATTTCCTGTACTTTCTTCAATAGCCTTTTCAACTTTTAACAATGTTTTAATCGTGTTTCTTTTTCATCAAAACTAAGGTTAAGTTCCACCTCGTAGGTGCCTTTGACTCGTGCCGCTGGAGCAAGGACCAGTGGTCGCAGCAGTGCAGGGCCTGGGGATCTTGTACTGGACTGGCTCAGCTGTAGCTGGAGGACTTTACGATGCATGTTTTGAGTTGATGAGGGTAAATGGAGCTCGGAGGAAACCCACCCAGACACAGGACAAACTCGCAAACTCAAACCCAAAACTGCAGTTTCATTTGCACATTCCAGTATCCTGCACACTTAGTCATAGATTTAGAGCTATAACTAATTGTACTAGATAGATAACTATTAATGTTGTCAATACTTAAAGGTACACTGTGTAACTTTTCTGGTGGAAGGTATGTCACCTGCTTGTCTCTATGGAGATGTCAATGCTTGATCTCCAAACAGGTGATGCCACCAGGTCAGAGTCTGGATGGCCATAAAGGGTGTGTCATATAAAATGTTCTCTATCCAGATGTTTGCCAGTTCAGACCTCATGTGTTTGTTTGTGATGCAGTGTAGTGCCGCGGGGCTCGGTCAGAGCGATCAGTCATGACTGCTGTATGTGGAGGTCCTGCACAGATTAACGCTGCTGTGATTAGTGGAAAACAGCGATACAGCATTTACAAAGACGCAGACAGAGCACAGCCCAGATTAGATGAAGTCCTCTCAGACGGGATTCAGACCAGGCCAGGACCAGTTTTGGGACCTGGTTGGCACCAATTTAGGACCTGGTTGGGAACCATTTGAACTTGGTTTGGGAATAGTTCGAAATTTGTTGGGAGCAGCGTGGAGTTGTTTGGACTTTGTTGGGGGACAGTTAAGACTGTTGGGAATAGTTTTAGGCACTGTGTTGTGCTCGGGAAGGTGTTTTTCCGATATGGATATTTTTGGATATATCTGACATGGGTCTTTCTGCAGTGGATAATAAGCGATATTTGCATTTACAAATATTCAAATTTTCAAATCCATGGCAACAACAACACTATTGTGTCAGGTTATAGTAAAATTTTAAAAAAATAACATTAAATTTATCTTTTTTTTTAAATAGAAACAAAAGTATCTGGTATATGAAATCAATTGTTGCATGACGTTTTTTTTTAACACAGAGACACATTTTTAGCCCAGTTGTTCTTCTTTTCCATTTTTCCTCATGTTGCACTGAGGTGCACTGATAAGAATGAACACAGATTCAAAAAAACTGGACGTGCTCTCATGAGCTCCCTATTTTTGAGTCTTCACCCACCCCAAGGACTAGAACTATCTGTAGCATCAATCAAAAGTGGAAGACACTTTCCTCCTGTCATCCAGGCTCTTTGGATCTCCGTGAGAACAAAACAACATGCCAGACTAACGTCTTTGTGCAGTTATTACTGGCTAGTCTAGCAGTACACATTCAACTTGTTTGATGCTGATCCAAATAACAAACGCTCGCGCTCATGTCTGGAGTAATCTTAGCTCCACGACACAGGGGCAGTTTGTGTTCCCACAGGGGCCCACAGGGGCTGCTGCCTGGGCTCTAGTCTGCCCCGAAATGGTCATGTGTCCAGCCAGTGTAAACACGGGTTGTTTCGGTGATTGAGTCGTCGTTGGTTACGCACCGCTCACTAAACCTCGAGCTATAGTCCATACTTGTTCTTTTAGCAAAACACATTTCATACAAATTCACTGGTACAGGCAGAAAAAGCTGTTCTGATTTTCCTGGAAGACAACAAACGAGACAAAAAAAAAAAAAAAACAGAGGCAAAAAAAAGAAAAAAACAGATGGAAAATGGTTGTTGAGTGGAATTCCAGAGTGGAACAGCAGAGAGGGAGAGGAGGAGGGAGACGGAGAAATATTTATTTTGGAAAGTGCAGTGCGCCTCTCCACCCCCATCTCTCACACACACACACACACACACACACACACACACACACACACACACACACACACACACACACACACACACACACACACACACACACTCTCTCACACACACACACACACACACACACACACACACACACACACACACACACTCTCACACACACACACACACACACACTCACACTCTCACACACACACACACACACACATACACACTCACACTCTCACACACTCTCACACTCTCACACACACACTCTCTCACACACACACACACAAACTCACACACACACACACATACACACTCACACACACACACATACACACACACACACACTCTCACACACACACACACACACATACACACTCACACTCTCACACACTCTCACACTCTCACACACACACTCTCTCACACACACACACACACACCAGCCCCCCTCCCTCTCTCATGTGGTCCAGCTGGTGTCCCATAACCCAAATGGACCACTCCACATCAGCTGTAACTGGACACCGAGCTGCGGCGCTCAGACCAGACAATGGCTCTTTTATGGCACCAATCACGTCTTGCCTTCTGTTGGTGGATGTCACACTGTCATTTCTGCTTAAATCTACCTGGTTTTTAATGTCTGAAGAATATGAAAAGCAAAACTAGTCCATTTGAAATTATTTGCAGTTTACATACATTCCTCACTTTCCTAAGGCATTCTGAGCATCCTAATTCTTCACTTTGCTGAGTTTCTAAGCGTTTCTCCGTTGCCACGACAACAGGGTTTTACTTCCAGGGTCACATCTTTACCACAGTTTGTTTCATGATTTTTTTTTACTTTCTATTTGTAGAAAAATATTTATATTTATATAGTTGGATTGGAGAATTATGGCAAATGAATATTAATGTAGTTCACGTCTGAATGTAAAATTGATCATGGACACATTTTGAATAGATAATTGGCAAAAAATGGCCAAATCACAGACATGAGCGTCACACAGATTTGTTGAAATACTGAACGTAAGATTTGGGGAATTTATTCAAAGACATGGATGATTTGCACAGAACAAGAAACACAGACCATGTTATTACATTATACCCGAGTCCCGTACATAAAAGGGCTTTATGCTGTATATAAAGTATCAAAAATAAGACCTTTTTTTGTCATTAGTATTATAATGTTGTTGTTTTTTCATGTTTCATTTTGGTGCACGTGTAGATCTCAGCTGTGAGGTCATTTGTGAGTCCAGAGGAGTAAACAGCGTCTGCTCTTCAGTTCTTCAGCAGAGAGGAGGAGGAGGAGGAGGAGGAGGAGGAGAGCTGGTCCTCGTCCAGAAGAGCTGCTCATTCTTTAAACAAAGCAGCCCCAAATGAAATGCAAATGTGAGTCCAGAGGAGGAGCTGTGTTTGGGCTAAAAGTGGAGCTCAGTCTGCATGGATCAGCCAGGCTTGGGCTGTGCTCACTTCTGCTCCCTCCCTGCCTCCTCGCTCTCTCTCGCTCTGTTTTGTTCATGTCCCCCTCTCTTTCTTTCCTCTGGTCCTCCTTCCTTGGCTTTGTCTTTCTATTGTCTCCCCTTCCTCTCAATCTGTCTCTCTCTTTCTGCTCCTTCTCTTCATCCTTAGCTTTCTCCGTCAAAATAAATTGTGCACATCAGGTAATCTTCCGGTTTGGTGCTCCTGACCAAGCCCGGCCCAGCTGGGGCCCCTGGTGGCCGCCTGTCAGGAGCAGTGAGCTGCTGCAGCGCCGGGGACCATCTCCAGATCCTGGTCTGTCCCGCTCTGAACCGTAGCTGAAGGATTTGACCTTTGGGGCATGTTTTGAGTTGATGCAGGACACTCACCCAGACCCAGAGAGAAACGTGCAAACTCCACTCTGGGCGGTCCGTGAGTCGAACCTGCAACCTTCTCGTGCAAGGTGTGAGTGCTCAGTCACAGACCCTCCTCCAGACCCTCCTCCGGACCCTCCTCCAGACCCTCCTCCAGACCCTCCTGACCTGAGCAGGAGAGCAGCTTTCAGGCTAAAAGTGGAACAGAAGAGGCTCATTCTGGGAGATCAGCCACACTTTGATTAGTTGCACATTTCTGCTCCCTTTCCTCCTTCCCTTCCTCTCCCTCCTGCACTACTGGCCTCTCTCTCCCCACCTCTCTTACCCCTCCCTTCCTCTTTATCTGTCTCTCTCTTTCTCTTCACTCTCTCTTTCTTCCGCCCGCTTTCTCTTTCTCCCTCTCCCTTTCTCTCCACTCTCTTTCGCCCCCTCTCTGTCTGTTTCCTCCCCCTCTCTCCACAAGTCTTTCTTACTCTGGTCGCTGTCTCTCCCTCCCTTCATCCCTCTCTTCTTTTGATCCATCCCCTGACTCTTTCTTTCTCTTTCTTCCCTCTCTCCTCTCCTTCTCCATCTCCTCTCTCTCCCACCCCATTATCTCCTCTCTTTTTTCTCAGTCCTTCCTCTCTCCCATTTCTCCCTCTCTTGTTTCTTCTCCCAATCTGTTCGTTTATCTCTCCCTTTTTCTGCTTCCTCTCCTCCTCCCTCTCTCTCGTCTCACTCTGTCCTCCTCTCGCTCTCTCTTCTCCTCTTCGTCCCCCTCTCTTATTGCTCCCACTCTTCCTCCTCTTGTACACTTCTCCCCCACAGCTTGTCTCCCTCTCTCTTTCTCCCCATCGCTCTCTTTCTCCCTCTGCACTTTCCGTTCCGCTCTCTCCTTCTCATCTGAGTCATATTTTGGAGCCACAGTGTTGGATTAGGCCTGAAACACACCAAAGCCACGGCGAGGAGGAGCTTATGGAGTCTTTAATGCCATATTGAGCACAAACCGCTCGGTGCCCGGGGGACGCCAGCACATGAAAAGAACCAGAAAAAGAGCGCGAGAGAATGGGGGAGAACAAGGGGGAGGAAGCTGGAGTTTGAGTCTTCTCCTCGGCGTTTGGGGACAGTGCAGAGGCAAATGTTGGTTTAGGATGTTGTAAAGTCCGCAGTGAGGAGCAGGCTGGTCCCAGGAGCTGCAGGAGACTCTTCCAGGGCCGTGGTGATGAATCGTGCAGAGTGTGTGAAGAAAAACACAAGACTGACAGGGAAGACGCCACGGATCCTGCAGTATAGTCTTATCGCATTTGAAACAGTTTTTGACAACCTTATCATTGTCAGCGTTAATGGGTTACTTGCCTTGAGATTATGAGAAATTTACTGTATGTCCAATAAAAGTGTGCGCAATTACTCAATTAAGAGTTACTAAACCTGAGTCATTATGAATTAAGGCAAGACACAGCAAGTTAATAAGTCAATTTAAAATGTTATGTGTAAAAACAGACAAAATTACACATTTGGGGACATATAATATGAAAAATGGAAAGACCCAGGTTTACATTTCTTGGTTTATTTTGTACACATATTAGTGACAAAAAAGTTTCCAGAGGGGATTTGGGATTTCTTATTTAGTTTTGAAGTAAACTAGACTAGACTGAAAATTGCGCTAAAAAATTCAAAATTTGCCTCATTTTTTAGATTTAAAACTTCAATAAATCAGTTTTAGAATTAGATATCAACAAATCCTTCTGTACGTTTGGTCAGAAACATGTTAAGTCCCAGATTGTACCGTTTGGTGCAGGAGTCGATTTAAGGCTGATCTTTATGTCTCTGTGGGAGGAAAATGCATTTTAAGAGAACGAACTCTGAAGTCACAATGTCCCAGAGAAATCTATGGATGAAATTGAAGTAAATGGATTAAATGAAATAATAAAACATCTTCAAGAGCAGATTGGACAAGTGTGTTGTTTCCACATGACGCCGATATGTTGAGAGAGCAAACTGACCAAAAAACTAAAAAATGTGCATGTGTAAGACTATATGCAGAAATAAAGTGTGACCAAAAATGGCAGCTTAACAGATTTCCACAGTTCTTTTCATTTAGGATAAGTTCATGTTCAACTTATTATCAACTTGTTCAGTGATTTTTCTTTATTAATCTGCAGGTATGTTGCAATGCCATTAATATTTTCATTAAACACAGCAGGTGTCAGTGGGTCTGCCAGTTTCTTTAGTTTCTTATTCAAACGCAGAAGGGAAATGTTAGACTAGAAGAGCAGATTTGAGTGAAGCCTGGCTGGTCAGGGCTGGTCAGAGACAGAAGGACGGGGCCGTCACAGATGCTCATGGGGTCAGAGGTCAGCTGGCCCTCAGGCTGGAGCCGGTCACTCACACGGTGCCCCGGGCCTCGGCCCTGGTTCCCACACATTATCAGGGCTCCTGTGAGTGTCACATGGACCATCATGGATCTGTTCAGAGCCTGACGACCCTCCATCAGAACGCTCAGACGTCCAGAGTGGAGACCAAATGAAGTTTTATATTTTCAATCAGATCGAAATGCTAGTTTTCAGTCTGTATGGCTAAAAATAAACGACAACTTTGGGTTAGAGTTATCCACATTTCTGTGAATATGTGTCCGGTAAAACCTAAAAATCAAATACTCCGAGGTTAATCCCAGTTTCTTTTTGTTCTGCTTCACTTTTGCTCCGTTCAGAAGTTTAAAATGTTTTTGTTATGAGGGAAGAGAGAGAGGGATGGGTATAAAAAGAGAGGGAGGAGTGAAAGAGAGAGAATAGGGACAGAGCTAGAAAGAGAAGAGAGTATAAAACGAGAGAGAGAGAAGGGAAAGAAGCGAGTGAATGGAGAGGGTTAGGAAGAGGAGAGCGAGGGGAGAGAGGAAAATAGAGAGAGAAAACAGAGGGAGAGATAGTATAGATGAAGAAAGAGAGAGGGAGAAGTGAGTGGAGAAAAAGAGGAGGGAGGGAAGGGTAAAAAAAGAGAGGGAGACAGGAGAATCAGAAACGGGAGCGGAAAGCGAGAGAGAAGAGAAAGAGTGAAGAAAGAGAGTGAACAGAGGGAGCAATGGAGGAGATGGAGAGTGAGTGAGAGAGAGAGAGACAGAGAGAGAGAAGAGAAAGAGTGAAGAAAGAGAGTGAACAGAGGGAGTAATGGAGGAGATGGAGAGTGAGGGAGAGAGAGAGAGAGAAAGAGAAGAGAAAGAGTGAAGAAAGAGAGTGAACAGAGGGAGTAATGGAGGAGATGGAGAGTGAGTGAGAGAGAGAGAGAGAAAGAGAAGAGAAAGAGTGAAGAAAGAGAGTGAACAGAGGGAGTAATGGAGGAGATGGAGAGTGAGTGAGAGAGAGACAGAGAGAGAGAGAGAAAGAGAGAGAGGATAGAAGGAGGTAGAATGAGGAGAGAGAAGAGGGCCTTGATTATAAACTCTATTTTTAGTCCTGCTCCAGTTTAAGCTCATCCCCAAACCCAAACAGAGAGGGGGCCAATCAGAGCAGCTCCCTCCCCAGCCTCACCCACCAGCCTCCCCCCCAAAACACACACACACACACACACACACTCCTTCAACTGCTCCTTCACTTCCCTCACCCGCTCCTTCACCCGCTCACTCACCTGCTCGCTCACCTCCCTCACCCACTCCTTCCCCTCCCTCCCTCACCCGGGCCCAGGACAGAGGAGTTGTGTTGTCATACGGTGAGTTCTTCACTGAGGATCAGGTTCAACATTTGTGTATTTATCTTATGTATATTTCATCAGTACTGACTTGCCTCCCACATCATGACATTCTAGAATCTGAAACCCACCAATAGATACAGTCGGCAGCACGACTTATCAGGGGGCGTGGTCTGCCGAGGGGGAAACTCTCCGTTGATTTCAGAGCAAATGCAACTTTTATGTGAACCATGTCTAACTCGCAACTGATTCTTAACAGACGTGAGCTGGAGTTTCCTCAGAAAAGTGACCTGATTGTTCAGTAGATGTTAGAATACAGCAGGGGAGCTGGGGCCCTTAGGTGCTGTGAGCGTTCTTGGATGACGAGACAAATTTGTGTCTGTATTTGGCACAATATAACTCCTAAACTCTGCATTTGCTCTTGTTGCTCAGAAGAACTCCAGTCCAGACAGCAGACTCAAATTCAATTTCAAGAAAGAAGCCACAAAATCGGTTTCACTGTTGCCTCATGATGTGAACAAGTGGTGCACTCAGGAGCCGGAGGTCAGAAGGTCTCTGTGCAGTTGTCGTATGAACCCCTCGCAGTATTACAGTCTGCTGGAGTATCAGCATCAGCCTGTCGAACCCGTGGAGCGGCGGCCTGCAGCAGACCCACACCGCCAGAGCACCGGGGTGTTTAAGGGAACGACCTGGCTCTGCTCCAGCCTCGATGTGAGCATGAACCTGATTATGGAGATGGACCTGAAATATGCCCCAGCCCCGACGTCTGGACAGGGGCCAGAGCAGGAGCCCACGGCACCTCTGCTCCCCGGCCCCAAACTCAGAGAGAGAGAGAGAGAGAGAGAGAGAGAGAGAGAGAGAGAGAGAGACACACACACACACACACACATACACACACTCTCACACACACACACACACACACGTTTCCATGCTTTAGTTTAGTTTATTTAAGGATCCCCATTAGTCTCTACAGCAGCAAAGACTATTTTTCCTGGGGTCCGCATTGCATTCAGACTGATTCTGCCCTTGTATAGTGACTACATGAACTCATATCTGAACTTCATTAACTTGTGAGTTTTTCTAATTAGACAGTTTGTAAATTGCTCTAAGTTCCTTTACCTGTGACATGTTTGAGCGGCAGGACTTCCTCCTTCGTCAGAGGTGACGTCTGATGGATGTGACGTGTCTCTGATCAGATGTTCCAGACGTGGTCAGCTTGACAGATCTATCAAACTGACCACGCTGCCCCCTGGTGGTCTCTGGAGAAGTGAGTCCCATGTGTGAGCCAAAGTAGAAGCCCCCTCGTCTCTGTTGATGGTCCGTGTGCTTCCTGATTCCAATAGCCTCTTGTATCCATCTTCTGCACTTGTGTTCCTCAGTTCCTACTATTTTTGCGCTGTCCCTGTCCATGATGTGGTTTCTCTTTTGCAGTGGTCAGATATTGCAGATTTGAGATTTTCCTGTGTTGCCTTTTCTTTTTCGGATCTTGTTAGTCGTCCCTGTGTTTCTTTCTCACACACTTTTTGGTGTTCCTTTTTCCTTGTGAGACTCACTTCTCCAGAGACCACCAGGGGGCTTGACAGATCTATCAAACTGACCACGCCTGGGAACATCTGCTCAGAGACACGTCCCATCCATCAAATGAAGGAGGAAGTCCTGCTGCCCAAACATGTAACAGGTAAATGAACTTATAGTCACAAGAAGACACATATCATATCTGAACTTTTTAAAAGACACATATTATGCTAAATTGATTCTTTAGAGCTTTTTAACCGTGTTATTGCCTGGAAAAATCGGCATTTGAGTCAATTCGATTTCTATGGCGGAGCAAACCACTTTTAGTGCTGTCCGAATGTCCAACAGGTGAAAAAATTGTGCACTCAAAATTTCCCACAATGCATCTTGAAAAGTAGTGTCCAGCGATGGTCAGTAGACCGGTCAAAATTGATGCATAGCGAGGGTCAGAAAAACTACAGCAAACTGAATGAAAGCAGAAAGAGGAGCTGTTTAAACAAAATGTTGAGCCGAGATTATGAACAAAACAAACCGTTAGCAGCAGAGTTGCTGCCGTTAGCCACTTACCTTAGCTTGAGCTGTGAACAGATCGTGAATCTCTGGCAAAAAGTTGAATAATCCAGTCTGTTTGATGTTTCACGTGCGATCCATGGTTAATAAAACTTGTATGATGTTAATTAGTCCATAAATATGTGTGTGTCAGGAGGATTTGATTAATATTCATTACAAGAAAATAATTTTTATCTGAGTTTTCACGACTCTTTTTTTCTCCCACGTGCGTAGTGGAGAAAGTAGTGAGCTGTGTGTCTGAATCGCTCCAGGACTGAGGGCACTGTTAAGTCACTGAACAGGGCAGGATGAGGGGTTAGAGAAGAAGAGAGAGTGGGACATTCAGACACAGCCTTTGAGAATACGTCTATGGTTGTAGCCGACTCTGCTCCTTCTGCCGCTCTAGAGTGACGCCGTTTGTGTCACTGAAATAAATGAATCTGATTGCTCGGTACGTTTTGGAGTTGACTCGAGGCACGGCGGAGGGCGGGGCGACCAGACTGATATATCGTGTATAAATAATACAGAGATATATCATTCTGGACTTGCCAGGCAAACCATGTTATAACACTGTTCCCTCATCAAAGAGTTGTATTTAGCCTCATAAAACACTTTATTTCAAATATGCCACATTTGTGGTGTCAAAGGAGTGGATCCGGAGGTCTACTGGGCTGTTTTTAAGTTCTGAAATCATCACTAGACTCTGCCTCAAATCACGTCCAGCACGACTATGTGTTTAACGTGGCTGCACAGTCTGCGGCGCTGCTGTAAAATCCCCACAAAATCCAGCCTTTGTGAAAGCTGTAGGTCCCTGTCAGTCAAACACGAGGAGTTTGTTTCTACAGTGCGCTCTAGGGGGAACGCTTTCTGAACTGTGGAAGATTCTTAGCTTGCAGTACGCTATCTAGTTAATTGAATAGTAATAATAATGATAACACATTTGATTACTATTGCGCTTTACATGTAAAAAACACCGGTCAAAATCAATAGCAACGAGCATAATTCCATGGAGCATAAAAACATATAGTAACTTCAGTTATAAAAATTATTTTTGAAATAAAAATATTTTCGGTGTGTTTTAAAAGCGTAATTGGCCCGTGGGGCCCTCAGGTGGACAGGCAGGGCGTTCCACACGCTGCAGCCGCCTGAAAGACTCTGTCCCCCACAGTGTGGAGCGTGGTTTGGGGTCCTGGAGCAGATGACTCGAGGTTTGGAGAGTTCTTTCAGGTGTGGGGGTGCGCTACGTTAAACACACAGGAGGCACACTTTATATTCCACCCTGGACCTAACGGGGAGCCAATGGAGATCATGGAGGATTGGGGTGATGTTGGGTTTTGCACAGCCTCATCAGGATCCCGGCAGCACAGTTCCACAGTATGAATATATCCATGAGCGACACTTACATAAGTCGGGGCAAGCTAACTTGAGTCTTTCTCGCCACGCTAACTCCATCTGCTGCCAGATGGATGGATAGATGGAGTGCTAACAATCAATCCTGATGAGGGAACGCCTCATCAAGATTGATCAGGACTGACTGCACTGTAGCCTGCTTAATATATGCAAAGTTTTAAGTTATAAAACATGAGATACCAAAGCAAAGGCAAAAAAGCAGACTTAAAGAAAAAGAGCAATACAAATAATGCAGAATATAAGTTCTTTACACTGTGTTGTTGACCTGAATTTTAAGGATTTACCTTCACACAAGGAAGTCATGTACTCTGATCATATACACAAATCTCAACAAATGAGATAAATATCTACACACACACACATACGTACGCACACATACACACACACACACATACGTACGCACACATACACACACACACATACGTACGCACACATACACACACACATACGTACGCACACATACACACACACAAATACAGACACACACACACACACACACACACACACAATAGTAGAAAATGGCTGTGATTGCTCGGTGGCTCTGATGCTCCGTCAGCTCCTCCCCTGTGATAAGGCAGATGAGAGGGACTTTTTGCCGACATCTGCACATCTCACACATGTGCCCGGGGCCGAGCAGCGGCAACACACCAGCGCTAATCTGATTGTTCTGGAAAAGCAATGTAAAAATCACAATCAGGGCGCTGCAGTTATTAGCCATCGCGCAATCCAATCTGTGGGCTCCCTGCCTAGAGAGGAAGAGGAGGAAGAGGAGGAGGAGGAGGAGGAAGAAGAGGAGGGCACAACCAGGGTCTACCACATGTGCACAAACACTCAGCTCCATCAGAGAAGACGGAGCAGTGTCTTACACCTGCAGCTAATGCTAACCTGATCTGTGTCAGGGCCAGGGACCACAGGCCCTTTAAATGTGTGAACCACACACTCAATTCTGCAACAGAAAAGAGAGACAGAGCATGATGTGATTTCACTGAGAAACTGACACACCTCCACCTCCACACACACCTCCACACACTCACCTTCACACTCACCTCCACACTCACCTCCACACTCACCTCCACACACACTCACCTCCACACTCACCTCCACACACACCTCCACACACACCTCCACACACTCACCTCCACACACACCTCCACACTCACACACCTCCACACACACACACCTCCACACACTCACCTCCACACACACCTCCACACTCACACACCTCCACACTCACCTCCACACTCACCTCCACACACACCTCCACACACACACACCTCCACACACACACACCTCCACACACACACACCTCCACACTCACCTCCACACTCACCTCCACACACACCTCCACACACCTCCACCTCCACACACACACACCTCCACACACACACACCTCCACACTCACCTCCACACTCACCTCCACACACACCTCCACACACACCTCCACACTCACACACCTCCACACACACACACCTCCACACTCACCTCCACACTCACCTCCACACACACCTCCACACTCACACACCTCCACACACACACACCTCCACACACACACACCTCCACACTCACCTCCACACTCACCTCCACACACACCTCCACACACACCTCCACACACACCTCCACACACACCTCCACCTCCACACACACCTCCACCTCCACACACACCTCCACACTCACCTCCACCTCCACACACACCTCCACACACACACACCTCCACACACACACACCTCCACACACACCTCCACACACACACACCTCCACACTCACCTCCACACACACACACCTCCACACACACCTCCACACACACCTCCACACACACCTCCACACACACCTCCACACTCACCTCCACACTCACATCCACACTCACCTCCACACTCACCTTCACACACACACACACCTCCACACTCACCTCCACACACACACACCTCCACACACACCTCCACACACACACACCTCCACACACACCTCCACACACACACCTCCACACACACCTCCACACACACACACACACCTCCACACTCACCTCCACACACACACCTCCACACACACCTCCACACACACACCACCACACACACACACCTCACACACACACCACCACACACACCTCCACACACACACCACCACAATCACACTCACCTCCACACACACACACCTCCACACTCACCTCCACACACACACCTCCACACACTCACACCTCCACACTCACCTCCACACACTCACCTCCACACTCACCTCCACACACTCACCTCCACACACACCTCCACACTCACCTCCACACACACACACACCTCCACACACACCTCCACACACACACACCTCCACACACACACACCTCCACACTCACCTCCACACTCACCTCCACACACTCACCTCCACACTCACCTCCACACACACACCTCCACACACACCTCCACACTCACCTCCACACTCACCTCCACACACTCACCTCCACACTCACCTCCACACACACCTCCACACTCACCTCCACACTCACCTCCACACACTCACCTCCACACTCACCTCCACACACACACACCTCCACACACACCTCCACACTCACCTCCACACACACACCTCCACACTCACCTCCACACACACCTCCACACTCACCTCCACACTCACCTCCACACTCACCTCCACACAAACACCTCCACACACACCTCCACACACACCTCCACACTCACCTCCACACACACACCTCCACACACACACACCTCCACACACACCTCCACACTCACCTCCACACACACACCTCCACACTCACCTCCACACACACACCTCCACACACACCTCCACACACACACACCTCCACACAAACACCTCCACACACACCTCCACACACACCTCCACACACACACACCTCCACACACACACACACACACACACCTCCACACACACCTCCACACACACACACACACACACCTCCACACACACCTCCACACACACCTCCACACACACCTCCACACTCACCTCCACACACACCTCCACACAAACACCTCCACACACTCACCTCCACACACACACACACACACACACACACACACACACACCTCCACACTGGCTCTGTGCACTGACCCGTTCACTCTCTGTCCACATGAGTGTGGTTTGGTGAGTGTGGAGTGGCCTGATGTGATGTGACCACTGCAGACCAGCTCAGGCTCCTCTGAGCAGAACACACTCCAACACCACAGAGATGTTTGTCTTAAATGATGCTCTGACTCAACCAGGACAGCCCCAGGCAAAGAGAGAGAGGGAGAGAGACGTGAGGGCACCAGACCTCCACTGCACTGCACTGGGAGCAGAGGGGGAGATAATACTGAAAATGAAATGGATAAATGTGGAATTGTACTTTAATATGCAAAATTAGAATATTCACAGTGAAGTGAGTTAATACAGCACAGCACTGTACTATTATTTATCAAAAGCCCTACCTTTAAAGCATGTGCAGTGCTCCATTTTTTTCTGACATACTTTTACTTTTTACTCTTAAAGTACATTTACTCAAACATGTATTCATAAGTAGATTTTTTATGTGCTACTTTTACTTGAGAAATTATTTTTTTCACCTGTTTTTGTACTTAATTAACAAAATTGAGTGTTCATTCCACCACTGAATATTGAATACATTGTCTGTAATAAAAACAGTTAAAAATGCACTCATAAAGAGACAGAAATGTCTCTCACTAAAGAGAATGAAGTAATATTTCAGCTGTGTTTCATTTAATAGTCACATCACATTTTGTGTGGAACTTTAACCTCAACGACACTTTAATCACATTCTGAGTCTGTAAAAACTTTGTCTGATATAATTGATGATTCTTTAATTCTCAAGTTTATTTCACCAAAGGGACAGAAACACATCAGTCCATCACTCACTGAATGCGAGACACTGTAGGTCAAGCAAAAATCTTAAACTTTTCACAGATTTCAATTTGAAACTTCTGCTGTATAGTTTACTTAGATAAATGTTTCATTTTCTACCGCTTGTTCCCATTAGGGGTCGCGGGTGACTGGAGCCTATCCCAGTGACTTTGGGCCTTAGGCGGGGTACACCCTGGACAGTGGCCAGCTCGCAGGACTGACACAGAGACAGAGACAAGGACAGACAACCATTCCCTCTCACATACATTCTCTACGAGCAATTTTTAGATTTACCAATTAACCTCCACAGGCATGTGTTCTGACGGTGGGAGGAAGCCAGAGAACACAGAGAGAACCCACAGTAACACGGGGAGGACATGCAGACTCCACCCAGAGAGAGCATGTGATGTTGGTCTGAGCCGGGATTCCAACCCACAATCTCCTTATTGAGGGCAGGAGCTCTAACCGCTCTGCCACCGTGCACCCTTAGATAAATGTAAGGGAAAAAAGGAGGATATATACAGTATATAAGGCAATTTATGTGTAAAATGGCCAAAATTGCTGTTTAAACAAAGTAAAGCAGTTTGGTGTGTGCAGGGCTGATCTGTAGTCTCTTGCATGAACTGTGCAGATCAATATTCCTGAACTGTCATTCAATCTGCTATTCACCGCACTCACTCACAAGTGTGTTTCCCTCTCGGCCGCTGTAACAGGCCCAACGAGGCAGAAGCCTGTGTACATGAGACACTAAAGCATGAATGAACTGTAGTTGTTTTGCACAGGAGCAGTGAGCTGGAGAAGGTCTGCTCCTGAGTCATCTGATGCCGCTCGTGTACCGCCGCTTCTGGAGAGCAGCACATTCATTATACTAACTGCATCTGCTCACAACACGGATCAGTATCAGCTAGCAGCATGGGTAAGGAGGAAGAGGAGGAGAGAGGAGGAGGATAGAGGAGGTGGAGAAAGAAGAGAGGAGGAGAGAGGAGGAGGTGCAAGGAGGAAAAGTGAGGAGAGAGGAGATGGGAGAGAACAAGAGAGGGGATATAGAGAGGAGGAGGAATGAGGAGGAATGAGGAGGAATGAGGAGGCGGAGAGGGAGAGAAGAGAGAGGAGAGGAGGAGGTACGAGGAGGAGAGAGGAGGAGGAATAAGGAGGTGGAGAGAGAAGAGAGGAAGAGGTGCGAGGAGGAGAGAGGAGGAGGAATAAGGAGGTGGAGAGAGAAGAGAGGAGGAGGTGCGAGGAGGAGGAGGAAAAGTGAGGAGAGGAGACGGGAGAGAACAAGAGAGATGGGATGGAGAGGAGGAGGAAAGAGGAGAGACAAGAGAGGAGGAGGTACGAGGAGGAGGAGGAGGAGAAAAAGTGAGGAGACGGGGAGAAAACAAGAGAGTGGAGGGATATAGAGGAGGAGGAATGAGGAGGCGGAGAGGAGAGAGAAGAGAGGAGGAGTTGCGAATTGGAGGAGGAAAAGGTGAGGAGACGGGAAGAGAATAAGAGAGGAGGAATAGAGAGGAGGAGGAGAGAGGAGGCAGAGAGAGGAGAGAGAAGTGAGGAGGAGGAAGAGGAGGAGAGAGGAGGAGGACAGAGGAGGTGGACAGAGGAGGTGGAGAGAGGAGCGAGGAGGAGGAGGAAAAGTGAGGGGAGAGGAGACGGGGAGAGAACAAGAGAGGAGGGATGGAGAGGAGGAGGAATGAAAAGAGAGGAGAGAGAAGAGAGGAGGAGGTACGAGGGAGGAGGAAAAGTGAGGAAAGAGGGGGTAGAAAGGAGAGGAGAGGAAGAGGGGGTAGAGGAGGAGGAGAGAGGAGGAAGAGAGAGGAGAAGAGAGGAGGAAAAGGATGGGGAGAAGAGAAGAGAGGAGGAAGAAGGAACAAGGAGGAGAGAGGAGGGGGAGTGAGGAAGAGGTGGAGAGAGGAGAAAGGAGAAGAGAGGAGAGAAGAAGGAACAAGGAGGAGAGAGGAGGGGGAGTGAGGAGGAGGTGGAGAGAGGAGAAAGAAGAAGAGAGGAGAGAAGAGGGAGGGAGGATGTGAGAGGAGGAGGAGAAGAAGAGGAAGAGCAGAAGAGGAAAGGAGCTAAGATGGAGGATCTCCACAGAAGAACATGACCCAAGAAATGTGTCATCAGCCTGACGCTGTTTCTACTAATTGCATCAGTTCGTTAACTATCACACAGTTAAGAAAAGGAGCAGAGAGGAGGTAAAGAGAGGAGGAGAAGAGGAACAGAGCGGAGGACGGTGAAGGAGCAGAGAAGATGAGGAAAGAGGAGAGAACAGTGCAGAAGAGGAACATAGCAGAGGGGATGAGAACACGAGAACAGAGAAGGAGCAAAGAAAAGGAGAACAGAGCAGAGGGACACAGAGGAATGAGAGGAGGAAGAGAGAGGCGGAGAGGAGGAAGAGAGAGGAGGAGGGGAGGAAGAGAGAGGAGGAAGAAATAGGAAGAGAGAGGAGGAAGAAATAGGAAGAGAGAGGAGGAAGAAATAGGAAGAGAGAGGAGGAAGAGAGAGGCGGAGAGGAGGAAGAGAGAGGAGGAATAGAAAGGAGGAGAGGAGGTGAGCAGAGGAGGAGAGGAGGAAGAGTGAGGCGGGGAGGAGGAAGAGAGAGGAGGAAGAGAAAGGAGGAGAGGAGGAAGAGCGAGGCAGGGAGGAGCACAGAAGAACAGAGGAGCTGACATGAGGCCAGAGGTGCTTGTGCTCGTGAATGAGTAAAAAGTGTCACAATAACATGTCTGTGTCACGATTATCGAGAGAAAAAAGATCACACTTTCAACAGTTCTTCATAATTACTGAGTCTATGACCCAGGGATCTTTCTTTTTCTTTCGTTCCCATTGACCCATCTTTTAACAGACTGTTAAAAGACAGTCCAGATTAAAAATAACTTCACATTTAGGTTTATTTGTTGGAATAAAGATTGAACAAAAAGGGTCTGAAAGTGTTACATTCATTAGTTTTTGTTTTTTTACAATTATATTGTGAAGTGAATAATCACAATTCTTGATTAACCTAATAGTCTTGACATCCCTGCTCAGAGTACAAGTCACTACTTTTTAAATATAACTTTAGTAACATTTTAGACGAGTCTCCAGTCCACGGCTAAAGGGAATATGTGCTGTTTAAAGGACAGCAGTGAGAGAAGCGCCTGGGACTGGGGCTGTTGTCTGTGTTACAGAATGAATTATACTCACAAAGTGTTCTAAAAATCAAAACAGAAAGTACAGTCACGCCCCAAAAAATCTATTACCTGAGAATGTAATTTTTAGGAAATACTGAGAAATATGTACAGCATAAATCTGCTCGCCTTTTAAGGCTGATGACTGTTTAAAAATGATCTAAGTTACTGGCCAAATAATCGCCTCCAAAACATGTGCTGAAAGAAGAGGTTTCATGGATTAGATGGAGCCTCATCAAACGAGTGAATCAACCCTTTCCAGCCCCTTTTTCTGACTTTAGCTGTTGCCACCGTGTTTCCCTTTGTCAGAATTTGACTTTTTAATTCCTCATATATATTGAGGATGATACTTGTTCCTCCTGTGAGAAGTACGCCGCTCTCACCTTCTCCTTTGTTCTAATTGGCCGGCGGGAGCTAACTCCACCCCTTTATGTGAACACGCACAGTGTCATTCAGAAAATCTTGCGTTGACGCTCGTGTCTCAGTTTGTCAATCCAGGTTAGAGGAACTCATCCAGGCCTCAGAACATCCTCAGGGGCTTTACTTCATGTGGGTCAAACTGAGCAAATATCACATATTTACTGACTTTTCACAATCGAAACAATGAAACGATTAATCAAAAGAATGATCAGTCACTTTTGTGACGGGGCACAATTGTACCTTAGACTTGGTTTGATCTGGGTGTCGTCCTCTCTGTTTCTTTGGTCCTGGTTTGGCCCTTGTTTTGGCCCTGGTTCCCTCTGGACGTGTGGACCTCGTGGACAGTCCTCTTGTGCCACTTGTACAAACGTGAGAGCAAACAGACACATGACACAAGCTTGTGACTGCAAACATTTGTCTCTAATCTCATTTTCAGAGGCTGAGAGCAGAAGCATGCAGGATGGGCGGCATGTGACTCGTAAAAAGCAGAATTTGTCTTCCCCACAACAGCGCGGGTCTGTTCTCAGCCGAGGACGGACTGAAAAGGTCAATTAACTCAATTTTTTCTGTTGAAAATCAGCAATGAGATGTAGTTTATCTCCTTTGATCTAATTTGAGTGTCTGTGGCCTCAGCCTCTCCATCTCGTCTGTTCACTGTTACTGTGGAAATATTGACCACTGATTACTCCATCTGAAAGTAATCCAATTCCTACTTGTCTGATTAGTTTATTTCAAAAGTAACTGCACTGCTGAGTCCCAAGTATTAAAGTTTGTATCATTTAATCTATTGTCAAATAAACAGCAGCTGGAATTAACGTGATTTGAGTCAGAAATGCTTAAAATGAGTCTGTGATGATTTAAGGACTTAAACGGGACAGGAAACCTCCAGATCTCTTCCTTTGACTTGACACATACGGGGAATTTGAAATATGAGTGTTTTCTGAGGCTGAGAGGGAGAGGGCTTACTAAACAAACAGGAATGGAGCTAAATACAACTTCAGGTTTGTTTTTGGATCAATCACTAAGTTAAACCAACTACTGTTCACTAAATGTCTGTGAATTGCTGAGATCAACGATTAAAAAGTTTTATTCAGGTTCAGTTTAGGTCGTATTTATTAAAAACATCAGTTGCTCACGTAACAGACTCGGCCCTGAACGCAACACACTCCACCAACAACAGAACAGTTCCAAAGTGCCCTAAGGTGAGCAGGTCTGGGGCCTGGGCCAGGGGCAGAGTGGGAGGGGCTAATGGAGCAGATTGGACACTTCACTTTGATCAGTCTGCCATGGGGCAGTTGTGGCTACAGTAGAATCTCAGCATCAGTAGGTGAGGAGTGCACGAATAACCGAGTGGGGCGGCAGTAGCGCAGTAGGTAGAGTGGGCGCCTTCTGATCCGAAGGTCGGCGGTTCGAATCCCACTCCAGACATGGAGTAGTTGAGTGGTCAGATCCTCTGACCCGCAGGTTGGTGGTGCGATTTCAGCTCCTTCAGATGAATAATGCCGTTGTGTCCTTGGGCAGGACACTTAACCCACCTGGCCAGTGTCTGCGTACACTGGTGTATGAATGTGTGAGTGGATGGGTGACTGGTTCCTTGATGTAAAGCGCTTTGAGTGCCTTAAAAAAGGTAGAAAAGTGCTATATAAATGTGACCATTTACCATTTACCATTTACCGAGTGCAAAGTGTCTTTGAGTGTCCAAAAAGTGCCGGATAAATCAAAAGCAATATTGTGATCACTTCAGATTACGCTGCTGCGGCTCGGGCAGAGTGTTCTCTGAGCGCTGAGGGTCACGAGGAGGACGCCGTTATAATTAACAACTGCAGAATCACGCTTGTTTGAAGACATTACAACCTCAGTAACCGCTCCTTCGTGCCGTCATTAGAGGAGAGGCGGACATGTCTGGAGCGTGGTGTGTGGTGACCCTCGCTGACGGACATCCAAGAACACGCCGATGAAACGAGTCTGCACGGAAGAGCGAGCAAAACAAGGTAATAGAGGCTGATGCGCGGAGGAGGGCACTTGTGGGTGAACTTGGGAGAGGGCATCGCGCCGACCTATTTTCCCTCCTCCTGGTTCCCCCGGAGAAGCACCTACCCAGCCATGCTAATGTCTACGCAAACAAACCCACGCTCTCCGTCTCAAGGACCAGACGCATGACCTCATTAGTATGCAAACGTATGCGGCCGTCCTGCGTGTCCTTTGCGTCTTCCGCGACCGCCGTCCTGTGTCCTCCTGCCCGGCCTGGCCTACTTTCACTCAGACGTCTTTGTTTTAGGGGCGGAAGACGAGAAAGGGAGAATTACACTGCAAAAAGGAGAGTTGAAAGAAGTTGGAATGACCTGAATTTGTGGAGTATGACGAATGCTGTGAGTTGTGATTCTGAAAAGGTGGCACTGATAGTTTCTTCTGCTGGTACTTAAAAGTAAAATGCTAATTTAGACTCCGAATAATATGAGTTTACTTAAGTTTTGAATTTTCCTAATTAAGATCTGGTTTTCATAGTTTGGTTATGATTTAGTCCAAGTTTTGGTTTTCAACCTGTGTTAGACCTGGTGTAGTCCAGATTTAGTCTTGGTCGAGTTCTGGTAGTACATGACACCAAATATTACATGAGGCTGTGCTTGTTGAGTGAAGTCAAGTTTTAGAAACATTAATCTGAAACATCTTACTTGTTTTAATGTAATTTTTGCTTTAATCAGCTCAATTTTCACATTTCAAGGTAAATACTTTTTTGTTCCTGTTGTACTACATAATCAGTCTTATTCCACTGGCAGATAATGCCCTTGAAATATGACAAAAATATATCATAAAGTCAATATCCTTGGTCTAATAAGTGTGTAGTGCAGACACTTGTTTTTTACAGTGCACAAACAAGGCGAGACACAAGGACGCAGCTTTAGCGTTTTGTCTCAGGGACAAACAACAGTTGGTCTGAGACGCCGTGTGGAGCCTCCGAAACAAAACAGAGGAAGCACTTATTATTTCTGATCATATTTTGGTCAATTATACACATTCCATTAGAGTAAAACAGATTAAAAAATATGAATCCATGACTTTTTATTTTTCATAACCAACATCACAACAAAAATACAAAATATCACCAACCAATTACAATTAATTCAATAATACTGTCCTCATTATTTTCTTAAGGTAGTTTAATAATAGTATTTGCTCTTCAGTAGTTTTGATCAGTCTGTAGAAGAGTTGTGTTAACACTTACTTGCTTAAATGTTATTATTTACTACATTTGTAAGATTGATTTAAGTCTGTTTATGTAGTGGCAAAAGAAAATAAAAACCACAGAGGGACCGGCTGTAAAGAACCTTTAATATGTGAGAGAGAAGGAGTGACTTTTAGTACTTGAGTGAGTAAATCTACAAGTGACAAAAACTTTATGTTGACAACATTAAAGGGGCTGTACCTGATTTTTTCGTGTCATGAAGTTAAATCTGATGTGCTCCAGCACAGAGATATTATAAAAGCAGCTCCTGGGGTCAAAATGAGACCACTGTGTGCTGTCTGCATCTAATTATAGAACATTCTATTCTCTATGAAGCAAGACATGCATGGTTAGCATGCTAATGTTTGTTAGCTTTACCGTGGCGGTAAACTTTGCTCTGGACTTTGAAATTTGTGACAAGCTCTTCTAAACTCATCTCAGTGAATGATTAGGATACTCTGTAAAAGTGAGGAATAACTTTGTATAACTGGACCTCTGCAAACTAAACCAACTAGTTATGTTTAACACATTTTAAGACTAAATCAGGTGCAGCCTCTTTAAATGATTAGAACATTTATGTTTCTTTCACCGCTCTTACTTTTTCTTATTTTTGTTTCTGTGCTTTTAAAATACCAGGTTTTATGCATTCTGTTTTGTCTTTCAATTCAGTACATTTTTGTAAAGTCCAAATCACAACAGCAGTTCTCCTGGAGATGTTACTCTTTAGCCCAGTGTGGCAAACATTACCTTGAGACCTTGTAATTTCCTCATATTTCAGCAAATCCAGGCAGATATCGTCTTGTGTGACGCTCATGTCTGTGATTTGGACTGTTTATAATCCATGCATTGAGCATTTTATAGTTTCAAAATGTCTCTAAGATCCATTTTCGGTCAAGATTTGAATTGTACTAATAATATTATTTCACCACAGACCATTCTCCAATCCGTTAGCAGGGAATAGACTGGATAGACCTACTCGATACTACCACGATTTAAAAATGCTACATAACTTATGAACAAACTTGAACGTTAGTTTGGTTTGACTTTGTAAACTAGAACAAGTAGGTAGACAATTTGACAGCTCATGTTAAGATTTGGATTCAGCAACAATGCAGTTCATGTTCAGGTGGTGCACTCTGGGGTCACAGGGACATCATACGACAGGGCGAGGCAAGACTTTCTAGCTCCATGATGCAGTTTTACTAAATAATAAAACCCGTCTGTGATTACAGCTGGACGAGTCCGGCAGAGGCTTGGACAGACTCAGAGCCCAGACCAAGAACACGCCCAAAAGACGACACTACGGCACACGGTAAATTATTCTACAAACAATACTGGAGTTTCCACTTAAGTCTGAAATGTTGGATACTTCCTGAGAGTGGTGTACGAGCGGCGTCTCCTCGGGAAGACCGGAGTGAGAGTGTGAGGTCAGAGGGCAAAAGCTGCGAAAGCGCTTTTATGGACTGACTGATGTCACAGATAACCAACAGAAAGAGCCCCAAAGTGGCAGGTCCCGCCTACAGGCTGTACGGCACATTTCCATGTGGTCTCATTCTAGCTCTAATATAGCTCAAGATCAGTCCTGTTCATGTGATTTTTTTTTTTTTCTTCAGTATCTATCGTTGTTCAAATGTGAATCTACTTTCAACATTTGTTTTAATGTTGATAAGTGTCTGATTTTTAATACTTTGAACAACCTTAGTTACTCTTACTTGCTTAAGCCATTTCTTGGACGACTACTTTGTACTTTCTGAAGTAACTGTACTCTCTCTTGAACAATCGGATCTATGACATCTACAGTATATTCGTGTAACAAAAAAAAACAGTCATCACAAATGTGAAGAGAGATTTTCGATGCAGTCTTCAAGAACTAGTCTGTAAAATCTTGTGTTCTTCCAGTTTGAGTTTCAACAAAAGATCTGATTATGTCTTTTTCCAACTTTGCCCTAGTTCCTGTTGAGTCTCCAAACGTGTGAGCGATTTCTCATTTCCGTGCAGGTCTTAAGACTCTGTACAGGAGTCTGAGTCAAACACCACCTCTGACTTTAAGCCTTTCTGACAAACTAAGCAGCTTAATGCCATATTCTGGAGCTATCTGGCCCCAGCACGAGGACCCCGCTCTCAAGGTGAGCTAAGTGAAATTATTTGGTTTATGGTAATGTAGTCTAACATGGCCAGGATGCATCTAAACAGAGAAATGCAGCAGTGCTGTGTAGTTGGGACTAGCCGTCAGAGTCAAGGAATGTTATAAGGTAGTGATTCCCAAAGTGGGGTCCGGGGCCCCCTGGGGGCTTCTGAGGCACTGCCGGGCCCCCAAAGCTTGTCCACACAACAAGCATAAAAAATGTTGCTTGAAAACCCCTTTACACACAATATTTTCTTATATGTACTACTTTCAATAAATGTGAAGCCTACAGTCATTACTATTTCTATTTTTATTTGTCAGTTTAAAAATAAAAACTTGAATCGAGGCAATTATCATTGGGGGGCTCTGAGGGATCATGAGGATGAAAGGGGGGATGATGCAGAATCTCTTAGCCGTCCAGGTAGGTTCAATGAGAAAAGAAAAGACACAACTCCGAGCCACAAACAGATTAATGCTCCATTCACTGTAGTGAAGAGTACAATGAGCGTTACAAAGATGAAACCAAACAGCCACTCAGGAGCCCAGTTTGTGTCACTGTGAGACGTGATTAAAGCTAAAATAAACAGGAAACTACTTCAGCAACGTCTGGTTTCTCTTGAGCTCTTTCTGCATTTATTTCCCTTCTCTTCTTCTTCTACGCCATTTAACCTCTCTTTATATAATGCATTGTCTTTGGATAATGTTCTTTGCATTATGCACTGGAAATATAATATCTTGAGTCTTGAAGCGAGCGCCACGCATCGCTAAACAGGAAATGGCTGTTGCTACCGTTTGCTAGCTTTGTTTTGCTAAGCTCAACATCAGTGGAAATACAGGGGTTAATGCAGTCATCTTGAACTAAAGCGTTCTGGGAGTCTAAAGCAAGCTAGACTGCTTTGGAAGCCAGACCTGTTGTGATCCACTTAATCACGCTTTCACTAAGACAATGGAGACAGTTTGGAACCGGCTCTAAAGTGAACCGGTGGAAACATGGCAAATGACTCTCTCAGTGCTCGTTCTGACCCCTCCCTCCTCCCTGTACACCCCGGGTCCTCAGGCCAAGTGTGTCACCATAAATTCACTTTCAATACATCCATTGTCCACCGCTGTGGCTGTGCGAACGGCCCTCTGAGTGTGTGTGTGAGAGCGGCCCCTGAAGGCTCGGAGTGTGTGTATGTGCGGCCCCTGAAGGTTGTGTGCGTGCGTGTGCGAGTGCACGAGAGGGAGTGTGCACAGGACAAAGGCCTCACTGGCACATGCTTAATTAGTTGATGAATGTCTGTGTGGGAATCAGAGCTAATACTGTGAGGACAATGGGGCTGGGCACAGGGCCTGTGGAGCAGACCACTAACAGCAGCTACTGCCCCGACACCACCCTCCTCAGCATGGGCCGCACCGCAGTGTGGTGAGGAACGCTCTGAAAATGCATTTATTTACAGAATACTGAATACCTGCGTTTATGTGACGCTATAGGGAAGTTTCACTTATTTTAAACTCAGCCCTCCACCTCTCCATTCAGCAGTTCGGTTCCCTCTTCCACCTCTCCACCTGGTACCACTTCTGCACCATCTCTGTACCCCAGCATCACCTCAGCAGCACCTCTGCACCTCCCCAGCATCACCTCAGGAGCACCTCTGCACCTCCCCAGCATCACCTCAGCATCATCTCAACACCACCTCTGCACCCCAGCACCACCTCTGCACCTCAGCAACACCTGTTCCACCTCACCATCACCCCAGTGCCCCAGCACCACCTCTGCACCTCCCCAGCGTCACCTCAGCAGCACCTCTGCACCTCCCCAGCACCACCTCAGCAGCACCTCTGCACCTCCCCAGCATCACCTCAGCAGCACCTCTGCACCTCCCCAGCACCACCTCAGCATCATCTCAACATCACTTCTGCACCCCAGCACCACCTCAGCACCCCAGCACCACCTCTGCACCCCAGCACCACCTCTGCACCCCAGCACCACCTCTGCACCTCAGCACCACCTCTGCACCCCAGCACCACCTCTGCACCTCAGCAACACCTGTTCCACCTCACCATCACCCCAGTGCCCCAGCACCACCTCTGCACCCCAGCACCACCTCTGCACCCCAGCACCGCCTCTTCCACCCCAGCACCACCTCCGCACCCCAGCACCACCTCCGCACCCCAGCACCACCTTCGCACCCCAGCACCACCTCCGCACCCCAGCACCACCTCCGCACCCCAGCACCACCTCTGCACCCCAGCACCACCTCTTCCACCCCTGCACCACCTCAGTGCCCTAACCTCTACCTCAGCACCACATCTACAGAGTCTTTCTTTCAGGTTTTTATTTTCACCAGCGCCAGTGTCCAGGCTCTGGGGGGAAGATTCCTTTCATTTCCTGCTCCTCCTCCTGCATGTCGCTCATCATTATCTGCCGGGTCTAAGCGCCAATCCTAAAATGTCTATCAATATATATCATTATGTCATTCTAGTCACATTTGGCACTGATATAGACCCTTGTTTGTAAAAATGTTGTAGTGTGGCTGTGAGCTCCAGTGGAATGTTGTTATTGGCCTGCTCTTTTCTGTCGCGCTCGCTCATAGTACGAGTCACAGCAAGACTAAATTATTCCATTCATATTGTCAGAAGTGCAATGTAGGTTTATGTTTTCAGGTTCATGTGGTGGAGGTACTGGGGGCAATGGGCCCTCTGCCGTTTTGTCATCTCTATGTAATATAATATAATATAAAATACAATGGAACCTTAAGCCGTCTCACCAATTTATCTGTGTGCCTTCACTTTACTCTCAGAGTGCAATTCCTGGGGTGGCGTTGGTTATTTTTTGTTTTATACTTAAACTTAAATTGTATGTGTTCGCATTGCCAAATTCAAAAATACTTTCATTTTCAACTAATACAGTAAATAATTTGGGTTGCATTATATTAGTAATGCAACCCAAAGTATTTAGTATATTAGTTATTGAATTAAAAAATGATTTAGTATATTAGTATTAACATCACCCTCTGCAACATCACCACTCTGCAACACAACCACTCTGCAACACCACCACTCAGCAACACCACCACTCTGCAACACCACCACTCTGCAACACCACCACTCTGCAACACCACCACTCTGCAACACCACCACTCTGCAACATCACCACTCTGCAACACCACCACTCTGCAACACCACCACTCAGCAACACCACCACTCTGCAACACCACCACTCTGCAACACCACCACTCTGCAACACCACCCTCTGCAACATCACCACTCTGCAACACCACCACTCTGCAACACCACCACTCTGCAACACCACCACTCTACAACACCACCACTCTGCAACACTGTCACTCTGCAACACCACCACTCTGCAACACCACCACTCTGCAACACCACCACTCTGCAACATCACCACTCTGCAACATCACCACTCTGCAACATCACCACTCTGCAACACCACCACTCTGCAACATCACCACTCTGCAACACCACCACTCTGCAACACCACCACTCTGCAACACCACCACTCTGCAACACCACCACTCTGCAACATCACCACTCTGCAACACAACCACTCTGCAACATCACCACTCTGCAACACCACCACTCTGCAACACCACCACTCTACAACACCACCACTCTGCAACACCGTCACTCTGCAACACCACCACTCTGCAACACCACCACTCTGCAACACCACCACTCTGCAACACCACCACTCTGCAACACCGTCACTCTGCAACACCACCACTCTGCAACACCGTCACTCTGCAACACCGTCACTCTGCAACACCGTCACTCTGCAACACCACCACTCTGCAACACCACCACTCTGCAACACTGCCACTTTTCAACAGAAACTCAACTCAAATGAGTTTTTCTCACTAATATTGTTAAAATTTGAAGCTTAAATCAGCCAACAATCACAAGTATCCATGGGTTTAAAGAAATGGCAAACGTCCTGTCACCAAGCAATTTAAAGAGGACTTATTATCCAAATGATTTTTTAACCATGTTGCCAACCTAACTTTATTTGTGAGGCACATAACATAAATGTGTTGCTCACAAGTCAGTAGCTTGTGACCCTGCCCCAGAGACAGAGCTACTAGACTTCACAAACACTGGCGCTGTCGATATCACCGGGAGTCCCCGATCAACCCACTCAGTTAAACTGAATCTGACCCATTTTCCTCCACTAAAGTCGCTTTAGAGTAGTGCAGTTTTACTCCTCTTCTCCTCCTGATGCGCTTATTTTTGAACCAGCTTCATGTCGTGTTGTGGTGCATTCATTTGCACATGAAAAGCCTCCAATAAAATAGGTTGCATTTAAAACACAAAAGTGGCACAATAATATTTACATTAGCATGAGTGTGTGTTCCCCCAGGACACAGTGACTACGGGCGAGGTGGGTGCGGTTGTGAGTGCGTTAGGGGTGGTTGCGGTTGTGGTGGTGGGGGGTGATACTCTGGGATGTGTTCTGTCACAGGTAAGTCCCAGCGCTGCGACACAGTCATTAATTCATACATTTTAAAATATATTTATGCTAATGCAGAGAGTCTCGAGGGTGAGAACGCTGGAGTAACAGCCGTCTTTGTATTTACTGAACCAGATGTGTTCACTTACTCTAAGTCAAGAGCAAGGAGAAATGAACAGAAGTATAACAATATTCATTTAAACATTTAAAATGTGTGTTTCTTGCCGTCACGTCAGACCTGCTGCTTTAAACAAGCCTGCTGTGTCGACGGCTGCCTCATGGGAGCACATACTAGCCACATTTCCACTGGTTCATTTTGGAGTGGATTGGTCTGCTCTGAAAGGGTCACCGCTGCCCTATGCTTGTCAGGCTGCACCTGGCACTGCTGAGTTGGAGTGAGATCTTGCAGAGGAGAGCTCACATGAAGACCACAACTCTGATGTCCGGTGAAGATGTATTCTACTTTATTTTTTTTATTCCAAAATTGTATTTATTTATTCACAATTCCAGTGCTTGCTGTGCAGAAGTGAAGAGAGTTTGTTTTGTTTGATTTAGCGTTTCTTCCTTCAAATTCATCAGGAAATTTATTTTATGAAATGATTATTCCATTCTTGTTACCACATTTAAGTGGATGTGGGCCAAAACACAAAAAGATAAGTTTCATTCCTTATTCTGCACAACAAAGTGCATTTGAAGCCGAGCCGAGAGAAAGCTCATCCCACAAACAGAAGCTCAGAGACAAAACACTTGCACAGGTCAACAAACGGGGCCTTTCATTGTGGTGTTTGCATGTTTTTCCTGTGTCTGCGTGGGTTTCCTCCGGATGTTCCAGTTTCCCCTCCCACTAAAAGCACGTACAATAAGTGTGTGAATGAGAGTGTGTGAATGAGAGTGTGTTTGTGAATGAGAGTGTGTGAATGTGAGTGTGTTTGTGAGAGTGACTGCAGGACAATGAATAAAAACGAGCCCATGGATATCGTAGAAGTAGTTTCACTTGGTGAAACTGGGCAGGGCCAACTATTAACCTAACAAAGACAGGCCATTAACAGGTTCAGATGACACCAGGCAGAGCAAACTATTTACCAAACAAAACTGGCGTTCAGTGACTCCTCCCTATGGGCAGGGCTCTCACTACTCAGAGTAGCATATAAGCCTGAGTTCCCAGACCAGTTCTCTGGTTGACAATGACTTCTGGATAGAAGTCGAAACGTCTCGATCTTACAAACAGTGTCCGGATGACAACCCCCGAAACCTTTTCTACGATGAATCACGCCTGGACGAATGAGGGATTACATCGACGAGCCCATGGATAATTCCAGCGCTGCATGTTCATTAACATGTACTGTCCCGACCAAATAAACAAATCAATTAAATTAAAATTAAATGCGGCCCCTGGACACTCGAAACCCTGCCACTCTGCAACAGAACCACTCTGCAACACAACCACTCTGCAACACAATCACTCTGCAACAGAACCACTATGCAACAGAACCACTCTGCAACAGAACCACTCTGCAACACAACCACTCTGCAACAGAACCACTCTGCAACAGAACCACTATGCAACAGAACCACTCTGCAACAGAACCACTCTGCAACAGAACCACTCTGCAACACAACCACTCTGCAACACAACCACTATGCAACAGAACCACTCTGCAACACAACCACTCTGCAACACAACCACTCTGCAACAGAACCACTCTGCAACAGAACCACTATGCAACAGAACCACTCTGCAACAGAACCACTCTGCAACAGAACCACTCTGCAACACAACCACTCTGCAACACAACCACTATGCAACAGAACCACTCTGCAACACAACCACTCTGCAACACAACCACTCTGCAACAGAACCACTCTGCAACACAACCACTCTGCAACAGAACCACTCTGCAACAGAACCACTATGCAACAGAACCACTCTGCAACAGAACCACTCTGCAACACAACCACTCTGCAACACAACCACTATGCAACAGAACCACTCTGCAACACAACCACTCTGCAACACAACCACTCTGCAACAGAACCACTCTGCAACAGAACCACTATGCAACAGAACCACTCTGCAACACAACCACTATGCAACAGAACCACTCTGCAACACAACCACTATGCAACAGAACCACTCTGCAACACAACCACTCTGCAACACAACCACTCTGCAACACAACCACTCTGCAACACAACCACTCTGCAACACAACCACTCTGCAACAGAACCACTATGCAACAGAACCACTATGCAACAGAACCACTCTGCAACAGAACCATGATGTTTGATGATGGAACATTGTCAGAAAGCTCAAAAAAGTCACAATAGCAAAACATGTGTCCTTTAAAATGCATATGACAGGTTCTTGTGTTTTTCTAATTATTCATTTATTTAGTGGAATTGAACCTGTGGAAAAATGTATCAAAATTATACATATGTCAGGCTACAGTTTGTGAAGAAAATCTTTTAAAAATAAGTTGAAAATCACAGGAGGCGCTGAGTTCTTAAACAGTATCCCTCTGTAATGTCTTCAATAAGTGACATCCCATCCAGTTGCTCAGACAAGACCACTTTGCAAGCCGATGCTACCCGGACTTGTGTCAAATCAAACGCTACAGAATATGACACTTTTATTTCAAGATATTTCTCAAAGTCATTTCTCTGGTCGCGTCATCAGTCACATGTAAAGGAGATGTTCAGCGGACTCCAGATGCTACAAGAAGCGCACAAGATCAGAAATCTCAACTTCAAGTCCATTAGCCTTTAGCTCAGGTGAGTTTTACTAATGGTTATCTAAAACAAAATACACACTCAGCAGTTACTTTTAGCAAGGCTTTGACGTCACGTAAATGTGGTCGACGCGTTTGTCCCTCACACCACATGTACAGAATACGTAAGACCGCTGCTGGAGATGTTCAGATCATAGACTAACTCAACATGAACACTGCATCTACTTATTTATGTCTATGGTAGAATTTACACGTAATGGACACAATTTTCGGACAATTTGCATTCATTTAACAAAATAAAGCTGTTATCAGGTATTAATTATCTGTAAAATCCAAAGTAGTGTTCTTACCATTGGCCTTTATTTACAGTGCCCTGGAACGCCGACTCCAACTGTTCAATCTTATGAACTGGAGCTGGCTGAGAGACTCCCACTTCACACACAGGATCAACAGTGACTGACAATAACATGACGATTGCCACAAATAGTGGATCTGAGTGATTAACCACCACTTAAACGATGTCAACATTTGTTACAGATTAAACCCGAAAAGTATCTGTTATTAAGCATGTTCCTTTAATGCTTACGTTTGTTTATCGTACGGTTAGCTTTAGCCAAACTGCTTATATAGGAATTAATTCAGCTGGAGCGCTCCGAGGTCGGAACTCGTGTCTTTCAAGTGTCTTTCCAGGCTCAAAACGTTCCTCTTTGAAATAGCTTATGGTCAGGCCAGTTAGGAACAGAAATAAAAACCTACAGTTTTAGCTCCGCTGCCCTTGGAGCAACTCTGCTGGAGGAAGTATGGAGCTTGAACACTATCCTCTGGTTCTTCCTACTTTACCTATCAACAATATTAATATTACTTCAACTGTAGTCTGTTCATTGCTGTTCACATGTTTCTCTTTCTCTCCACTTCCCCCAGGGAGTGGAGACTGTTTCAGGCACTGCGGCGGCTGCTCCAGTGACGACCCCCCCACCCCCATCTGTCTGGAGGATCCATCTCTACACTGGATGGTCTATGCGCCACCCGCCTGGAGGAACTCCCTCAACCCTGGATTAGCCACACCTCGTCTGCCTGGACGAACTCCTTCTACTTTAGATGAACTGTTCCTCATCTCCTGCTGGAGGGATCTCTCTACACTGGGTGGACTGCTCCTCGTCCTCCTGGAGGAACTCTTTAAAGCCACCTCCCTCTTGAGTGGTTCTGGCTCCACAGTCCAAGTGGATGTCAGTCCTAGTTCATCTGCAGCCTGTCCGTCCATGGGAGTAGGATCTCTCCTTCACTGTGGTTCTCCCCGAGGTTTCTACTTTTTCCCATGGGGTTTTTTGTAGTTTTTCCTCGCCGCGAAGGAGGGTCAAAGGACAGGGGCATTCTGGGACAGTTATCTGAACTGCTTTTACCTGTGGCCCATCGAGGCAACTGTTGTTGTGATTTTGGGCATTACAAAAATAAATTGATTTGATTTGATTTGATTTGATTTGAAGTGGGAAATACCCGACTTCCCAGTTGCCTGGAACAGCATTACCCTGCCCTTTGCCACATCTGCTGCTCATGTCCAACATAAACATCACCGGCTGTCAAACTGGGGAAACCTTCTCGCGAGCCTCTCTGCCACGGTGCTGCCGCTGCTCATCCTTACTCAGATCGGCACATTGGAGAAGCACACGCCGCCTCATCCTTTTCACTGCGTCTCATCTGAACTAAACGATGACACAGAAACAAGGCGCACAGATACATTCATCAAACTTCATGAACAAAACCACTTCTGCTTCATCTTGCTGCAAAAGGAAATTTAATCTGAACAATATCGACTGCCAACGAGCTCATGTCTGACTCTGCGCTCGAACCTGCTCTCGTGACCGGCTCATCTGTTTCTAATATCCACACAGGCCTGAGAATATTCTGGCTCTGCTAATGTGTTTCCGTCAGCGCTGCGGGCTCGTGCGGCTAACTCGATACAAAGTTACAGCGTAAGAGCCAAGTTTAGCCTGAGTTATGCTTCCATTTCTCTGAAAGTTCATCACATCACAGCGAGGAGGCAACTTTTTCTGTTGTCAACAGAGCTTACATCTACAGGGTGATGGAATGTGCGTGGGTATGGTCTTGGGTCCTAGTTTAGACCTGAAACTGTCCTGTTTTAGACCTGGGTTAAATGTGGCAATCCTCAGAATTAAAAAATATATATTTTTGGTAGTAATAAAAATATTTATGGGTGAGACATTACAGTCAAAAGCGTTCACAACATTGTCCAATCTGAACCTAAGGTTGTTTTATTGTTTCATCAAATCCACTTCATCCACTGATTTCTCTGGGACATTGTAACTTCAAAAGCTGTTTTCTCTAAATGTATTTTTCTCCATCAGGACATAAAGACACATAAAGACACACACCAAACTGTACAATCTTGGACTGACCAAGATTTTGACTCATAATACTGAAGGATTTGTTCATTTCTAGTTCGACTCATTAAGTGACAATTTCATTTTGATGTCAACTTTCATTAAGACCTAGTTTACTCAAATACTAAATAAGAATCCAAAATCCACCTCTTTTTGTATCTAATATGTCAACAAAATTAAGCAAGAAATGTAACCCTGGCGCTATTCATCTTTCAGATTTGTCCCATTTGTGACATTTTGGGCATTTTTACACATATGCCTTATGAAAACATATTTTTCCCTCATGTAAGTAAACTAGAACAAGTTTCAAACTCTATATGAAAGATTTGTTCCTATTCACCTGAAATGTCTGACCTTAACCAATGTTCCAGAGAAGACTGGCAGCAATGTGTGTAGAAAAAAAAGGATGAACATTTGTTTGAAATCCAAAGACCAATGTAAGGCCAAGGACCACTGTAGCATGCAGCTGCACAACGGAGAAACTCGGCTCAGGTAGATGCACGTTATCAAAATAATATATTCAGCCCAGCAAGAGGAATCCGTGAATTGTTTGTGATCTCAGCAAGAATCCATCCAGCCCAAGTGAGCAAGAAAACTAAATAAGCAGTTATTCTATGTGTTAGAAAAATAAACAAACAGAACAAGACCAGAGTGTGAAAAGACAAAAACAGAAGGAAAAAAAGAGTATCCAAAGGGAAAAAAACAAAAGTCTTTCTGTCCCTGTGGCTGTGTCTATGGAAAAGTTCAGTGAAAGTTTTTACATTTTGTAAAAGTCCAGTCCTTGACCATCAGCTCTGTCCCTTTCATCCATCTTCTTGTTATTGCTTTTTGTGCTGCAGCAGAAGTAGATTCCACATGTATCCATCAATCATCTCCACTGTTAGTGTTTTATGTCCTGGATACATAGTTATAAAGTCAAATGGAGTGTTGGTCTTGGTGTCTGCGGCGCCTCATCATTCTCAGTCCAGTATTTATGTTAGGATTAACACAAGGCTGTAGTTTCCCGCTCAGACGTGTCTGAGAGGCTGCTCTGCTGTAATTGGACCAGTAGAATGCACTGTGCTGATGCTCCACACCGACATATGTGCTGTGTTGTCTGTAATAACACTGCCCATCTGGGTGTTATTATGTGTGTGTGTGTTTGTTGTTGTGACTGCGGCGCGCGCTAAACGGTCATCCGCACAGCAGTGCATGCTGGGAGCCCGCTCTGGTTAGCGCGTGGCTGCTGACACAGGCTGCAGGGATGACTCTGGGGCTGTGGACAGTCTGCTTCTGTCATTTTCATACTGCAGCCTCTGCGCCTCCATCGCCTGGGTCCTTGTGTGCTCACACAGGGCCAACACAACACAACGTCACTAATGTGTGCCATGTTATTGGAGAAAACAGCAACTTATCATTTATTTTAAAAAAACAACAGAAGATGTTGCAGGGTAAATAAAGCCCCTGCTGTCTGATGAGTTTTGAAAATGTTTAAAAAATGGACAACTCTGAAAATATGAGGATGTTGGAGGAATAAATGGAGGAAATGAAGTAGTGTCCGTAAATCGGAGGAAAAAGAAATTATTTTGTTCTGAATGTTACAAGAATATTTGAGAGATCCAACAAACAGGTGGCACAAAGTCCAGAATGTTAAAGGAGCGGCTCTTTAGGAGAGTGTGCACTAATCTCCCAGCAAAGGCCCTTACCAAGATAGACCCGGATCTGGAGATGGGCCCCCGGGCACTGCAATGTGCCCCTGACAGGAGGACCCAGCGGCACTGACGGATGTTCACCGTCAAAAGCAGAAGACAAACTTACAGGGACAGTAAAGTCTACCTTTAACCGTTTAAATCCTCCCTTCTCTCTCCCTCCTTAAAATGTGCCCCTCAATGTCAAATGAGTGATCAGTGAGAGGACTCCTTTGTAGAACTCAGGGCTACATGCTCAACGTTTGTAAAACTATACATTTAATACTTGTGAATGAATGCATGTGGGCTTACATTTTTAACTGATTATATTTTATTTGTTATGAGAGAGAGAGAGAGAGAGAGAGAGAGAGAGAGCGAGAGAGAGAGAGAGAGAGAGAGAGAGAGAGAGAGAGAGCGAGAGAGAGAGAGAGAGAGAGAGAGAGAGAGAGAGAGTCTGGTGATTCCAGTCATGTGGAAACAAAAACCCAGCAGTAATTGGCCTCTTCATAAATTCTTAATGGCCAGTGTGAACATGCAGCAGGCTCTGAACATAAAGCACAGAGCATTTCCAAAACAAACGGCTCACACACCACAGAGTGTGTCCTGTGAGGGGCCGTCTCTGGCCCCGTGTCCTGCGGGGTTTGTGTGGACAGACCTGTGCTCTCACTTTCGCTCCTGCTCTGCTGCGGTCGTTCACGCCGCAGAGTCATATCTGTATGTGCTGTATGTGCGTGTATTATTTATGATTACATGCAGCTCAGTGACACTTGATGCATGTCTTTCCATAACAGCCTCATGACAAGAGAACACACAGTGAAGAGAGTCACAGCCAACACCTCAACTTTGCCCCCAGAGGCAACTGCAATTATTACTGTTATTATTTCATTATCATTATCATTATCAGAATCACTCAGACGTTTTAAGCAAAAAAATTAAATTAAAAAATAAATCCCAAATTGAACAGTGGCTCCAAAGAGGAGTGGGATGATAAGGACTGAGGTCTGTGAGGTAAGGTAAAACACCTGCAAAGAATCGAAAACCTCAAGAATTATGTTGTGTGTGTGTTGTGTTATGTGTGTGTGTGTGTGTGTGTGTGTGTGTGTGTGTGTGTGTGTGAGTGCGTGCGTATGTGTGTGAGTGTGTGTGCGTGTGTGTGTGTGTGCGTGTGTGTGTGTGTGCATGTGTGCCTTTGCGTGCATGTGTGTGCATGTGTGTGTGTGTGAGTGTGCATGTGTGTGTGAGTGTGTGTGCGTGTGTGAGTGAGTGAGTGTGTGTGTGTGCGTATGTATGTATGTGTGTGCGCGTGTGTGTGTGCGTATGTATGTGTGTGTGAGTGTGTGTGCGTATGTGTGTGTGTGCGTGTGTGTGTGTGCGTATGTGTGTGTATGTGTGTGTGTGTGTGCGCGTGCGTATGTATGTGTGTGTGTGTGCGTATGTGTGTGTGCGTGTGTGTGTGTGCGTATGTGTGTGTGTGTGTATGTGTGTGTGTGCGCGTGCGTATGTATGTGTGTGTGTATGTGTGTGTATGTGTGTGTGTGTGTGTGTGTGTGTATGAGTGTGTGTGTGTGTGTATGTGTGTGTGTGTGTGTGTGTGTGTGTGTGTGTATGTGTGTGTGTGTGTGTGTGTGTGTGTGTGTGTGTGTGTGTGTGTGTGTGTGTGTGTGTGTGTGTGTGTGTGTGTGTATGTGTGTGTGTGTGTGTGTATGTGTGGGTTTTTTTTCCCTAGAAAATTACTAGAAATATTCTGCCCCTTTTCGACCCTAGTCCCAAGCAGAGGTGGGTGGAGTAGCCAAGAGTAAAAATAAAATAACTCAAGTAGAAGTTAAAAAAAAAAAAAAATTGGAGAAACATAAAACTGATTTATGGTTTATAAATGAATGTAACCTGCACTGTAAAAAGGCAAATGTTCGAATTATTCAATGTTTTTCACATAAAGCTTTTGTCACATATAGAATTACTCACAGCGAGAAGAGTAACTCACACTGTTACTGGAGTACTGGTACTTTAAAGAAAATATGACTTTATTAAGGCGAGACACCACAGGCAAAACTCATTTATTAAAAATTTTTGGTTGACCAAAAGTCAGTTTGCTCTCTCAACATATCGGCTTTCATGTGGAAACAACAAACTTGCCCAATCTGATCCTAAAGATATTTTATTCTTCCATTGAATCCACTTTATCCATAGATTTCTCTGGGACATTGTAACTTCAAAGTCCATTTCCTTAGAAGGCATTTTTCTCAGCTAAAGTTGATCCCACATCAAACTGTACAATCTGGACTCAACAAGATTTTGACCAAACGGATAGATATCTAAGTCTAAATCTGATTTATTGAAGTTTTAATTTTAAAAAATGGGGTGAAATTTGAAATGTTAAGACAATTTTCAGTCCAGTCTAGTTTACTTAAAAACTAAAGAAATCCAAATCCCTTTGCAATTTTTTTTTTTATAACTAATACGTGTACAAAATGAACCAAGAAATTTAAACCTGGTTCTGTTCATTTTTCAGGTTTATAGGTCCCAAATGTGTAATTTTGGCCATTTTTACATAAAAGGCTTTATTTCTATAATGAAAAACTTGTAATATATTTGTTTCTTACATTTATGTGAGTAAACTACAGGAGAAGTTCACAATTGATATCTTTAAATTTAAGATTTTTTTTCCCCTTCACCTGCAGTGTCTCACCTTAAAAGTAAAAGCACTCTGGTCCCGGGTCATTGCTCCTGACAGCTTTCCCCACAGACACTGAAGAATGGGTCAAATGTGGAGGAGAAATTTCCTTAATGGGCTTTTATAAAATACCTTAACCTTGAGTAAAGTGGCAGCCTTTCCGTTGAGACGCCCGCTCTGCCACCTGTGCCACCATCACTCATGTGCTGTTTAGAGCATGTCCACAGGGAGCCTCAGGTGAGCAGCACCATTCATCCTCTAATCACATTTATCTTTTAAAGCCGGCGTGAAAAAAGCCAAAGAAAAGCGTTCAAAGACAGTAGGTCGTTCTTACAAACTGTGCGGATCATTTTCAAAGCACACTGGCACACGAGCCGCCAGTGCCGAGCAGAGCGCATCTAAATATAACAGCTTTATCATGTCAGCGCCACGGGAGACACAAGGAGTGCCATTTTCAATTAACCCACTTTGAGTCTTCTAGCTAGCGTGTTTGTGCGGAGCTAGCGTGTTTCTATTTTATCTCGGTGGCGTCCTGTTATCGGTGATCTGTGATGGCGGCTGGAGGATTAGCCGGCCGGCCTACGCGCACATTCAAAGTGCCACTTCCAGCGCGCGCTTTGTGTCCGCCCTAAATGAGCAGGATGAGCCGGATTAGCGCTCCCGTCTTTGTCCTGGGCGGCTGCAGCATCCTTAGATCACACCCAGAATGCCTTGGGGCTGAAGGGCAATTTGTGCTGCTGCATTTCGAGGGGAAAGTCTCGAGGAACCCGCTGCAAAGATGCAATACATGGTGAAAGTTCAAATGACAAGATTATAGAATTTTAATTTGATACGAGGAGAGTGATTTATCCCTTGATTTGATTTTAGGATAACTGTTGCCAAATGATAACCCAGTGGGGTAGTTTTCTGTGAAGTAATTACATTTTAAACAGAAGCGAGTGCAGTACTGAGCAAACTGTCAGGGACCTCAGCCATTTAGACTGTTCATTTAAATATGATGCTTAAAAAAAAAAGACACATGCAAGTGAACATGCAATGAACTTTTGATCCCAACTGGAACGAGCTGTGCAGTGAGTCTGGGCAAAGATCCCACACCAACCTGTACAATCTGGGACTCAACAAGATCTTCACGAAATCTACAGCAGGATTTTTTAAATATCTAATCCTAAACCTGATTTATTGAAGTTTTAAGTCAATTTTAGGTCAATTTTCAGTCCAATCTAGTTTACTTAAAAACTGAATAAGAAATCCAAAATCATCTCTGTAAATATTTTTGTAACTAATATGTTACAAAACGTTGTCAGCCCTGCGACGAGTTGGCCACTGTCCAGGGTGTACCCCGCCTAAGGCCCAAAGTCACTGGGATAGGCTCCAGTCACCCGCGACCCCTAACGGGAATAAGCGGTAGAAAATGAATGAATGAATGAATGTTACAAAACGAACCAAGAAATTTAAACCTGTTTTTTCAGATTTAAATGTCCCACATATGTGTACTTTGTCTGGCTCCTCCTCAGGACTGTGCTCCCTCCCGTCTGCGCCTCCTTCCTGAGCTTCCTGTCTCTCCTCCCCCCTGGGTGTGGCCTTCTAGGTGTGGCCTTCTGGGTCTGGCAGCAGACACACCTGCATCCACTGACATCCTGCTCCTGTCTGCCTGCTCCCGTGTGCCTGCCTGCTCCTGCCTGCCTGCTCCTGCCTGCCTGCTCCTGCCTGCCTGCTCCTGCCTGCCCGCCTGCTCCTGCCTGCTCCTGTGTGCCTGCCTGCTCCTGCCTGCTCCTGTGTGCCTGCCTGCTCCTGCCTGCTCCTGTGTGCCTGCCTGCTCCTGCCTGCTCCTGCCTGCCTGCTCCTGCCTGCTCCTGTGTGCCTGCCTGCTCCTGCCTGCTCCTGCCTGCTCCTGCCTGCCTGCTCCTGCCTGCTCCTGCCTGCCCGCCTGCTCCTGCCTGCTCCTGCCTGCCTGCTCCTGCCTGCTCCTGCCTGGTCCCGTGTGCCCGCCTGCTCCTGCCTGCTCCTTTGTGCCTGCCTGCTCCTGCTTGTCTGCTCCCGTGTGTCCGCCTGCTCCTGCCTGCTCCTGCCTGCCTGCTCCTGCCTGCCCGCCTGCTCCTGCCTGCTCCTGTGTGCCTGCCTGCTCCTACCTGCCTGCTCCCGTGTGCCCGCCTGCTCCTGCCTGCTCCCGTGTGCCTGCCTGCTCCTGTCTGCTCCCGTGTGCCCGCCTGCTCCTGCCTGCTCCTGTGTGCCTGCCTGCTCCTGCCTGGTCCCGTGTGCCCGCCTGCTCCTGCCTGCTCCTTTGTGCCTGCCTGCTCCTGCCTGCCTGCTCCCGTGTGCCTGCCTGCTCCTGCCTGCCCGCCTGCTCCTGCCTGCTCCTTTGTGCCTGCCTGCTCCTGCCTGCCTGCTCCCGTGTGCCTGCCTGCTCCCGTGTGCCTGCCTGCTCCCGTGTGCCCGCCTGCTCCTGCCTGGTCCCGTGTGTCCGCCTGCTCCTGCCTGCTCCCGTGTGCCCGCCTGCTCCTGTCTGCTCCCGTGTGCTCGCCTGCTCCTGCCTGGTCCCGTGTGCGCGCCTGCTCCTGCCTGCTCCCGTGTGCCCGCCTGCTCCTTCCTGCTCCTTTGTGCCTGCCTGCTCCTGCCTGCCTGCTCCCGTGTGCCCGCCTGCTCCTGCCTGCTCCTTTGTGCCTGCCTGCTCCTGCCTGCCTGCTCCCGTGTGCCCGCCTGCTCCTGCCTGCTCCTTTGTGCCTGCCTGCTCCTGCCTGTCTGCTCCCGTGTTCCTGCCTGCTCCTTTGTGCCTGCCTGCTCCTGCCTGCTCCTTTGTGCCTGCCTGCTCCTGCCTGCTCCCGTGTGTCCGCCTGCTCCTGCCTGCTCCCGTGTGCCTGCCTGCTCCTGCCTGGTCCCGTGTGCCCGCCTGCTCCTGCCTGCTCCTTTGTGCCTGCCTGCTCCTTCCTGCCTGCTCCCGTGTGCCCGCCTGCTCCTGCCTGCTCCTTTGTGCCTGCCTGCTCCTGCCTGCTTGCTCCCGTGTGCCCGCCTGCTCCTGCCTGCTCCTTTGTGCCTGCCTGCTCCTGCCTGCCTGCTCCCGTGTGCCCGCCTGCTCCTGCCTGCTCCCGTGTGCCCGCCTGCTCCTGCCTACTCCTTTGTGCCTGCCTGCTCCTGCCTGCCTGCTCCCGTGTGCCCGCCTGCTCCTGCCTGCCTGCTCCCGTGTGCCTGCCTGCTCCTGTCTGCTCCCGTGTGCCCGCCTGCTCCTGCCTGCTCCTGTGTGCCTGCCTGCTCCTGCCTGCTCCCGTGTGCCCGCCTGCTCCTGCCTGCTCCTGTGTGCCTGCCTGCTCCTGCCTGCCTGCTCCTGCCTGGTCCCGTGTGCCCGCCTGCTCCTGCCTGCTCCTTTGTGTCCGCCTGCTCCTGCCTGCTCCCGTGTGCCTGCCTGCTCCTGCCTGGTCCCGTGTGCCCCCCTGCTCCTGCCTGCTCCTTTGTGCCTGCCTGCTCCTGCCTGCCTGCTCCCGTGTGCCTGCCTGCTCCTGCCTGCTCCCGTGTGCCCGCCTGCTCCTGCCTGCTCCTTTGTGCCTGCCTGCTCCTGCCTGCCTGCTCCCGTGTGCCCGCCTGCTCCTGCCTGCTCCTTTGTGCCTGCCTGCTCCTGCCTGCCTGCTCCCGTGTGCCTGCCTGCTCCTGTCTGCTCCCGTGTGCCCGCCTGCTCCTGCCTGCCTGCTCCCGTGTGCCCGCCTGCTCCTGCCTGCTCCTTTGTGCCTGCCTGCTCCTGCCTGCCTGCTCCCGTGTGCCTGCCTGCTCCTGCCTGCTCCCGTGTGCCCGCCTGCTCCTGCCTGCTCCTGTGTGCCTGCCTGCTCCTGCCTGCCTGCTCCTGCCTGGTCCCGTGTGTCCGCCTGCTCCTGCCTGCTCCCGTGTGCCTGCCTGCTCCTGCCTGGTCCCGTGTGCCCGCCTGCTCCTGCCTGCTCCTTTGTGTCCGCCTGCTCCTGCCTGCTCCCGTGTGCCTGCCTGCTCCTGCCTGGTCCCGTGTGCCCGCCTGCTCCTGCCTGCTCCTTTGTGCCTGCCTGCTCCTGCCTGCCTGCTCCCGTGTGCCTGCCTGCTCCTGCCTGGTCCCGTGTAACCGCCTGCTCCTGCCTGCTCCTTTGTGCCTGCCTGCTCCTACCTGCCTGCTCCCGTGTGCCCGCCTGCTCCTGCCTGCCTGCTCCTTTGTGCCCGCCTGCTCCTGCCTGCTCCTGTCTGCTCCGGCCTCTGCCTACCCTGGTCACCCCCCAGCACCGTAACCATTTACCTGTTGTTGTTGTTGTTGTTGTTGTTGTTGTTGTGTACTGCTCTTGGGTCCGAAGTCTAACCCGTGACATACTTTTGGCCATTATTACACATTAAATACTTTATTTCTACATGAAAACATGATATGACGAAAAACTTGTCATGTATTTTTTCTTATATTTATATGAGAAAACCATAGAAGTTTCAAATTGATATCTTTAAATTTAAGATTTTTTCCCATGTCTACACTACATGTCCCATGCCTGTAGTGTCTCAACTTAATTACAATAATTTATTAAATTGTTTAATGTTCTAAAGAGGCACTTAGTTGATGAGTAACTTGTAAAAAGAACACATTTCATTAACACAGTCCATTGAGTTCCTTCGTTATAATTACTGCACAGTCCTGAACATGTTCCTTTAAATAGCACAAGAGACATCAGATAAAAGGTGAAGTTAGACGACACAACAGAAGCTCTTCTCTTGTCCAGCAGGAAACAGCAGAGAGACCAGTCTCTCCCTCATCGAGACTGGTCTCTCTCCTGTTTCCTGCAGGGCAAGAGACTGTAGGACAAGAGACCGTAGGACAAGGCAGCGATGGGTCGACTCAACATCTCAGCCTGAATATGAAAAACTCAAACCACAAAAGGTCATTTCAAACACGCTGCACTAAAGGTAGTTGAGGCTGGTTGTTGTGCACCCATGACAGGTGGCGGCTGTCAGGACCATAGCTTCAAAAGGAACGCCAGCCACCAAAGTGCAGGACAACAGGTGCCATGAAGCGGCGCAGCACTACAAATAATACAGGCGCTACCTGACGACTGGCGTGTAAGATGTGGGGAGCAACCAGAGTGAGCGCTCCTGGCACAGCAGAGGACGGGTGTCAACAAACAAGGGATGGAAGCAGAAACGCACGGGTCAGAGAACCAAGAAGATATGGCTGGTGACTTTTATATTCTAAGGCCCCATCTACTGGTCACTTTTTTACAGCGGCAGAAACCTGTACTGCCACATTATATTTTTCAAGAAGCTATAATTTCAACTTTTAAACTTTTAAAAATGAAACTTTAAAAACGTTACTGTTTCTGGGCAATTCATATCAAAACTGTACTTTATCATTTCTAACTGTCCTTCTGTTTCTCATGCCACACTAAACTAGTGCACTCGTTCTTTCCATCAGGAGTGATTCTCTGGGTGTTGTGGATATGAGCGATGACATCTCCTTGCACACAAACAAGTGTCAGAACCTCCATCAGAAAGTTACTTTTAGGCGTTTGAAATAATGTACAGAATGATGGTGACACACTGAACCCTTGACCTCAGAGCCCAGAGTCCTGCAGCCTCCTCGGTCCCAGCGGGCCCTGTCAGCGCCGTCAGACCCGAGGTGCTCCGAGGCGGTGGCTTCACTGTCCGGCGCGGGGTGATTTACAGCCCCTTCTGTACTTACTGTGAGTGGGATCGATACTAAGCACATGAGCTCTTAAGCAGACAAAGAACCACACGTACAGCTACTTACTGTAAGGCCGCCGAGGACCATTACACCACTGACCTTAATCAACTTTGCAGCCATTAGCAGAGTGGAGACAGAGCTCATCACGGCTCGTAAAGGTGATGCACTGAGCAGGAAAACAACTGCAGGAGTGAGCGTGAGGAGAGGCGGAAAAGTTTGGTACTATTGACCAAAAAGTAAAACCCGATTAACAACACCAAACATCAACATCAACAGTGGCTAAAGGTGGGTCTGACGGGCTTGGCATGTGTGGAACCTTTAAATATTAAATTAAGAGGGCATGAAAACCAAAGTTTTTGTTTCATTCTACTTGCACTGTAAACCTTCACATAAAACACCCAAACATATTTACATAAACGATAAAACTCATTATTACCACAGTTATGTAATTACTTAGAAGCTCCATCCAAGTGATTTCTCTTGTGGATTAATAAAGTGTGAAAACATGACATGTTTCCCAACAAAAGCAATGTTGTTAATGTACTAATGTCGCCAAAAGGTTCCTGGTCTGATTGGCAAGTATCTGCCCCAGAGTCCCCAAAATGTGGCCCCAGTCCCCAGTCGCTACTCTGTGTGAAGGCACATCAAATGGGGACCTGTACTGAAAAAAAGTACAGGGGACTGCAAAAGGTTCGCACAAAATGATGTTTTCACAGCAGGATCAGAAAGTGGTGCTATTATTCCACCCCTGACTGTTGCTGTTTGATTACTTTAAGCCATAACAGTACTATGGCAAGTGTTGGAGCCAAACATTGTCAAATTCTGGAACATGAACACAACCTAGACCAGTGTTTCCAAACCAGGGATACGGGGACCCCAAGGGGTACGTGAGGCATTACCAAAGGGCACTTGGAATGGTTTCAGGTTTTAAATGAAGACGAAATGTACTTTTATCTGAATAAAAAAGTGTTGTTAGTTGTAGTAGTAATAGTAATAGTAATAATTGACTATATCAGACTAGTATTTATTCGCCCAAACCTCAAGTTAAGGGGTGCTCTGAGTATAAAACAAAAAAGGTTGGGAACCACTGACCTAGACTATGTGCAGTATGAGCAGGCCCAGTGCAGTCATGACATCATCACTTAGAAGCTCTCCATAGTTCTCAGAGCGCTCTGCTCCGTGCACGAGGTGCTGCAGATATTTACTGAGAGAAAGAGGCTCTGCCTGCAGGAGCCAGAGCCAGACAGAGCCGGGGCTTACTCTGCCGGGCTGAGCCTGAGCGCTGCTGGTCTCAGGAGGATTTGCTGCTATCACACACAGAGCAAACATCAGGTGTTTAAACGCTGCCACGTTCAGCCTGTAAACAGCAGCACACTGGAGACGCTAATCTGACGCGACGCGCACCACACACAGCAGGAGCCTGGAGTCTGTCGTCAATATTCAGAGCCATACGACACTAGACACTGTGGTTATCAATAAATCACAAATCCAACATGGTTTGTTTACAGTGTTTGTGTTGTGTCTTTGTCTCAACAGTAAATAGCAGAGGATAATGTGTGCTCAGTGAGTGCTTCAGGGGTGAATCAATAGTGTAGTATGCATCAGGTGCTCTTAAGGATCCAGAGGAAACATGGTCACAAAAAATGGAGTGAAGGTCCGAGTTCCTCTGACACCAATTACAAAACACTTCAACCTATTAAAGTTCATCAAGAGAGCACTGTGTGAACTGGCCCTGACATCCAAGGTAAAACAACACGGCCAGTGTGAACTCAAATGTGCATCGAAACAATTGTCTATATTCCCTGTGAGTCGGCGTACATACTCAGGTTATCAATCATATGCCACTCACCTGGCTCCGGCTCTGGCTTCGGCTCGTTTTGATCAGAAGAAATTTAAATCCAGAAATGAAAAGCACAAAATGACCAGTGTTCTCCAAAAACATACACTCTTCCATCTTTGGGGCCTCAGCAGATCCTGAAGAACCTGCTTCTTACACAAAATCAATCTCCAGGTCCGACTCTAAAAGCAGGTCCTGTTCTCTCAAGTGTTTTCTGGACAAACATCCATCCAGTGACACGAGCAGTCACTGTCCAAGAGTGAAACAACATGTACATGACATGCAGTGAGACAGAAACTTCTGTTCAGAAAAATGCTATATCTTGGTGAATTAAAGGACTTGAATATGAAAATTGGATCTTGATTTGAAGTGATTGACATTACTAGTAAAATCAAATCAATCCAACTTTATTCATAAAGTGCTTTTCATACATAAAAACACAACACAAAATGGTTTACAGTGCATTAATGGTAAATAAATATATATATATATATATATATATATATATATATATATATATATATATATATATATATCTCATATATATATACGCATGAGATGCCGGCTCAGACGTCGCCCAGCCAAACAAGGTCTGCGTCAGGTGCAGGGGAACCAGTGCACCTTGATGACAAATGGGCTTCTGGAACAAGGCACAGATGGGCGAGATGCGAGAACAAGGCTCTGTTGGAATGCTACTACTCAAGTAACCCTAGTCAGAGGGGTTACATGCAAAGGATGTGGGATAAATGGTTACTTCGAAACCCACGATCAAAGCTCACGGCGAAACAACTAGTAGCTCAGTGTTCCAACATCCACAAACGGCAACTGCTATCACAACTTTAAAAAGACGAGGTAAAACACAAATGCTATGACAAGGGAGCCAGGACGCCAGGTCAGAGGGGAGATAACATCAACTCCCCTACCAGATATTGGGTACGAAGCCCCAACAACCGTGATAACGCTGAGCGAGGCAGCGACTGACCTGAAAGATAGGATTGTGGCGAGAATGAAGTCAAGGCAACCCCGATGTCGATTACAACGGCTGAGTGAAGTACCATCAGAAAGTTTCCTAGAGGATGTGAATGCAGCATTGAGAGCGATCCCTACCATGACCATCACTGAAACCAATGAGCTGATATACACTTCAGCATCAGTGATCCTAGAAATGCTTGGCTATAAGAGCAACCATGGGAGCCATGAGAGACAATACCCACCATGGAAAAGACGGTTAGAGGCTAAAATCAAGATGGCGCGGAGAGAAGTGAGTCAGCTGACTGAGGCTGAGAGAGGTGCAATGAAAAAGCAAGTACCTAAGAAGTACAGCCAGATGCCCATACCTGAAGCACTCGAAACTGCCAAGCAAAGGCTCCAAGCCTTGGCCAGCCGCCTAAAGAGATACACGAAAGATAATGAAGCCAGACGAATAAACAGGCTGTTCGCAACTCAACCTGCGAAAGTGTACTCTCAATGGCAGGGTAATAACAACAGAGCAGACCCACCAAGGCTGGAAACTGAGGGATACTGGAAGAGTATCTGGGGCGGCAGTAGCGCAGTAGGTAGAGTGGGTGCCTTCTGATCCGAAGGTCGGCAGTTCGAATCCCACTCCAGACATGGAGTAGTTGAGTGGTCAGATCCTCTGACCCGCAGGTTGGTGGTGCAATTTCAGCTCCTTCAGATGAATAATGCCGTTGTGTCCTTGGGCAGGACACTTAACCCACCTGGCCCCCAGTGTCTGCGTACACTGGTGTGTGAATGTGTGAGTGGATGGGTGACTGGTTCCTTGATGTAAAGCGCTTTGAGTGCCTTAAAAAAGGTAGAAAAGCGCTATATAAATGTGACCATTTATTTACCAGAAAAGGAGGCATCACACAACAGCGATGCAAAGTGGCTCGTGGCTCTGAGAGAGGACCACAGCAACCTCCCAGAACAGAATCCAGTCACCATCACAGTGGCAGATATCCAAGAAAGAGTCTCAGGCATGAAAAACTGGACAGCCCCCGGCCCAGACATGATCCACGCATACTGGCTAAAGAAACTCACTGCTCTCCATGAACGCCTAGCAGCACAAATGAACCAGCTGCTGAGGGACAGGACTCACCCTGAATGGCTAACCGAAGGGCGCACGATCCTGATCATGAAGGATCCCTCCAAGGGTACAGTCCCATCCAACTATCGGCCAATAACCTGTCTCTCCACAACATGGAAGCTCATGTCAGGCATCCTCGCGGCTAAGATAAGTGGGCACATGGACCAATACATGAGCAAAGCACAGAAGGGCATAGGCAAAGACACCAGAGGAGCCAAACACCAACTCCTGGTTGACAGAACAGTCGCCCAAGACTGCAAAGCCCGACACACCAACCTGTGCACTGCCTGGATTGATTACAAGAAAGCCTACGACTCAATGCCACACACATGGATCACTGAGTGCTTGGAGATGTACAATATCAATAGGACGCTAAGGGCCTTCATAGCAAGCTCAATGAAGCTGTGGAAGACCACCCTGGAGGCCAACGGCAAGCCACTTGCACAAGTGACCATCAGATGTGGCATATACCAAGGAGATGCACTGTCCCCACTGCTGTTCTGTATAGGTCTGAACCCCCTCAGCCAGATAATCAACAAGACTGGCTATGGATACCGACTCAGGAATGGGGCCACCGTCAGTCACCTCCTCTACATGGATGACATCAAGCTGTATGCTAAGAGTGAGCGAGACATCGACTCACTGATCCACACGACCAGGATCTACAGCACTGATATCGGGATGTCATTCGGGCTGGAAAAGTGCAGTTGGATGGTAACAAAGAGAGGGAAGGTAGTCCACACAGAAGGGGTCTCACTCCCAGAGGGAACAATAGCAGACATTGAGGATGGGTACAAATACCTTGGAATACCACAGGCAAATGGCAACCTCGAAGGGGCAACGAGGAAAGCAGCAACTGCCAAATACCTCCAGCGAGTAAGGCAAGTCCTAAGAAGCCAGCTCAATGGCAAGAACAAGTCCCGGGCGATAAACAGCTACGCCCTGCCAGTGATCAGATACCCTGCAGGCATAATAAGATGGCCAAAGGAAGAGATACAGACCACAGACGTTAAGACACGAAAGCTCCTGACCATGCATGGAGGGTTCCATCCCAAATCCAGCACCCTGAGACTGTACACTAGTAAGGAAGGAGGCCGTGGACTAGTGAGCGTGAGAGCCACTATCCAGGATGAAACATCCAAGATCCACAAGTACATCAAGGATAAGGCCCCAGATGATGATGTGCTCAGTGAATGTCTCAGGCAATGGGGAACAGAAGGTGAGGTGCCGGAGGAGGGACCATCATGGGAGGACAAGCCCCTACATGGGATGTACCACCGGAACATAACTGAAGTGGCTGATATCAAGAAATCCTACCAGTGGCTAGAGCGGGCCGGACTAAAGGACAGCACAGAGGCACTCATCATGGCTGCACAGGAACAGGCCCTGAGCACCAGAGCGATAGAGGCCCAGATCTACCACACCAGACAAGACCCACGGTGTAGGCTGTGCAAAGAAGCTCCTGAGACAGTCCAACACATAACTGCAGGGTGTAAGATGCTGGCAGGGAAAGCATACATGGAACGCCACAACCAAGTGGCTGGTATAGTGTACAGAAACATCTGTGCGGAGTACGGACTGGAAACCCCAAGGTCAAAGTGGGAAACACCTCCAAAGGTGGTAGAGAATGACCGAGCGAAGATCCTGTGGGACTTCCAGATACAGACTGACAGAATGGTAATGGCAAACCAACCAGACATCGTGGTGGTGGATAAAGAGCAGAGGAAGGCCGTTGTGGTTGATGTGGCGATACCAAGTGATGGCAACATCAGGAGAAAGGAACATGAGAAACTGGAGAAATACCAAGGGCTCAGAGAAGAGCTGGAGAAGGCCTGGAAGGTGAAGGCAAAGGTGGTGCCCGTGGTGATCGGAGCACTTGGGGCAGTGACCCCCAAACTGGAGGAGTGGTTACAACAGATCCCTGGAGGAACATCAGACATCTCAGTCCAGAAGAGCGCAGTGCTAGGAACAGCTAAGATACTGCGCCGAACCCTCAAGCTCCCTGGCCTCTGGTAGAGGACCCGAGCTCAGAGAAGGATGTGACCACCCGGAGGGTGAGCAGGGAATTATATATATATATATATATATATATATATATATATATATATATATATATATATATATATAAATGGTAGAAGTTTTATTTTTTCTTCTAAGTAACATCTATTGTTATCAAGATGTGTAAAGAAGACCTTTGGTGCTCTTGTCTTCTATATAGTTCTAATCTATGACACTTGTGGATCATTATGTTATATCATAAATTGCAATACAGATCTAAAAGGACAAATTTAAAAAATAAGCTGCCAATGAAAATAAAATTGCTGAACACCGTAAGTAAATATCAGAGGGCGGGACAAGGGGAACAGTGAGGACCCCCTGTGAGGAGCCTTGTCCACAGGAATAAAGATGACTCAAATATGCACAAATCACTCTAAATATAACTTTGAATGGTTTAATGATAGGGGGAGCAATAATAGGGTTAAAAACTCCTGAACTCCTTCCCTCCAGAATAAATCTCCTTCAAAAGAACTCACCAGTGACCGCCCACCCCATGATTTCGGAAGTAAAATGTCCATTCATTTTTTTCCACATAAACATACTTATTTTATATATACAGAGAGAGAGAGAAGAGGATTTTCAAACCAGCATTCATCAAAACAGTGTGAATGCGGCAAAATGCAACTCCAGGTGTGTTTTTGATGACCAGGGACATTGTTAGAACATGGTTAAGAGCTCAAAAAGGTCACTTAGCAGAATAGGTCCTTTAAAAAATGAATAAATGAATCTCAAATTGAACTTTGGCTCAGCATCAACATTGTAGTAGCAGAGCAGTTGTTGTGATGCCTGGGTTCTGTGTGCTTGCCAGAGGCTCTGAGTGCCCGTGTCCCCCCGTATCCCCCCTGTATCCCCCCTTTATCCTCCTCATATCCCCCTGTATCCTCCCGTATCCTCCTGTACCTGAGGATGTAGGTCATGTCGTCAGCGCTAAACGCCCGTCTCCCTGTGTGCTCCTGTAATCGGCTGTGACAGAGGTGTTCACTACATGCTCAGCTCCTCTGGCTCTGGGCCTCAGGGTAAACTCCTCACACACTTCACAAAGAGACTCTGCTCTACTTTGTTCGAGGGGCCACCTCCAGTCCCCGGGCTCCGGACTGCACTGACAAACACGTTCTGCATCAGAGGGTCTTGTGTTGAAGTAGCAGTTCATGTTCATGTTAATCTTTAAGAACGGCACATGGCACGCATTGTTTGTATTGTTATTGCCCTTGTACCTTTATAAAAGCTAGTTATTCAACTTTCTTTTTTTGTTTTTCTTGGTTGAAGACTGAAGCTTGTCTTTATTGTCCCAAAGAGGCTATTTGTTTTTGCAAAAGTAGAACACAACACATGCCACTCACTGAAACAAAACAATCCGATGCAGATTACAGCGAGTGAGACCAAAACAGCACTGGCAGCAGGAATAAGACAGTTCTTGTGTGTTTGTTCTACGTTCAGGGACACTGTATCTGCGGCCGGACAGGAGCAGCTTGAACTCGGTCCATAGTGTGGCTGGAGTCTGAGGAGGTCTGGGCTCTGGAGGTCCTGGAGGTCCTGGAGGTCAGCGAGCAGGACCCCCGCACAAGGCTCTGCAGATGCTTCTTGTTTTTTTAACGACAGTGCTCTGAACCAACTAATAAAAGAGAAGGTGAAAACAGACCCAGGAAAAGGCGAATAAAAGCTTCTCATAAGACTGTCAACATTAAAGTCCAATTTGCAATAAAGACACGTGTTTTTTTAATATTGTAAAAAAAAAAACAGAACAAGACGAGAGAAAAAAGATGCTGGTCAAACTCACTAACCTTAACCTCTTTTATAGTTTGGTAAAAAAATAAATAATTTACACCTTTTGATTCCAGACGTTAAATCTTCGGCTGGTGCAAAACTTCGATCATAAACACAACCAGCATTCAACGAACAGCCAAGATTTTTTAAGATCTTTGTTTAGTTTGTTCGGTTTTGTTCTTTCTTTCCAGGTTATAAGTACTGCTTTTACCCAGGGATTCTCCAGTTCCTGCATTTGACCCAGGCGTTTGTCTTCTGCCAGTGAGGCCTGCACAGGACCCTCTGGTAACACTTTCCACTCTGAATGTTTCCACAGAGCTTCAGACTCAGCAGTGCTCCATCTGAACTGACAAACATTATAAGACACTGCAAATGGAAACTCATTTTCACTGTTTCTGACTGACTGAGAGGCAGATTTGCATGAACTAAAAGTTGCTTTTGTTCCCCGTGCGTTGTAGAAAGCACGTACCCCAGCTTTAAATCACTTGTGCACTGATTGATTTATTGCAATTTGTGATTGAAAAAAAACCAAAAAAAAACATTGCAAATAAACTTTATACAATTATTGCAATGGTATAATGACATCAATTCAGAATGTATGTAGATATTTCTCTGTTGCTGTGCAGTCACTGTGGAGCAGAACTGAACCTCACTTGCTGCTCGTGCCTCAGGACTCAGGCGGGACAGGGGCGCTTCCACCCCCTCTCGCCTTCCTTTCTTGTACTCCTCCTCTTCCCCTTCTCTTCCTCTCCCCCACTTTCTCTTCTCTCAAACCAGGTCACTACTGTCTATCCAACCTGAGCCCAGTTCTACAGCAGCACAGCACCAGCAGAACCAGCAGTGAGTGAGAGGAGCGAGAAGAGAAGCCTCGAAAATGGTTTCATGAATCTCAGTGGGACATTTTTGCTCAAAGAAACTTAAATAAAAGACAATGTGGATAAATGTGTCCTTTAAAACAATGATGATCAACACAAAAACAAACAATAACTGAGAACGAAATTTGAAGAGAAATTGTAGAGGGATTTGGTATGAAGTTTGACCAAAACAGGATGAACACAGTTGTGTGACAGATTGATCCAGCACGGCTTCTGCAAATCAATGAACTTATGGGTTTATCTGAATACTTGTTTGTGTCATGCACAGCACAATCATGTGATTGTATCAACACAAAAGGCACACTTCAGGAACAATCGGCCGTGCATCTTTGTCTAAAAGCCACAAATAACACATTTTCACACATCACACACAGTTTAAGGAGGCTATTTTAAGACAAAATACAGTCTCGTTGTGTAACTGTATAAAAGTGAACTGTTAAGTCTAAGTTCTCCTGCTTACATTGTGACCTGAATAATCGTGTTTATCTGTTCACTAACATCCTCACCTGAATGTGAGCTGTGGCTGAAGGCTTGGCGATCACCTCTGAGTGCGCCTCAGTCCATCACCTCAGATGTGGGTTATGTAAATGAGCGCAGAATCCCCGGGCTCTGATTGGGCACTTGTCACGCCGCGTTACCTCTGATCCACTGCTGGGTCTTCAGGCTCTGGATGATCTGGTGAGTAATACATGCAAACGGCTCATGACTCTGCCCGCTTCACTCTGCTCACATTATCAAAGGGGCGTGTTAAGCTAAATGGACTCTTTGGAGCTTTTGATCATGTTAAAATGAAAAAAAATATTCCTGGAAAAGTAACTATACCTCCAGTGTTTCTACTGGTTGATTTTGGAGCAGATTGGGACAGTCCGAAAGTGTCTCCACTTAAGTGAACCGTACCGACCCATTCAAGGGGTTCGAGGTGGCCAGAAGGCTTTAGCGTGAGATGACTGGATAAGACTCAGAGCATCAGTGGAAATGATTCCAGTTCTAATGGAGCACATGAGTTATATCTGGGTGAGATCAGTTGCTCTTGTAGCAGACTCTGGACCCAGAGCCAGGACCTGAACACGACACACTGCATCATTAACAGAACCGAGGGACCAGGGCCCGTCAAAATGGGTCTGTAATGTGCTAAACTGAAAATAAATGAACTTTCTCTCGCTTCCTCTGAGTTGTGTTTTGAGTGATTCGTGCATATAATCCTGCATTGTCCTGCATTCAAGGTGTAGGTGTAAAGAACATTCTGTCCCCGCCCACAGCCTGGTTCTTACTTTCTATTGTTTGAAATCCAGACTCTGGGTTGTGCACAAAGGTTCTAAAATGTTGAGCAGCAGCAAATTTTTCAAATTGTGATCATTTGTGCCCACGGCTCAAAACATTTATAAAAGTCTAAAAACGATTGACCTTATTCCGCCCCGCCCACTTTGCCCTCTTTCTGCTTCAGGTTTGCACTAACGTTGTTTTGGCACTTCCAGTTGAGCAGGAGCTACGTTCACTTAAGAGGAGGAGGGAAAGTCTTGTTGCAAATATATGATATAAAGTAGAATGATTTGAGTAAAATGTTCAATTTCTTTGTGACCAACAAGTCACACAGCAGCGTTTCTCTGAGGCTTCAACCCAGCTTTGTGTCCGTGTAAGTTATTTGGTGAAAAGATGAATGATGCAAGCAGAAGGAGGGACAGAAGAACTGAATAAGGTGAATATGGGGAAAAGATTTTAATGGTACATTTGAAGACAACACAGGGGAGTGAAAATTGAATAATCAGCACGTAATAGTTAATCACTTGGTATTTTAAATGAAGCATAAAATGTCTTCTTTAACATCTGGCGTCAGTTTGCAGCGGTCTGTACGGTGTGTCTGGGTTTGGTGGCTCCTCGCTCCGTCTCCCGTTAAAGCCCTTGAATTTGGAGCTGCATATTCATCCTCACAGCATTAGCATCACAAACAGCCCTGGTCTTTGTGGGCTGCAGATTACAGCGTGGTGCAGTCCTCTGCTCTCAGGGCTTATAGCACACAGGCCCTGAGCGTGGAGTTACCA